>CM052441.1:138129955-138146808 GCA_028533085.1 Varecia variegata | reverse complement strand
CTTACTGCTCTTTTATCTTCTTGTTTATAAGCTATTGAAAAGTGTTATGTTACAGTCTTCCACTGTGATTATGGATTTGTCTCTTTCTTCTTTCAGTTAGTTTTTGCTTTATGTATTATGAAGTTATATATTGAGTATATACAGATTTATGATTTGATATCTCTCTGTTGGACTGACCCACTATGATATGTACCTTTTTATTTCTAGTAATGCTTTTTGCCTTAAAGTCTTATTTGGTATTGATACAGATATACCTGCTTTCTTTTTGTTAGGGCTTTTTTTTTTTTTTTTTTTTTTTGAGATAATGTCTCACTCTGTTGCCCAGGCTAGAGTGCAGTGGCATGACTGTAGCTCACTGCAGCCTCGAACTCCTGGGCTTAAGTAATCCTGTCTCAGACTCCTGAGTAGCTGGGACTACAGCTACAGGTGCCCACTACCACGCCTGGCTAATTTTTCTAATTTTTTTCTTTAGAGATGGGGTCTCACTATGTTGCCCAGGCTGGTCTTGAATTCCTGGCCTCAAATGATCCTCCCACCTTGGCCTCCCAAAGTGCTGGGATTACAGGTGTGAGCCACCATGATTGGCTGTTAGAATTTTATCATCTATATTTCCCCATCCTTTACTTTAATCATCTGTTTCCACGTAAAATGTCTCTGTTAGAAGGGTTACATATGATTAGATTTTGTTTTTTTACCACAGTATGACAAATTTAGTCTTGGATTTGGATAAATGTAAATCATTACTGATAAAGTTGGGTTTATTCTTACTATTTGTTTTCTACTTGACCCATCTGTTTATATTCTGTTTTTCTTCTTTCTTGTCTTCATTTGGATGAATAAAATATTTTCTATTATTATATTTTCTACCTCAAACTTGTTCGTCATACATTCTTTTCCTTTAGCTGTTATCCTAGAGATGAAGCAACATGCAATCTTGACTTATTTCTATCTAATACAAATTATTATAATACTTTTACCAGTTGCCCAAAACTTCTAAAACATTAGGAAACTTTAGTTTCATTTACTCCCTTCCTCATTTTGTATTGTTGTCATATATTTTTGTTATATCTACACATATATTTATAATAAATTCCATAAGACATTGTAACTGTTGGGTTGACATTTAATATTCATTAATAATTACCCATATACTCATCCTTTTTGATATTCTTCGTTCCTCCCTGCATTTCCGTGTTTCTGACTAGGATTATTCATCTTCATTCCGTAGACTTACTGACTGTGAGTTCCTCTGACCTGTTTTAAAATTTTTTGCTTGTTGTTTTATGTTATTAGTTAGTAGAAATATTGTATTTGTCCTTTGTCTTATCCCCCTTCCTTATTCAAATCATTCGCAAACATAAAATCGGGGAACACTGGAATATCTCTTATGGGGGGAGGGCAAAGAGCCTAAAAAACATTAATTGAGAATACTGCATGAAGGCAAGGAAGACCAAAGTAAAATAGCATTATGAGTAATATGTCTTATGTGTGTATATATTTTCTAATTGAAATATGGTATTCACTCAAAATGTGCAGATCAATACATTTTCAGAAACACAATGTAGCATATATATTTTAAAACATTAATTTCTCTTTAAAGAAGCAGAATTGTTCATCTCATGAACATATTACTTACTATTCAAGCAGATGGCTTCCCGAGCAAGTGTGTGTGACTTCGCTCCATGTGGCTGTCTTCATCAGACCTCCCCGACTGCCCCATCTGTGACTTGGTTTCTCTCTTCTTGTCAAGGTGCTCGCTTTGATTCAATTTGTCTCTGTGTCGGCAAATGAGCCAAGGCTATCAGCCTTCTGGCTTCCTTCGCCCTGAGGGAGGGAGCCATGCTTAGTGACCCTCCTCTGTTTGTCGTTCTCAAGCTCATCTGCAGCCCTGATGTCATTCATGGCCGCGCCAAGAAGTGGCTTGGTCGTGGCAGTGTGGCCTCCATCTGACTGCACCATTTGTTGGCTGTGGTTTAGCCTCCTGGGGACTAAAAAGGCTTGTGACAGGGATGACTGGTCCAGCAACAGGAGCTTGAAGTGTTTGGGAGGAAAGACTGAACATTAACATTTCAGCAGTCACCATTCATTAAGCACCTACTGTTGTAAGGTTCTCTGCCTTACGAGACTTCTATACAGTGTCTCGTGAATCCTCACAATTCTCTGGTTATTACTATCCCATTTAAAATAAGGAAATGGAAGCTCAGAGAAGTAACTTGGCTGACGTCACACAGCTAGTGAGTGCAGAGGGTTTGGATCATCAAACTCATGCTCTTTGCTGTAGGTCCAACGTCTTCTCCTCATGTCTCAGCTGCTGACACGCTGTGACTCAGCCGTTACCATTTTCCCTGGAAGCCCTGGAAAGGTCGCCCAGGCCAGCTGTGTCACTGGTTTATGTTGAATCCATGGGTAGACTGCGACTTGGATCAGGTCAGTGGTTGTCATCCACACCCACATGCCAGTCATCCCAAACCACCCACACTTCTTCAATGGTATCGGGGTGTCCCCACCTCTCTGCCTTTGCTAACAAGTTTCCCTCTTCAGGAAGCCCCCTTTCTCCTCTTTTCAAGCTGTTAATGGTATCTTCAGTGTTCAGGGTTCACCCCAAACATCATTTCCCTCTAAAGCCTTTCCTAAGCTTCTGCAGCCCAGAGTTCACCATTTCTGCTGTGCAGAGGAGAGTTACCACAGCAGGCCTGAGACTGCTACCCTTAGAAAGGCCTGCTTCCAAGGTTGGCCCTTGGCTTGCATTTAGGAACTTGGATTTCAGGAGGGTTCCCATGATTTCCTGATAAAGGTGGCTCACTGTGCCCAGACTCTTTGTGCAAACAATGTGGTTTATGTCGAACTCCTTCTGGAGTCTGGAATCTTGGTACATGCCAGGCAGAGGCTGCTTATATGACCAGCCCTCAAGAAAACCTTTGGGCGCTGAGTCTCTAATAAGCTTCCCTGGTTCACGACATTTCATACTTGTCATTAGGCACTGCTGGAGGAATTAAATGTGTCTGGTGTGATCCCGCTGAGAGAAGACTTGGAAGCTTGCTTGCACCTGGTGGCTTCCAGACTTTGCGCCATGTGACTTTTCCTGTTCGTAATTTGGCTTTGTATCCTTTCACTGTAATAAATCATAGCCATGAGGATGACTATATGCTGAGTCGTGTGAGGCCTCCAAGCAAATCACTGAACCTGGGAGTCTTGGGTGGTCTTGGGAATCCCCAACACACCTGCCATATGTCCCGCCATATGCCCGAATATATAGATTTCTGGCATTAACACCTTGAACATGTCAATGCTCTGGTTTATGTGTCCCTCACTCCCGCTGTCACAAAGGCAGGGTCTGCATCTTCTTTGTCATTCCTGAGTTGGCATGAAATTCAGTTCTATGGCCCACCACAGGGTTTTCCCAGGTGGGTCACCGAAACACTTAGGTTCACAAGATTCCCATAAGCCACACTTGTCACCCAATTCCTCAGAAAGATATAGGACAGGAAGTGCGGATGCCCAGCACGGCAGACTCCAGGGTTCCTTTTCTAGGGGAGTCCTTGCAGTAGTCCAAGATACTATCTTTTCTCCAGGTGACTTCTCAGATACAGGAGATGAGATCCAAATGAGGTAGATGTGAAAACCAGCCTGGCCGAAAGGCCTCGTTCCCCACAGGAGCCACTGTTTCTTGTGACAACTGTATGGGTGTGGCTTCTGGAGCCCCTGCAGTTGTGAGTCACCACTGTCAGGAAAGCCCAAAGCTGTGGCTTCCTATTAGGGATTATAGTTCTCCCAACCAGATGCACTGGACCAATCAGGGGTCACTTTTACCTTAAGTATGATAGTATGTCTCGCAACAAAATTGACATACCACCTTAATAGGTTACCAAGGGAACAGAGAGAGAGAGTTATGGCAGCCAGCCTCCAAGATGATCCCCCAGTGATCCCTGCAACCTGTGTTCATGCCGTCTCACATTACAACCTGTGTAATCACATTGAGGAAATGATGATGTATGACTTCTGAGGTGAGGTCAAAAAGATATTATGGCTTCTCCCTTACTCTCTTGAATCGTTTGTTCCAGGGGAAGTCAGCTGCTGTGCTGTGAGAATGCTCAAGCACTCCTATGCTGAGGCCCACGTGGTGAGGAACTGAGGCCTCCTGCCACCAGCCACGTGAATGCACCACATTGGAAGGGGATCCTCCAACTCCATCCAAGCCTTCAGATGAAGAAGCCCTGACCAGCATCTCAACTGCAATCTCATGAGGGACCGGAACCACCCAGCTAAGATGCTATCAAATTCAAGACCTGTAGAAACAGTGAGATGATAAGTGTTTGTTGCATTAAGCCACTAAGTTTTGTGGAAATTTGTTACTCAGCAATAGACAACTTTATTTATTTTATTTTATTTATTTATTTCGAGACAGAGTCTCGCTCTTTTTGCCCTGGCTAGAGTGCCGTGGCGTCAGCCTAGCTCACAGCAACCTCAAACTCCTGGGCTCAAGCGATCCTACTGCCTCAGCCTCTTGAGTAGCTGGGACTATAGGCATGCGCCACCATGCCCGGCTAATTTTTTCTATATGTATATTTTTTAGCTGTCCAAATCATTTCTTTCTATTTTTAGTAGAGACGGGGTCTCACTCTTGCTCAGGCTGGTCTCGAACTCCTGAGCTCAAGCGATCCTCCCACCTTGGCCTCCCAGAGTGCTCCCTGTTCTGATTCTATACTATGTGTTTCAACATAATACAGTATAAAAATCTCATCTCCCGTGTAGATCTTCCCACAGGAAAGGAATACACTGTTGGTAAATACAATTATCCAGTGTAACTGATAATTATATTTTTTACTAGAATGGAATTAACTCACACTCTGGATTTATACATCAACCTCTTTTGAATTTGGTTAGCATTATGTGTTGTCTGGAGCCTGTTAACCTCCGTGTGAACTAATGAAACTAGCTTTTTGGTCCCACAGAGTGAGGACCAGACACTGGAACAAGGACACCCCTAGGATTGTTACCCAGTCATTCTCAGGCAGGTCTTATTTGAAACTGGGACAGTTCAGTAACATACTAGTTAAGTCATTTCACAGCTCTACTTGAAGGAGGTTCGTGCCAAACACGTGAAACTACCTTATTAAGGGTTTCTATTGGTACTTCAGTAACTAAGCTGTCTCGACTACTGTTCAAGACAAGCATTATTCTAAACTTTATTCTATAATGTCAGAGCAAGATTCCAGTAAATGTCACTTAATGCATACATACAACACATTTAAATGGTTTTAAGCTACATTTTATTTATACAGTGAGAAACTATTAATCTTGTGTTACTACAGTAGGTCTATCTAGGTCCTAGGTCCATCTAGGAGTCCATGAACAAATTTCCTAGATTTGTCATCAAGAATCCCTGAACGTACTGAATTGTAGAATTTCCACCTGGCACAATCCACAGTTTTCCAAATAATTATTTCCATTGTTTTATAAGTAATTATATATTAATGTTTGCTCAATAATATTGAGATGTTACTTGCTGTTCACGATGTATGTAGGAGAAAGGGCAAGGAGGATAGACTTTGTTCCTTTCTTTTTCCAACTGTTGTATCTCTTGTGGTATCATTGATTAAGGACCATTTTCTGGAATGTACATAAAACTGAAACTACCCTTACTGGAATCCAGTCAGATGATTTCTCAAAAGTATATCTGAAATGCCTTTTAAGCAGACTTGCATTTATCAGGTGAATGATTTCTTTATGTTGGCCTTTCCCAAAATGTGTTCTGGGGAAAAATCACAGATATTAATAGGGTGTTTTTCAAAAGTTTCTGTGGTCAAAATGCTTGAGAAACACCAGACTAAACACAATTGAGTCCCATTACTGTATGCCTTCTACAATTTAATATTCTATCATTAACTGTATTAAGAGACTATAGTTCAAATCCCAGATTTATTTGTCCCTCTCTTATTTTCTTCTCAGGAACACGTGGTATGCAGATTCGCAAAAAGTTGTGGAAAAAAAAAAAGAAACACATTATGGTAAAAGCTTCTTTATATGAAATACTCCCCAACACAATCTCATAGAGTAGTGCCAGAGAAGGTATATCAGTTTCACAAACGAACATATACCACTGCACAAATACGTACAGAGGGACAGGATGGCAGACATTATGCTCAGTTTAAAATTGAGGACACTCGAGTTCGAAAAGTTTAGGCAGCTAGCTCCTACGGTGAGTGGCTGCCCTGGCAGAGAAAGAACCCAGGCTACTATTCTGCAAGCAGCACTCTAAAATCACGAGTCCCCCTTGGCCTTGGTAAGCGCTCCTGATTTTGAGTGTTCACCCTCCTTTCCCACTGGGACATCACGCCCCTTCCACCCCTGCACCTGCCGTCCTCCTTCCGACCGCACTGTCTGCGTAGTTCCTTTTCTCCCCACTCTTCTTCGGGCTCACGATTCCTCACCGCTGATCTAACTCTTCTCTCTCCTATTTGGCCACAATTAAGTACCAAAGTACATTTTTGTTGCTGTTGTATTAGTTACTTGAGTTTTTTAAATAGGCTAGTCAGTCGTTCTCTCAGATGCACGGACAACGGGCCCTAAACCACACACTTAAATGAGACTCTCATCATTATTTTTTTCGAGCCAGTTGGCCTCGAGGGGTTATAAAAAGGAATGAAGTTCACAACTTGGAGTACCCGAGGGGCCGATCGCGAAGAGGTAGCACTTCGGAGCAAGCGACCCCGGAGCCACAGGCCTCGAGGTGGCCCCCCTGTGAAGCCTTCCGCCCTGGCCCCCAATTCCGCGGCGCACAAGGCCGGTGGAGGAAGCCGCGTGCCCTCCCGGCAGGGCCTCCAGAGAACCCTGAGCAGGACTCCAGGAGGACGCCAGCCAAGCCTCCCGCCGCCACCCGCAAACTCCACACCCAGCGCCGCCGCCGGGCCGGGCCGGAAGTGGGCTGCCGGCGGAAGCCCGCCTCCCGGAGCCTGCGTTTCCCCTCTAGGCGTCCGGAGGGTTCCACATCTCTATGGTCTGGGGTCTCCCCGCGCCCTAGAGCAGAAAGAAAAGGGGGCACCCCGGCAAGGCCGGAAAGAGCCGTGGTCACTCTCTTCCGGACCGCTTTCCTACCCTGTCTTACGCGTGCGCACCTGGCAGCGCCGCCAGCTTGGGTTCGGAGACCGTTCTCATCGCGATTTAAGAAAATGAAGATGCAGGGGCGCAACAGGGCACCCCAGAATTCCTCAACCGTTTTCGAGCTTTGTTCCCTTTCGTGTACGTGCACATGCATTTTAAAGTCCAGATGATGTCTAATTTTCATGCAATAAAACAGCTGAGATGGCCCTAAATAAATAATTTTTTAAAAACGGGGTTTACCTTGGAAATACCTTTTGAACTTGAACCCTAGGCTGGGGCTGGACGAGCTGCTCTCGCGTCTCCCACAGGCATGAGGGGGCCCAGCTGGCTCATCTGTTGATTCGGAGAGAAAGGGAAAACTATGCAGAATCTGGTAACGTTAAAATTGTCTAGGTTTAAAAAACGTATAGCATCCAACACAAAGAAGGGTGTGGTAAAATTAGTTCCCTCGGAGCAAACAGAAGGCAAATATATGCGATACTGTTGAAAAACTACTAATGCATTTTATATCGAGACATTCTGACTCGGGATCCCATCTGTGAAAATTTATCCCAAGCAAATAATGCAATTGAAAAGGAAAGCTGCATTTCTTAAGTAATTCTACAGTAGACAACTGTTGATTTTGTTCAGTTTCCCTTTTTCTGATTTTAAAACTAGGAATTTTTTTTTTTTTTTTTTTTTTTTTTTTTTTGTGGGAAACCTGCTCTCTCTATCCACTTCCAAGGCGGGCACATGACCCAGGCCTGGCCAACCAGAACAGCCTTCCATGGCAAGGCGGTAAGGCATGAAGTCTGGGCCAGGCTGAATGGGTCCCCATCCTGGCTCTGCTGCGTAACTGGTGCTTGGGCGTCAGCTTGTTATTTAGCCTCTCTGGGTCTCAGTGTACTAGTTTGTTGGATGGGCACAACAGTAATGGACACCTATCTCATGGGTTTGGAGTAAAGACTGAATGAATGAAGTAGGTGTAATAATGCCTGTTTGTACTGCCATTGTCATTTCCTACCTCCATGCCTCTGATCAATATTTTCTATGCCTAGCAGGCTCTTTCCAGCTTTCTTTTCTTTTTGCTTTCCTCATACTCTGATATCATCTACTGCATTATCCCATAAATCATATTTTATATCTTTCTTCCCTACTGGAAATGCCTGAAGGCAGGACTGTGTCTTATTCCCCTTATTTGCACCTTGGGTGCTTAACGCAGTTCTCACCCCAGAAATGGTGCTCAATAAAAGCTTTGTCCAGAAGACACTTTTGTACTAAAGAAAACGGAATATTAGCTAGCATAGGGCAGAGAAAGTTGGAACAATTAATAAAAATGTAATAAATCCTAGACGATAAACAAAAGGGAAATAGAATCACATGAAGCTAGAACAATTTTCTTACAAAAAGGGGCTTAATCCCTGGGAATTGCAGACTCCGTTTCTTCCTAGCCCTGGACTTGCTCCCATATGATGGGCTCCAGGAGCAGACTGCTACCTGAGCAGTCTGTTCTGAATTACTGCTTCCTTTTTCTGCCTTGGAGCCCAACTTTTCCTTTGGGGCTTGGCAGGAGAAATGTCCACTCTCTTCAGAGAGATCAAATCTACCCTCAGGATATCAGATACCACTCTGCAAGGCCAATATTCTTGTGCAAAAACTCATAGATACAATGCAAAGTGTAGAGGGGGCTTTTGGTAACCTTTAGCAATCTTGGATGCTTCAGCCTGACCCTAACGGTACAAAAGGACCTCTTGACTTAGCTAACTTCTCCCACCACCAGATTCTGCAATTTATCAAATATTTTCACATATCATGTTAATGATCATTTTGTAATTATAATTTGATTCCTCATAGCGAGCGAAGGCATCATTAGGAAGTGGAGGCTTTGCCCAGGGATACACATGCTAGTAAACAGCCAAACCAAGACTCAGTCATGGGTCCTTTTGTTCCAAATCCTGTGCTGTTTCCATGACCACAGTGCTCTGCCTCCCTGAACTGGTTGGTAACAGTGACGTAAATTCAGTGAAATAAATCCTGGCTGAGTCTACCTGGATATAGGATTGATCCGTGACTGGAGAATGTTAGGACAAGCCTGTCAGAGAGAGAGTGTGATGGGGCTGAAGGGCTCTCAAGAAGTCAGTGCATGTGGCAGATCCAAACTGAGCGAGGAGGAAGGTGAGGGACATCCCCTGTGAGGGTTAGGACACGTGGGCAAACAGAGGGTTCTGGGGCCTGGAGTTTCCCAAGATCATGATGAACAGGTATGTAGACTCTGAACAGGACTGGATGCTGGACTTAGAGGGTGAGATATAGGAGTTCAGGCTTTCCAGATGGCTCAGTTTGGGGTAAGAACTGAGATATGGCCATGGAAGTGGGTGGCTGTGGAAGTGGATGGCTGAAGGGAAGATGCAAAGATCACTGGAGGAAAGAGGTCAAGGGTCTGTGAGACTCAGGAGTTTGGCAGGTCATCCACAGAGACCCCAACATCACACAGAATGAGAATAAGAGGAGGATGTGGGTGAGGTGCCCAAGTTCCCATGGAAATCTGGAGGGAGGCAAACAAAAGGAAGACTGAGGGTGGCAGAGATGCTCTTGAGGATACAGCAGAAGGGGCAAGGACAGCAGTGGAGGATAGACGGGTGGGGAGGTGGGTGGAGTAGGGTAGAGATGAGAGGCTGTGAGAGAGTTTAGGAGCACTGGTGTGCTGGAGTCAGCTTGCACATGTGCATGATAGCTGATGGTGTGCATTTCTTCCCAACTCCAGTCCGTGATTCTGCGGTCAGCGAGGTCACATTGGTAGGACTATTTACACCACAGAAATTGGCAACGACACTAATCAGATCTACCTGCTGCCCAAAACAAAATGAAAAACAAGACCTGGAAATAACTGCTTACAAGCCACCAACTGCCCTTACCCTTAGTGAAACTCATTGATTAGGAGGGATATAAGATATATATTAATTATATACAACTCAACGTTGTAAGTGGAAAATACCACATGTGTGGCACAAACTCAATGCCAATGGTGTGAAAAAGGAGGCATCTCCTCAAATGGTGCAACTTGGTCTGGGTTTTGAGGCAGAGGCAGCAGAGATAGGATTTCACATGTCAAAAATATGGAAGAGGGGGGTTTTCAGCAGAACACTGGCAAGAGAAGAGCCGAAGGTGGGAAAATCCACCATACGCCAGGGAAAAAGCAAGTTTCAGGTCTGGCTAGAAAAGAGAGTTCACGTTAAGGAGCAGTGAAACTACGGCTGGAAAATCAAATTGGGCCTGACTATGAAAGAATGAACTTTATTAGGGAAGCAAGTAAGAGCAGGGGAGGGACATTATAGTAGCAATACCTGGGAAGAATTAATCTCTGTGTTTGTACTTCTTTACTGAGATACAATTTATATACCGTAAAATTCATCCTTTTAAAGTACACGATTCAATGGTTTTGGAACATTCGCAGGGTTGAATCATTATCTGCTATCTATAATAATTCCAGAGCATTTTCGAGAATAAACCCATACTTGCTAGCAGTCACGTCCCATTCCCTCCTCCCATAGGCATTTGTACTTTTTATGAAACACCAAATTCGGTGTTTGCAGGGTTGCCTATCAAAGATAAAGGAAAAAGGAGAAAGAGCACAATTAGCTCTTCCAAGGTTCAGCTGATATAAGGAGAGGTTTGGCTGGGGATGGATAGAGAGATAGGGAGGTAGATAAAGCAGTATTAGATCTGCACCTGGAAGCAAAGAGAAGTGAGCATGGGGGAAGTGGATCTTCAAATGCAACATCTGAATAAAGTGGAAGTCGTGGATTTAAAAAAAAATTCTTACAGGGGTTAATGTTTTTACTTTGTTTGCATCTCCTATATCAATCATCTTCCTGTACCCTTCTAGATATTTCCATTCCTGGGGAAACCAAGGGTAAAAAAGCAGAAGGGCCAGAACTTTGGAAAATCCCTTGCTTTGAAAAGCCGTAAGAAAGACACTTGCTCCCCACTGCCCTCTCAGCTCCCTACAAAGGGCGGCAGTGGCTGCTGGAAGCAGGAGGAGCAGCTGGGATCCCTCAGGTCCCCCCCCCCACCCGCTGTGGTACCTGAGTCATCCCATAACTGTTAGGGCATGGGGTGTATCTGCTATTGTCAGAAACACCCAGGAAGCCACAAGCCTCCAGGTAGATCTTGGGGACCAGTGTCAATGGAGGCCCCTCGGCTGGTGTGCACTGTGTTTAAGCTTCCTTTGCAGGAGGGGTGTGTTTGACAAAAGAAAGGGGCTTCGGTAAGATGAATACAAATGAAGCCCACCAAGCAGTACATTTTCTTGGGGTCTCTTTTCCTAAAGTGGGTCCCTCTTGCCCCACCCCCCATCTCCATCCCTTTCTGATCACTTGTGGCAGGAATGGTTGGGGTATGTTGATGTTAGCACTCAGTTCTTTTGAGTGTCCGCCCCATGGAATCCCATTTTGGGGTGGCTGATCTAAGTCCCGAGGGACTTTGCTTTATAAGGAACACTAATCCCCTCTGCCACTCTTCGGGGCTGATTGAGCTTTTGATTCTACTTAGAATACTGATGTCATAGGATTTTTAAATTGGAGGGGACTTTTGAATTCATCAAGTCTGATTCTTTCTTATTACTAGTAAAGAACTAGAGAATTGCAAGTTTAGGTAACTTGCTCAAAGTCACTCATCTAACCGATCCGTAGTGACTGAAAAGAGATCGGTGGCTTTGTGGGGACAGCAGAGGGGAGGGACAAGAAAGGGGGACAAGGAGAATTTTGGGGGTGATGGATATGTTCCCTATCTTGAGTGTGTGGATGGTTTCATGGGTGCATACATAGATCAAAACTTATCAAATTGTGCACTTGAACTATGTGCTGTTTATCATATGCCAATTATACCTCGATAAAGCTGTTAGCCCAAGCCACTCATCTGCTCAGAGGCAGAGAAGGGACCAGAACACATGTCTTGTGCCTTGAAGGCTTCACACTTCCTTCCCCTTAAACCCAGCACTGTCTTAAAACCAAAGCCTATTTCAAGTTGTAGAAGTGACTTTTCCCATAGTGTCATTTTTAAAAACTCCATATTTCCAAAGTGTTTATAATGAAAAATACTAACACCGTTACCAAAAACATAGCAAATGCTGTCCCATGGCTCCCATCTGACCTGGTCCACAGACAGAAGTGCACCCCACGGAATTGGGAGAAGCGTGGAAGCAGAGCAGGGTGTGATTTTGTTCTTTTTTCCTATGTTCATTTCCAGCAAGGCTTGTGAAAAGTATCTTCTCTAAATGCATCCAATGAATTTAATTTAGGAGAAAAAAGATAAGAGGAATGGGGTTTCTGTTACGGGACCGTACGTTGTGGTGGTAGCTGGTGGTCCGCACAGGTCAAAGTAGTGTCTGAACAACCCCTGGAGGAGGAAGAGGCAAGAAACCTTTCAGGAAGTTCCAACTCCTCTTTTTCTCCTTTTTTTCCCCCTGATGAAACACCCAGGGCCACCAGGTGTGACTAGCTTCTATCGGTCCAAAATAGCTTCTTCGTGGAGAAGGTGAAAATACAGGGAGAAGGGCAGGTGCGTTCAACCCTCACTTGCCTTTGTTGCTGAACTGCCCAGTGGCCCAGTGCGTGCACTGCGTGGAGAATAATGCCCTCTGGGTGCCCCTCCACAGCATGTTTTCATGACCTATTGGCTCTCTAAATAGGAGCTGGGAAGAAACACTCATGCATCTAAGGGATTTTTTTTCTTTATGATTTTTTAAAAATTGCAAATGTGACATACACTTGTAACAGTTTCAAACAAGACAGAATTACATGAAATGTAACAGGGGCAGAGGATGGGCAGTGGCCCAGGGAGTCAGATGAATCTGATACCGTTCTGTCCAAGTCAGGGAGATGTCTGCTCATGCAGGGGTGGAAAGTGCTGTCACCGAGTTGTCTAAACTGCTTGGGGACAGAGGATGAACTCTGAGACTTCTCTAGGTGTTCACACTATCACAGACGTTTAACCCATTGTGCTGCTTTTGGGCAGTGGGCCTCCCCGGTATCTCTCCCACCCCCCAAATCTTTTGTGCTTCTCTGCCTGACTCTACGTTCGCTCCAGGAGGCTGACCCTAAAAGATGGTGTCACCGAGGCTCCGTTGCCCTCTGGATTCGGGTCAGGACTGAACGATGGGAGTCACCGACAGGAGACTGAGGCAGGAGGAGAGAGAGCTGGGACATTTATTCCCCCATGTATTCCTCTCTGGCAGTGGCTGTTGTCCTAGAGGGACGGCTCCAGCTCTCCATCCCTTTGTGCCTAGACAATGGGCAAGGGCTTCCCCCAGTGGCTATTCTCTGGGGGCTTCAACATCCCTTAGAGGCTCCACCTCTACGAAGCCCCTTTATGGAAGTCTCTGCCTGGAAGGGGTCCGATATAGCCATCGTATTGAAATGAACCGTTTAGGGCTCTGTCTCCCCTCCCAGCCTGCGAGAAGGCACACACGTAGGGAGCGCGTCTTTTTAAGCTTTGTAACCTCAGCGTTCGGCACAGTGGACTGAACTAAATTGTTGAGTTGACTAGGGGTGTTGGGGCACTTGATTGAGATGATCTTAGACCTGGGTTTTAAAGGGCACTGCTGTTTGTATGTGCTGTTTAGATGACATCATTGTACCTGGATGAGGTTTTGTCCTACAGGGGACAAAGTCCAGGACTAAATAGATCACATTGTATGATATCCAGGACAGCAGGACCCCGGCTTAGGGCCTGAATCACAGCCTTTTGTTGTTGATGATGATGATGATGGGATGTCCCTTTACCTGGCTGAGTCACAGGAGGATTTCATTGTAGTACTGTGTCCCTCTCCCACATTGCAATGTAATATTTGCTTTTTTTGGTCAATCTTTTTACTGAGGTACAGTTTACACACAATGACATGCTGTAATTATAAGAATAGAGTTGGATGAATTTTGACGAACTTATTCACTTGTATAACCACTACTCTCATCAAGATACAGAACATTTTTATCACTCCAGTAAGTTCTTATGCCGCTTTTCATTCAATCCCGTAACCAAAACTTCCAAACCCCACTACCTTCTTGACCTTGTGTCCAAAAAACCCATTGTCACCACCCTCGAATCACTCCGGTCCTTGCCTCTGCACATTTTCTTGTGCTGATCTTTGTGAGAAACCGTTGTTTGCCTCTTCACCTGGTTGACTTCCCATTTTCCTTTAAGACTGCTCCTCCAGGAAGTCTTCCCAATCTTCTCTTCCACGCAGGTTGGATTAGGTTCCCTTCCAGAAAGTTCTGTGTTGCATTGACTGGATCTCCGTCACATGTAGATTTTGTTTTATCACACTTTGTTTAGGTATTTATTCTTCTCCCCCTTTAAACCGTGAGCTCCTTGAGACAGGGACGGGGTCATGTTCTGCTTTGAATTCCAGACTCTAGCACAATGCCTGGCACGCAATATGTTTGCTGTTTAAATAAATGTGTGAATTAAATCAATTTTTCCCCCCAGGACACTAACATGAGACTTTGAACTCCACCTGGCATGTTGGGTCCTTTTGGTTGCAAGAAGCAAAGACCCAGATACGTGGGAGGATTAGTAAAGATACCCTTGCCTTTGGAAAGGCACCCACCCGGCTTAGCGAGAGGGCTCTGTCTGTCCCGTGGCTCCTCTGCTGCTCTCTATCTGCTTGGTTTGTTTGCTTCCCTTTTCTGAGATGGCTTCCTCTGCTCACCTTTCATTTCTGCTTCTGCATAAAGTCAGCTTGCACTTGGTCTCAGCTTCCTCTGGCCCTAACTTTATCTCTACGTGAGTCAAGTTGACATTTGTAAAGGCAATACTCTGACAAGCTACTCTAAGCTTTTCAGATTCACATCATGGCCCCACCATGGGCCAGGAATGGGCCTCTGGGTCACACACTTACTATTCCTGGTCCAATGAGCTCAGAGTGCATCCCATAAAATGAGGTTGGGTGGAGAGCAGGGACTGTTAGAAGAAGGGTTGGGGAGGATAGTGGCAGGCATTCTGAGACCTCTCCTATCCTACTACTGAGCAAAGTTCCTTGTATTTGTGCACCTCTTTGCTCCTCAATAATTTGTTTTCTCATCCTTCATCTTAGGAAAGCTACTTATTTTCTTTCTTCTTAGGGTTTATAGAATTAAGGAATGTTGCTGGGCTTGGTGGTGCATACCTCTAGTCCAAGCTATTCAGGAGGCTGAGCTGGGAGGATCACTCCAGGCCAGGAGTTCAAGACCTGCTTGGGCAACATAGGGAGACCCTCTCTCAAAAAAAAAAAAAAAAAAAAAAAAAAAGAATTAAGAAATGTTGAAGCTAGAAGGAACTTCATAGCTCTGTTCCAGTATATTCTAATATTCTAGCATGTGTTCGCTGTAACACTAGGCCCAAAAGATGCTCCATGAGAAAAAGTCAAGCTATTCCATCACCTTCCTTGGATCTCGGCTCACACTAGGAACATTCTTCTCAGTGGTCTAATTTGCTTGAAGATCTTTGCTCTAATTTGCAGAAGATCTTTGTTCTTCTGCACAGATGAACCTCTGCAGGGTCCAGAGGCCTCTAAATTGTAGTCTTTGAATCAGGGATTCAAACCATGAACCCCTTGAAATTGTTGGTAAACTTGAGTCAGTGTTGTGTGAACGTGTGTGCATGAGCATGTGTACACACATGAGCATGTTTCCTGAGAGTGTCCACAGCTGTCATCAGATTCTTACAGGTAAATAGGATCCCCTCAAAAATGGATGAGAACCACTGTCTTAAAGAGACATTGGTTGACTGTGCGTTCCTACGGCAAACCTCTTTTTGTTCTCTCCCAACTTAAAACATTTTATCTGCTACACTTGATAGCCAGCCAGTATAAGTAGGAGGCAGCGCTTTACATGAGAAAGCAGAAAGGCTTTCGATGACTTAGGGGCTGTATCCTGTCACTTTTGTAGAGATGAAAACACTAAGAAGGTGGTGATGTGTCAGTGTAGGTTCATCAGTTGTCACAAATGTCCCATTCTGGGGCATAACGGGGGAGGCTCTGAATGTGTGAGGAGAGGGGATGTATGGGAAATCTCTGTACCTTCTGCTCAATTTTGCCGTGACCCCAAAACTGCTCTTAAAAATAAAGTCTATTAAAAACAAATAAACCAAAACTCTAAGAACCAGACATGTAAAATATAATATGCCCAAGGCCAGACAGCTGGCACAGTGGGGACTACAACCTTCCTCTCTTCCTTTTTCACGTCCTTTCTTTTCTTTTTAAGCCAACATCTTACCAATTCTTCCATTTGGTCAATAAATCACCACTTCTATTTTTTTTTTCTAAACATTTATTGAGGGCCAAGCACTGTGTTACCCATTTCCCCATTCAATGATACAGCAACCTTCTGTGGGCTATTATGATCCCATTTTTAATTTTTTACTTGTCAGATGAGGAAATTGATTTTTAGAGATTTTAAAGAACTTGCCCAAGATTGCCGGCTTAACTAGTGGCAGCTGGCATGGGAAAGTCCGCGTTTTCCGCCGCGCTTTGTTAGGGAGGACTCTGGCTCAAGTCTGCACAGAACTCCGCCCCGGGCTAAAAGGCTCGCTCCTTGCAACAGGTCCGCCCCCTCGCGCCCCCACCTGCGCTCTCACCTGAGGCTCCGCGGGGCGCGGGCGGAGCCGGACACCGCCCCCTGGTGGCGGGTGGGCGCACGCGCAGCGCATGCTAATAAGCCCGCGGCGCCGCGCGCCCATTGGCTGGCGCGGGTTCCAGCTGCCGCCCGAGTCCGCGGGCGCCCAGGGAGCGTCGAGGG
>CM052441.1:138102232-138129455 GCA_028533085.1 Varecia variegata | reverse complement strand
CCCTCGACGCTCCCTGGGCGCCCGCGGACTCGGGCGGCAGCTGGAACCCGCGCCAGCCAATGGGCGCGCGGCGCCGCGGGCTTATTAGCATGCGCTGCGCGTGCGCCCACCCGCCACCAGGGGGCGGTGTCCGGCTCCGCCCGCGCCCCGCGGAGCCTCAGGTGAGAGCGCAGGTGGGGGCGCGAGGGGGCGGACCTGTCGCAGAGGCCAAACCTTGGACCGCACCACTAAAGCCTGGGAAAAAGAAAACAGTATGAACGGGCATTGGGTCCCTGGCTAGCCCGCCCCCAAGTCACTGAATGGCCGTTAGCGAGTTAAACTTCCTAAGCCTCAGTTTCCTCATCTAACTTGGGAAAAGCCAGGGAATGGGTAGGAAATGACACCCTGTCAGGTGCTGTGAGGACTGAGTGAATAACTGAGTTAAGACTGGCAATGAGTGTGGTTGATGGTGACGAATGCTGCTCACCTGCCACCTAGTGAACCTGGGTTTGCCACTTAGCTGTAGGATCTAAGCAAGTTACGGAATCTCTCTGGGTTTCATTTCTCTCATTCTACCAATGAGAATAATCGCACCCTCCTGGTGAAGGAGGTTTTGTTTGGTTCTGGTTTGGTTTGGTTGTGGTTTTTTTAATGCGTAAATACAAAGTAAACTGGCATCTTTACAAACTTGCATTTTCCTAATCAAAAACAAAAACACCAGGGGTATATTTTCTGGGAATACAGAAGACTAAATGTTCAGAAAAACTTTTTTTAAAAATAATTTTTATTTCAAAATATTAGGGGTTACAAGGGTTCTTGTTACATGGATGAATTGTGTAATACTGAAGTCATGGTTTTTAATGTGCATATCACCAGAATAGTGTACACTGTGCCCAGTCGGTAGGTTTTTATCCCTCATCCCCTCCCCTAGTTTTGGTTTTAAGATAACTGAGCTGATGCATATGCAAGCACTTAGAACTGTGATCTAGACATAGTGAATGTTCAATAAGCAAAAGTTTCTCTATGTCTCTTGGGATTCTTTTTTAAAAATTACCATGCATAGTGGTTCCATCATATACATAGTCTGATATATATATATATATATTGTATACACATAGTCTGATGTATACATGCACATAGTCTGATATATATAATATATACATAGTCTGATATATATGTACACACATATATAGTCTTGTATATATGTTATTTTCAGAATACTGTGGGAATTGTTGCAGTAATAACTGGAGGTAAGAGTATAGGCTCTAGATTCAGATTACTTGGGGTCAAATCTCAACTCTGCTACTTACCATCTGTGTGACTTTGGGCAAGTTACTTAACCCCTCTGTGCTTTGGTTTCTGCAAAATGGGGGTGGTGCAATCACAATGACTACCTCATAGGGTTGTTAACGGGAGATGAAGGAGTAAAGAATCAATAAATATAAGTTGTTACTATTATTAATAATATTAAAATTATTAAGGATACTGTAATATTAAAATCATTGAAGATAGTATAAATTTGGAATGCCAGCTAAATTTTTAATAGGAGGAGATCTCCCAGGTCTAACGCTAGGATGTTCAGGATCAGGAACATGCCCATTTTTTATTTTTAGAACTAGGTGGCCTGAGCGTGGCAGATAAAGCTGATGTCCGAAGAGGCCATGTGGACATTTGTCCTAAGAGGTGCGCTCAACAGATACCTCTTCCGATCATCTGATTCCCATCCCTGTGGAAGAGCCAAGTTCCCACTAAACTGTCCAGACATCTTAGCTTTGAATTAAGGCGCTGGAATAACCGTTTCAGAAACCAGACTCTGAAGTCTGGTTGACTCATTGGGAAATGACTTGGCAGAGATCCACGAGATGTAGCTTCCAGCCCCGGCTTGGCCACTGCCGTGGTGTATGACAGCAGGGAAACCACTCATTTCATCCAGGTTTTCAAATTTATTTAGGTTATTGAATGAGTTAAACAAAGTCATTTCAAAATCATTTTAAATGTGTATCTTTGATTACTTCCCCCATTCTCTTATTTTGCTGATTTGGGCTGGCTCTTTTGTTTTGTTTAGGTTAGACAGCGATTAATCTATTATAATGGGTTGTTGTGTATATTTTTTTGCTTGAGAACCAAGTTTTACTTAAAAGTTAGAACTTTAAGATTACCCAGTCATTGGATATTTATGCTGTTTAAATTAGTTAACAAGTGTGAGAGGCCTCTGTAAACTAGAAAAAACTGTAGGTCTACAGAGTGACCACCTGTGTGTCAGGCTGCACCTATTGTCCTGAATGAAGTAGGTAATGTACCCTCTTGTACTCTCAAAAGTGACTATGTTGGGATGATAAATCATATGGTCACTCTAAATGCATGTTAATTTCCTTCTCTCACAATGATCTAACCAAGCCTAGTTGTTTCCTAGATGAGGAAGACAGCATGGGGTGGTGGCAAGTGCACATGACTGGACTGATGACACTTAGACTCTAATCCCAAATCTGCTACCCACCAACGAGGGGACTTCAGACAAAGCTCATCACTTCTCAAAGCCTCAATCACTGGTCAGAGTTGTTCAATGTTTCCCAAAGTTAGCTCCACAATCAACACTTCTCAAGCTTTAATGCAAGTATTAGTCTCCTGGGGATCTTCTTAAAATTCAGATTCAGTAGGTCTTGGGTGGGGCTCGCCAGGTGATGCTCAGGGCTGACCTCGATCTGAATAACAAAGATCTACACAGCAGTGAGGTGGAGGGGAGGGTTACAGTCAAACATATTAAGAAGTCTTTTTGTTGACCACATTTCAAAGAGATTATTTGCTGCAGTATTCCCCAGCGCCTCTAACATACTTCCAAACAGAATGTCTTGAGCAACTCAGAAGAAAACTTTTCCAGAAAGGCAAAGGGCTGGGTGTGGTCCTGCAGCCTGTAGTCCCAGCTACCCAGGGGGCTGAGGCAGGAGGATGGCTTGAGCCCAGGAGTTCGAGGCTGCAGTGAGCTGTGATCATGCCACTGCACTCCAGCTTGGGTGACAGAGCAAGACTCTATCTCTAAAAAAGAAAGACAAAGGTCTTTGTTCTATCTTTATTTTAAAAACCAGTGCAACAGAGGCAAGAGGACAGCTAGTTTCCCCACCCTTGTGCTGAGTCCCTCTCCCAGATGAATGGATGCTGTCTCACCATGTTTAGCACATTGACTCCTACACAAAAAAAAAAAAAATCAGAAACTTTTCCTTGGGGGCCACAGTGTTTTATTATGAAAATAGTATAAAAATTTCGAGTGTAATTTAAAGGTAAACATAAATAGAAAAATGAAATTTGTTGACTTCTATTCATTTAATCCACATTTTTAGAATTGTCAATACTTGTTGCAACAAGCGAGATTTTATATGTGCTTCACACAGCACCTGAGTCAAAACTAGATTGAGTTAAATACAACTCTCATGGCAGTTAGTGTGTTAAACCTCATTTCAAGGAAACTGGTTTCACCCACAGCTCCCTTTGCATCCCCACTGCACCTGTTAGCTCATAATTAGAACTGTCTGACCTGACCAGTAGACTGGCTGTCACCCTGCCCCATGGCCAGGTGTAAAGGGATGAACTGGACCAACCAGATTATCACTATTGGGAATAGCCATTTGAGCCAGTTAGCAGAGGTGGACAAATTTGAAAAGACTGCAAGGTGGAATCAGGGTTGTGATAAGGCATAGCCAAGTGCAAGCCAAAGTTATAAGGGAGACAAATTCTCAGCATGCAGCGGAAACCAGAATGGAGCAGAAGACAGAGAGGTGCTGAGGTACCCTGAGAGCGCAGAGAAATGCAAGTGAAGGTCACCGGAGGCTGTTGTTAGGTCAAAAAGAGCAAATTATATCATCTTCCATGTTTCATGGTGGTATTGGACTGTAGATTAGGGGGACACTAGAGGAATAGAATAGTGTTTCATCAGGACATTTGTGGATCAGAGACAAAAAAGTGAACTTTGACCCCTCCCCTCCAGGAAGCCCAAAGTCGATGTGCAGCCAATCTGTAGCAACAGTAGCACCTGATGGCCTTCATATCCCCATTCCACCCAACCGCACCCTATATCCACCCTAGTCTTGATTCCGTATTGAATTTGTTTGCCTTGTTCTGATTTTTAATTTACGCCTTACCGTTTTATTATATGCATCTCCTGTATGCCTCATGACTCAATTGTGAAAAGAGACACAGTATGAATAAATAAATAGATCAGATGAGAACTGAGTTAAATGGATTCATGTCCGAATGATTATTTCCCCAATTCCTCCTTGTTAATCATCATTGCAGGCATTGAGATAGGTCTCCAGTGACATGTCACAAGATTCACCCAAAACTGCATCCTGTTACAAATCATAATAATTTCGATGACAACACTGATGACACAGTGTTCCCATTTTCAAAGATGCAAAAGAATGACTAATACATAAGAAAATAGGATCTGCATCCAGAAGTGCTTGCCAATCTAAGCTTAATCCAGTGGGCTTTCAAGAACGGATCAGATGTCCACACTAAATCAGCATCTCTGGGCTAAACTTCAGTGTTAGGGTTTCCCACTGTTATCAAAAGTCATTATAAGAACTGGTCATGTGAATTTCTCCTTGAAAAAATTTTGATTTGATCCAAAACTGTTGGCAAAGTATTATGGCCTTTATCTTTCTGCAATGTGGCATAGTAGAAATTTCTTTCAAAGTTCAGTACCAAAGAAAACAGTTTTCCCTGGAAACTCTATTGATCAGAGAAAAGGAAGTGATCACATATCTCTGATCAAGAGATTATGTGTATCATGTTTCCTTTTTCATCTTGACCATCATAATGCTTCAAATCTGGCGTTAGGCTCCCTTAGAGCAACTGGAATGAACATTTGGGGTTTTTTCTGGTTTTGAGGGTTTTTTTGTTTTTGTTTTTGTTTTTTTGAGACAGGTTCTCGCTTTGTCACCTGAGCTAGAGTGCAGTGGTGTTGTCATAGCTCACAGCAACCTGAAACTCCTGGGCTCAAAAGATCCTCCTGCCTCAGCCTCCCGAGTAGCTGGGACTACAGGTCCCAGCCAACCACACCAGGCTAATTTGGATTTTTTTTTTTTTTTTGTAGAGACGTAGAGAAGAGGTCTCGATAGGTTGCTCAGGCTGGTCTTGAACTCCTGACTTCAAGTGATCCTCCCACCTCAGCCTCCCAAAGTGTTGGGATTACAGGCGTGAGCCACAGCTCCTGGCCTAGAATGAACATTTGATTTCTAATTTTTTTGTCCATTGTTTTCCTTTTTGATTCATATACCATTGGCTTCATTGGGCTTTTCTCTTTCCTTAAGCTACAACTCCTCCTTTTTTTGGAATGACTTGGGATATAAATATATAAATTTTATTTGAATGATGAGTGGCAGATGGCTTGGTGAATTAGACAACGTGGGGGAAGAAAGGAAAATAAATGAGCAATCTCAACAGTCCAAGATGAATAACTAGGTTTATCAAACTGATTTTGTGAAACTACATTGTTTTATTTCGGTCCAAAATACCTGCTAGAGGGGGAACAGTCTGGTGATATGCATTTGGGTTTAATAAACTTCCTCACCTTGCTAACCTTATGAGACAATTGCTTAGAGCACCTCTGTCCATCTGAATCGATTGGCTGTGCTTGACAGTAAAAGGGTGTCTTGTTCCTGCAGGCCTGGAACTCTCCCTGCACAGCCATCATTTCCAGGCAGTGTAGGGAGTGGGGCGGGGGAGGGGCAGGACTTCGGGGATTTCATGGAGAATGATCTGACCTCAGTGAGACCCCCGGGAACCCCCAGTAACATCCCTTAGGACGTTTCCCCTTCCACCTTTCCATCCTAAGGAGTGGAGTTCCTGCAATGAGTCCAGGGCAGACATTCCCCGGAAACACTTGCTAGAAACTATCAAAGGCAAAGATGGCAATTCTGTCTCATCGTCTGTCCTTTCTCCCCTTGAGATACCCCATGTGCCTCCCTTAAACCCACGTCAGGTGGATTCTGCTTAATAATATTGATGTCTCTCACGTTTCTTTTTTCCATTATAAATATTATACATGCTCCCTACTGAAAATTAAGAAAATAGAGAAAAATAATTTTTTTAAAAAATTTAATACTATCAAATCTGGGAAAAGACGTCTGAAAGACTTGAAGTTGAATGTATGAGAGTCAGGAAACTTGGATTATGGTCCCATCTCTGCCACACCTACCTGGGATGACCTTGGGCAAGTCACTTATGCTTGATGATTTTTTTCGCTTGTAAAAGGCAAAGGTTGGGCTGGCACACCCGGTCTTCTGGCATTCCAGGAGCACAGAATGTTCAACAGGAGACTCTGCAGCCAGACTGCCTGGGTTTACATTCCCAGCAGTGACATTTATGAGCTGTTTGACCCTGGATATATGTCACTGCCTCTCCATGTTTCAGTGTCCCCACCTATGAAGTAATAATGATCATATTTCTCATATATAGTGATGATTTGGTGGATGTTGGCCACCATCATTATCTTAAACATGGCCCAGCCTGCTTTTGCAGCTCTACCTCATGTCACATAAGACCTCTCCTCTGAGAGCCCCATGTCCAAGATTGTCTACCCAACACCACCATGAGCTCACATGTCATTTGAGACCTCAACTTTGTGATGTCCAAAGCTACGAGTGACTAATTCCCGAGTCAGGTGTGGTGGCTCACGCCTGTAATCCTAGCACTTTGGGAGACTGAGGCAGGAGGATCGCTTTAGGCCAGGAGTTTAAGACCAGCCTAGGCAACATAGACCTGTCTCTATAAAAAATAAAAATGAAATAAATAAAGCACAAATAAATGATTTCCGTGCACCTCCAACCCATGCCTCCTTAACTGTTTCCTGTCGCAGCAAACACCACCAACACCCACTCACTTGTTCTGCCCACAAACATGGGGGTCCGCCAGATACCTCTTTCTCCTTACTCCTGAGAGCCAATCAATCATTCAGTTGTGTTGACTCTGTCTCCTTAGTACTTTTTTAATACATCTATTTCTATCGTCTTCACTGTCACCAGCTAAATCCAGCCTACCAGCACCTCTTGCCTGGGCCACTATGGTGGAGGCACCCAGGTGGTCTTCCTGCAGTCACTGCTGCCCCAGCCCCTTCCAACTTCCAATTCATCCCTCCCACTGTGGCTGGATTTTTTCAGAAAACTCTCTATATCTGGGCATTTCACTTTCCTGCTTAAAGGACTTCACTTGCCTACCCCCACTCTTAGGAAAGAGCCCATTTGTAATGAATCCTACAAAGCGCTCAATCTGGGCCCACCCTCTGCCCCCCTCTCTGGATCTCTCTGCCCCATCACACTGGCTCCCTTTCCATTTCTGGAACAACCCAAGCCTCTTTCTGATTTGGGGCTGAAGTGTGGCCAAAACTATTCTTTACTTTCTTTTCACCCTGCTAACTTCTCATCCTTTGGATTCCAGCCAAAATATCATTTCCTCCAGGGAGAACCTTTCCTGGCTCCGTCCCCCTACTAGGTTAGGTCCTTCCATTATGCCTTTTTTGGGTCCACTTTCCTGAATTATAATTTTTTTCACGTGTAAAAGGAAAAAGTTAAATTTGTACACCCAACTTCATAGCAGCGTCATTCACAACAGCCCAGAAGTGGAAGCAACCCAAGTGTCCATCAATGGATGACTAGATACACAAAACGTGTTATATATACATGCTTGAGGGCAGAGACTGACTTCTCTTATTCACACACTCATCTCAGCACTTGGCTCCATGCCTGGAGTAGAGCAGTCCCTCGTCAATACGTGGGAGAAGGAGGAGATTAAGAGGCAGACAGCAGAGATGGGGACCACACGGCCGCAGGAGCCTCCGTTTCCGCCCCCCCCCCCAGCTCTGCTCCAGCCCCAGAGAAACTCAGCTGTCCCCGTCTCTGCTGCCTGTCCACAGAAGCACTGAACATGTAATTAACGTTCCTCTACTTAAGGTGGCATGAGGGCCTTTCTCTTCCTGGAGTTCTGGAACTTGGGCTCCTCTCTCTTCAAAACCCCCTTGAGGCTTTCAGCTAATAGCAAAAGTATCAACAAACACTGATAGAGTCCACCTTTAAAACACTCACTCACTCTTCACGACCACACCAGCCCCCAACGTGGTACGATGACATCATCCCCACTGTTCAGGTGAGAATGCGGAGGCCAGGTGGGAACCTGGCACACAACTGGGAAATAGCAGAGGTCAGATTTGAACCTGGGCAGTTCAGCTTGAAAAATCCATGATTTAACCACCATGCTGCATTGCAACTCCCTGCTCTAGGTGTTGTGCAAATGTTTGTAGAGTAAAAAGACATAAGAGCAGCTGAGTGCTAGGGGCAGGCTGGCTCTCCCCTCCGTTTCCTTCCTTGAGTCTGGCCCCCCCAGCAGTAAAACCCCCAGGCGCTGCTCCTTTGCTGGATCGGCCATACAGGAGGAGGAATGATGCATTGGATTAGCAAATTTGGAAAGAACTACCACCCCCTTTCCTCTTAGGCATTGAGCTTCCTGCAGGCAGCATCTGTTCTGTGTTACTCCACCTGGAGAAGCTCTGCCCTGGGCCAGTGTGTCTGTGACCAGGTGGGAGAGAATCCTCAGGGGCCACCTGCTGTGTCCTGTCTCCCTGGCCCAGTGCAGACAATGCCAAAGGACAATGCCAAAGGATAATACCCCACCTGTACCGGTGTCACCTTTCCACTCATTTAATTCTCACAGAAACATCCCTGGGAGGAAGCTACAATTATGATTCACATTTTCCAGTTGGGGAAACTGAGCCACAGAGGCTTGAACTCACTTGCCCAGGTCCTTGAATGGTACAGGGCAGAGCAGGGGTTTGGCCCCAGGCAGGCTGGCTCTGGAGTGCGCACTCCTAGCCCTTGACCCCCGCTGGGGCTTCTTTGGCCAATGCCATGCCAGCTGAAGGCCCTCAGGGACCCTGGCCACCGACACCTCCCCTGGGGTCTTGATGTCCCTGGCGTTCCTGCCACGGGCTCAGGCTCAGCCCCCAGACCCTCCTGCACCCAGCAGGTGCCACCGTTCTCCAGCAGCGGATGGGAGAGCAGGAGCCAGTGTGTCCACCCAAGGCTTTCCAAAGTGAGGGACTTTCCAAAGTCCCACCCTTGCTGCTTTCTGCCCCTGATTTTCCTGGAAATGGCAGTGACATCTGGAGGGGTTCAGGAAGATGACGGGTCCAGGATACACAAAGGAAACGAACGCAGGAGCACCTGCAAGGATTTTGTTTAACATCCACAGTTCCACTTTCTTGATTTAGACAGGCAGTTTCGAATTCCATCTCCTTCGCCGTCAGGGTCCCCCCTCCCTGGTGGTTCTGACAACTCGCCCTCAAATGGCCCAGGCGTGGGCCATTTGTGCTGTCTTTCACAAAACACAACTGTGAAGTCACATCAGGACACTCCCGGGGGCTCACTGTCTGATTGGGGTCCCCAAACTGCTCGCTCCTCAAGCCCCTGACCAAACCTCCATTCTCGGCAGGCGACGTGGCATTTGCTTGGCTAAGCAGCTGGCAGCCTTGGCTCCACAAGTGACCTGCCAAATGCCAGCTCCAACTGCTGTGGACAGCTCGACTAGGATGCCCCTCTGACTCCTCCTCAAGTCCCAAACTGAGCTGATCAGCGCCACACTCCTCTACCCCCACCCGCAGGCCCTCCAGCAAAATGGAAACCTTCTCTTCCTCTTCATTCCTCTTCCAGAATCGATAGCACCAACAGTCATGCATTCACCCAAAGCCTAAACTTCTAGACTCTTCCTTCTCCGTTATCTTCTATAATTATGTGGTTACCAAACATGGTCAGTTCTACCCTCCTAAGTTTCTTTCAGCTCTGCCCTTGCCTTCCCAAACCTTCTCTGAAGGTTCAGGATCAGAGCATCTCTGGCCAGGGTATTACCAAGTGCCTGCACCCAGCCTCCTTCCGGCCCCCAGCTGACCCCCAGTCTGGACGGCTTTCCTGTGCCCCTCCGATCCTCTCTCCATCTCCACCCGCTCCACCACATGCCCCGGGAGCTGCTTCCCCAGATCTGCCACCTGGGCTTCCTTGCCTTCAGTCTCGCACTGGGGTCAGGACACTGGAGGGTGGGAAGTGTTTGGGGTATTTAACCACTGAGCTCCCAGGTTGTCAGTGGCTGCTTTCACCCACCAAAACCCGTGTCCCCAGCAGGTGGCCGCTCCTCCAGCTACCTGAGATTCTGTTCTCACTCTCTCCGCTCGCTGCTTCCAGCCTGGATGTGCTAACAGTTCCCTGCTGTTGCTACGGCCGGGGTGCTGCACCGCCCTCGTTGCTTCCCTAAGCCCTTCCCAGTCCTTTTTACACAGCCCATTTATTAAACTCTACCGGGTCGCCCAGAGTTATCTGTTTCCTCCAGGACTTGATACCCCCAAGCCTCGAAATAGCTCCCTGCCACCCACAGGAGACAAATAAAGCCAGTGCTTCTTTGGAGAGCACAGGAAGCCGTCATGATCTGTTGTTCTCTGCCTACTCTTTCCGCCTCACCTCCCACCTCTCCTTCCCTTGCACTTTACAGTCCTACAATGCCAGGTTGCCTGTGGTGCCTGAATGGGCCCCATTGTTTCATGTCTCCATGTCAATGCCTGCCGAAGTCTTCTTAACCTTTAAAACCCTTCTCCAGGTGTCACCTCCTCCAGGAAGCCTCCCAGGCTTTCCTCCCTACTTCTACTGTACTTTGTACATATTCCCATTATTTCTGGTGTCACAATATACTGTAATCACCTGTTTAGGTCCATCTCATCTTTGCTGTCCATAGACTGCCTGTCAAGGTAGGGACTATATATATATATATATATTTTTAATTGAACAAAATATGCACTGATCCAGGCATATTCTAGGTGCTAGATATATCAGCAGTGACTCCTTTCTCTACACACTGTGAGAAAGCGTCCCTGTTTTAGAGGACACTCAGCAGGTTTGGGTTACAGTGATATGTCAGGTTCAGAGAACTGGTGAGAGGTTTGGACTCAGTGTCAAACCAAGTCTTTCTAGCTCCATGGTTCGTGCTTTTGGCCACAGTTTATGTTGCTGTGGATCTTGCCAAGAATAGTCTTACAAGGGTGGTGTCATGGGGTGGATTGTGATGCCTCACCTCCCTCCTCCGCCAAAAAAAGATTAAGTTAGAGTCCTGACACCCAGTACAGGCGAATGGGTCTGATTTGGAAATAGGGTCTTTACAGAGGTAATCAAGTTAAAATGAGGTCAGGTAGGCCCTGATCCAATATGATCAGTGTCCTTACAAACAGGGGAAATTTGGACACAGAGATACAGGTGGCAGATGGCCTGAAGACACAGGGAAAAGACGGCCATGTGAGTAGTGTGGTACCAAGAATTCTGGCAAACACCAGAAGCTGGGAGAGGCGAGGAAGGATTCTCTCACCTAACGCCGTCAGGGAGAGCGTGGCCCTGCGGATGCCTTGGTTTTGGACTTCTAGTCTCCAGAACTGTGAGACGATAAATTTCTGCTGTTTTAAGCCACTCAGCTTTTGGAACTTTGAAGCAGCACTAGGAGACTGCTGCAGCTGGGGAGGCTGACCCTGAGAATGGCTTAAAGCCCTCCTCACTGGGAGGCTGGGGGTCTTAGAGCACTAACTGGATGTGGAGTCTCCCTGGGGCTCGACTGGGAGTACTGAGTAGATCCTGGCAGTCACTGATTTAAAATTGTGCTTCCAACTGGCTCTCATGACCACAGATATCTGTGACATGCAGCATTTTGCAAACATGAGGATATATTCTAAGCATGTTCAAATGCCCACTTCAGCCGGGTGCAGTGGCTCATACCTGTAATCCCAGCACTTTGGGAGGCTGAGGCAGGAGGATCGCTTGAGGCCAGGTATTCAAGACCAGCCTGAGCAACATAGCAAGACCCCATTTCTACAAAAATTTTAAAAATTAGTCAGGAGTGGTGGCACATGCCTGTAGTACTAGCTGCTTGGGAATCTGAGGCAGGAGGATCATTTGAGCCCAGGAGTCTGAGGTTGCAGGTTGCTCTGATCACACCACTGCGCTCCAGCCTGGGCAACAGAGCAAGACCTTGACTCTTTTAAAAAATAAAAATAAAAACCAAACAAATAAATAAAACAAATCCCCAGCTCCTAGTGCAGGGTCTAACACCCAGTACTGGGTAGGGAGTCAGTGAACTCTGGTCAGCTAAGCCACCAGGAGTCTGCGGAGAGTTCGGAGTTTCGAGGGGTATCCACGAGTCGGGCGTAACTTTTGTGCACATTCGCCCAGCCCAGCCCCTGGGATATATTCCAGTCTCATGCCATGGTCAAAACAACCAAGTAAAGTTTCAGGATGCTCTGGTGGGTTCTGCTAACTACTTCCCAAGGGTGAGTCACGGCTCGCGAGGAGAAGCAGGCTGAGACCCAAGGGCCTGTGCTTTCTTTTTCTTTCTTTTGTCTTTCCAGGAAGCCCTTGGAACAGGATGTAAAAGCAGCAGTTTCCATCCAGCCTGACATCCTGCTTCCAGATGCACGAGGCTAAGCAGGCCACCACGATCACTTTTAAGTGGCTGTGACCACGATGTTCCGATTTGAAACCTGGAGTCCAGCAGCTTCCATTCGCACTTGCTCAGCGCCTCCCCCCAGTCCAGGCCCTCAGAATGATCCGAATAATATATTACATTGTCGCCCGTCCTCCTCCATAGATGTCAGCAATTTGGAAGGCAGGGGCCCTGCCATATTAACCCTATGGTCTGGGGCTCTGCTTCTTGTAGGAGCGCCGCAAATGTTGGGTGGAATGAATTTTTGAAGCAGTTGTTGAGTTTGTGGGTCAATGTTGCAGCAAAATGACACAAAGGAAGCGACTTGGCTGGAGGTTTGCTGGCTACCCAACCTGCCAGGCTCCTGCCGTCACCACCCGGCTGCTGATCCTTTTAAACAGAGACTCCACAATTTTTGCAGACCCCACATCCTCTCTTCTGGGCTCTCAAAGCTCCGACTCCCAGTCCAGTAGACAGGAGCTGACGCAAGCTGGTGTGTATGTGGAACTTGAGTGTTTGGGCTTTTCAGTGAAATAGAAGCCAGAGGTTCCTCTGAGTGTCCGATGAACAAAGGGAAGGTACTTTTAATGTCCCCAGGGTCCACGGTGAAAGCTAAGCACCCTGGGGTGGGCGGGACAAGGGCGTGCAGGATGAAGAGTCACTAGTGGCCACAGGTCAAATCCTGTGGCATAGCTTCGGCCCCACATTAGGTAACAGCCTGTTTGGATAAACCAGTCAGATGAGATTCCTCGTGAGCGCAGCTTAAAAGATACATGTCTGCCATTTCCTTGGTCTCTTTCTTTGTGTGGCAGCAGTTTTGCTGGTTCAGTCTCCACATGTGAAAAGTGCCACGGTGGCACTATCGTTCAACCGGTCGAATGACAGCACTGAGCTACAGGACGCAGCAGACCAGCAGGCATTTATCAGACGCTTATTATGTGCACATCATGGTGGGGAAGCAAAGACAAAAGACACAGTCACCAGAAAAAGAGAGTCTGGTGTGCTGAGAGCCCAGACCGCCCACAAAACACCACGAATAACACAGGGATGAGTGGTCAGCGGCACAGGCTTTAGCGCCCGGCCGGGTTCCAGCCTCAGCTCTGCTACCTCCACGCCATGTGCCCTGGACACGTTACTCAACTTCCCTCTGTCTCAGTTTCCTTATGTGTAAAGTGGGAATGATGACAGTCACAGGACCCACTTCACAGGGCCGTCACGGGGCCTCCGGCACTGAAGAATCTGTGTGAAGCGCTTGGAACAGTTTCTGCCGCATTATCCGCGTTAACTGTTGGTTATTTTTCTTGACTACATTGTTCAATGAGATATTGCATATAAAGTGCGAAGCAGTGCCTGGCATTTATCAAGTACTTGATATTCACTTCTATTATTATTATCATCATTTGTATCATTTAAGTTCTGAATTAGGTATCTCTTGCTGCATAACAAATTACCCCAAAACTTGGCAGTTTGATACAACCATAAACATTTGTTATCTCACATAGCTCCTATAGGTCAGGAACTTGGGAGCAACAGTATAGTTTTGCGGTTCTAGCTCAGGAGGCTGCAGACAAAACTGTTACCTGGGGCCTGACTTGGGCTTGCGTGGGATCTGCCTCCGAGGCGGCTCGCTCACACGGCTGCGGGTTGGCGCTGGCCGTTGGCGGGAGGTCTGGATTCTTCTCCACGCAGCTCCTTGCCCAGGGCTGCTTGAGCATCCTCACAACATGGCCGCCGGCTCCCCACCTGGCCAGTCAGACAGGAGGGCAAGGGGGGAGCCACACAAAGTCTTCCGTGACCTACCCTCAGCAGTCACGGTCTGTGCCACAATAACCTATGGTTTACATGGGACAGTCCTGTCTGTTCTGGGAGGGACTGCACAAGGGCGTGAATACCAGGGGTAGAGACTTAATCAGGGGCCATCTTAGAGGCAGCTACCGCAAGCTCTAAATTCCGTGGCAGAGACTTGAGCTCCACAGGAGCTCAGATGAGAGGGACAAAAATGAAGATGAAAGTGCCCAGGGAATGTTCACGTTATTTTCAGCTAGATCTTGAGGGATGTTGTCACCATTGTTTTTATCCTCATATTCCTTCCTTCAGCCGGACTTGGAAAGAGAGGAGAAGACTTTCCCAGTCACAGGGCAAGCAGGAAGCAGAGAAGTCTGAGGAAAAGCACAGAAGAGGTGACCGGGACCCCCTGGAAGGACAGTGAGGGGAGACTGGCATCGGGAAGGAAAAGAGTTTAGAAATAACAAGGCGCAAGAGGCAGCAGGGCCCATCCAGAAAAGTCAAGTAAACACGTTTGAACGAACTGGAGTAGAAAGTAAACCTTACGGGCCTGAGGCTTTGACTGAAAACACTTCCAAATTCCTTAGGCTCATTTGATGTGGGAGATTTGAGGCTGGAGCATAGATTCAGGGAGTGTGAAAAAATTCTCCCCTAAGGGACATTTGCTTCCACACGAGCATGTCCTGCTGGGGTCAAGGCAATACCAGGAAGCGGACTTTAATAGCTTCCTTATATCAGAGTAGGAAGCTCGAGTTGATAAGGAGTTGGAATCCAGTATCCCAGTGGGAGGAGAAGCCTCCCCAGAGGAAACGCTGGGGTGGGAGATAGTCTGTGTTTACACAGCGCGCCCGCGATGTCTGCAGTTCGCACAAACCGTATCCCCGGGCCAGGCTGCAGATAGAACCGCCTGACCTAGAAAAGCCCGAGTCTGGGCCCGGTGCCCAGCCAGCCAGCCAGGGCCAGAGGAAGCGCCTGCCAGACCCGCCCAGCCAGGGGGCAGCTGGCTGCGGGGACGCTGCTGACCCCATACTGCAAGCTGCTGGGACACTGGCATCAGTATCCCCTTCACGTCCTGCATGGAACTACCTGTTCGATGCTTCTAGTTTATCTCCAATTAGCAACATGGAGTGACTCATGACACTCCCTTACATGACTTTGGTTCAGTCATCAAAACATGATAAAACCTAGCATTTTGTAGATCAGCGTGGCTTCCTCCACTGTTCCCGATAGGACACTCAGTGGTTCGCAGAACCATGCTGCTTAAAGAGCTGCGTGAGTCAGGCACGTGTGGGTTTGAATGAGCATCGTCCCTGCAGTGTGGCCTTGGACAAGTGCATTTCACCGCTGGGAGCTCCAGGGGGAGAAGGCGAACAGATGAGGGGCCTTTTGGACAGTGCCTGGCATGGAGCAAGAGCCCAGTAGACAACGACCACCATTATCATCTCATTATTCTTCCATTATTCTCCATCCCTCCTTGTCTTCACCCCAGTGTTGCTCCCCAGCCCAGAATGCACCCCTGCCCACTCCTCTTCATTCGACACTCGTGCGGAGCGCCCAGGCTGGTGATGTTCTCACTCCCACAGCCCTGGGCAGCTGCCCCCGTCCCCACGGTGGCACAGAGCACTCAGCACAGCAGTGGCTGGGTGACCCGTTGACCTCGCCTAGGTTTACTGTAAACTCCTCGCACACTCCCTCCCCCTTTGTACTCCCAACTCGTAGTGCGGTGCCCGACCTCCCCACCCGTCCTCACGTCACAGTGTTGGGCTTATTTCTCCTAACAGAAAGCTCTGTCCACATCCAGCAGCCCCAGAGGCTTGGTTGGGACCTGGGCCGTCTGCACGTGGGGACTGGAGATTACAGGGACTCAGGCCTGAGGCGCAGATGAGCCGAGGGGGAGGGGATGGGCGACTTCCCAGCAGGGCCTTCCTCCCCCTGCACAGCAAAGCCTGAATCCACGTTGAAGTAATGCTTTTCCCAGGCGAGAAGTCAGGGGTACGGAAAAAGCCAGCCAGGGAGGAGCGGAGTTGCCACCTGGCACTTTCCCCTGACTTTGAGAACGAATTCGATTTAATTCGACTCCATTCTGGACCCAGCACTTCATTCTCTAGAACTAAGGAGTGTCTCCGCAATCTCAGAGACTCATGGCAAAGTCCAACTCAGGGTTGCTGTGTGATTCAGAGGGTGGGGTGAGGATTACAAATTATACAGTTGTTGTTTTTTTTTTAATCTATAAAAAAATACAGACCCAGGACCTGGGCTCAGCTGTCTTAGGGAGTCACATCCTACCTGGCAGAATCACCCTGGCTCCCTAAACTCTCCAGTGTCAAGCCAGTCCCCCAGGCACACAAACCCCAGGCCTCCTGCTTCTCTGTCTCTTGCTCTGTCCTCTCTTTGAACAGCCTGGTTGGTTTCTGATCCTGCGGAGTCTGGCTTTGTAAAGTCTCCAGATGTTTCTATTGGCTCTCATGCTGGCCAGATGCTGTCACCGCAGCTCTCCCTGGCTGGTGTCTTTCCCCAGTACATCCCCTCATGGGCACTGGTGCCCGACCAATCAAGCTGAACCAGTGCACATGCTGCCCACCTTCTTGCTCAGGAATATTACAGTGGTTCCTGTTTAGCGACAGAATAAAATCCCAACATCGAAGCCCGGGATCCAAACCCTGCCCAATCTCACTCCGCCCTACCTCTTCAGCCTCAACTTACTGGTTCTGATCAAACTGGCTTCTACATTGTCCCAGGCTCACACCAGATGCATGCCAGCTTTCAGGCTGTTCCCTTCTCCTGGAATGCCTTTCCTTACCCCTTTTCTCGTATCTAACCATTCAAGCCCCCTGTCCACTTTGCATGGATTGGCCCAGGAAATAACCACTAGCTCCCATTAACTACTGAACACTTGAAATATGGCTAGTGTCACTGAGAAAAGAAAAACTTAGTATCCACAACTTTTTTATTGTTTTTTTAAAAAATATTTACAAATATATAACAAAATCCTTTTAACCATTTTTAGTCCCCAGTGCTTAGCAGCACAAGCTACTACTATTTCTTGATACATACTGTGGGCCAGGCACTTTGCTAGGTGCTTTACACATGTTTTTTGGTTTGTTTGTTTTTGTTTTTGTAGAGACAGGCTCTGGCTCCGTTGCCCAGGCTGGAGTGCAGTGGCGTGATCATAGTTCACTGTAACCTGGAACTCCCTGGCTCAAGGACTCCTCGCCACTCAGACTTCCGAGTAGCTGGGACTACAGCCGTGTACCACCATGCCTGGCTAATTTTTTGCTACTTTTTGCAGAGACAGGGTCTCACTATGCTGTCCAGGCTGGCCTCAAACTCCTGGCCTCAAGTGATTCTCCTGCCTTGGCCTCTCAAAGTGCTGGGATGACAGGCGGGAGCCACCGCACCCAGCCACTTTGCATATGTTACCACACTTAATCTTCTCAGCAACCCACTGGGGTGTGGGCATTATTAGCTCCATTATTCAGATGAGGAAAATGAAGGTCAGAGAATTTAGGCAGTTTATGACAAGATACCAACAGAAACATGAGGTGGCAGAACTAGGGTGAAAAACTGCCTGCCTCCTCTCATGGGTGCTCTTTGTGACCCCAGCTCGTGCCTGATAGGAGTGGGCATCTGTGAGGCATCTGCTGCTGGTAAGGGTGGCTCAAATTCTAGTTTGCCCTGGCCCATGCAGGGATACTTCACTGTCCGGCTTGTCCCTCTCTGAGCAGGCTACTCCACTGATGTCCTTTGCATGCTGTTGTGTCCAATCCCCCTTCCCCACCCCAACCCACACATACCCTTAATTAGATCCACTTAATAAGCCACAATGTGGTATTATCTAGCCATTCCTAGCTAGCACAGTGTGTAGCAAGACCCAGGGACCCAGTTCTGACCAGCGGGGCCAAGCCAAAGTCTCCTCTCCAGTCATTGCGTGGGTCCCTGCAGTGCTGGCGGACGGAACACCCAGCTCTCAACCTCAGAAATGCAGGGACAAGGGTTGGCTGTAGGCAGATGGTGTATACTCATTTATTGAACCTTTATTATATGCCATGCTAGATGCTGAAAATACAGAGTAAGTTAGCTGTGTCCCCGGCCTCGAAGAGCCCACATTCTGGTATGGTAGGCAAGGTAGGGGACAATGACAATCTAGGGTGACAAGGGCTGGGATGGAGAGAAGCAAGGAGAGGACCTCAGAAGCCAGGTACCTTGACCAGCCTGGAGAGACCAGACCCGGGAAGGAAGAGCAGGGAGATAGGGGATGATGGACTCAAAACCCGAACAGGGAGAACTTCGGGTGTTTTCTGCCACTGCCAGCCAGACTCGACAAATGGCTGGTCCTGTTGGGATGGGCATAAAATTAACCAAGACAGTAATTTGTCAAAAGAAACATTTTCCTGAGAAAAAGCTGTTGTTGCACGGGCTAGAGTGAGTGCCGTGGCATCAGCCTAGCTCACAACAACCTCAAACTCCTGGGCTCAAGCGATCCTACTGCCTCAGCCTCCCGGGTAGCTGGGACTACAGGCATGCGCCACGATGCCCGGCTAATTTTTTTTATATATATATATATATTTTTTTTTTTAGTTGGCCAGATCATTTATTTCTATTTTTAGTAGAGACGGGGTCTCGCTCTTGCTCAGGCTGGTCTCGAACTCCTGACCTTGTGCAATCCACCTGCCTCGGCCTCCCAGAGTGCTAGGGTTACAGGCGTGAGCCACCGCGCCCGGCCAAAAGCTGTTATTCTAAGAGGAGACTATCCTAGAGGATGGGGGAAAGACTTTTCAGAAATAGTTCATGGTTTCTGGCTATTGATACAGTGATCACTACTATTATTTGTTCCTCCATTTATGGAAACGGTTAAATAATTAAGAATAGGGCCATGGAGGAAATCTTTCGGGAAACAACACATAAATTGTAAGTATGGAGTTTGTTAGGCTTTTCCATTGGAACACATTTTGCTTTCCCTGGTGAGTTTATTGGGTCAAGTGTGTTTGTCCCAGGAGGAGTTAAATAGCCCCCCAATCCCAATTCCCTAATTGTGGTAACAAATTAGTTGAGAGTCTCTGTGATCTGCTCAATTCTTAGAAAATCGCCTAAGGCAGTAGGTGATAATCTTTTTAAATCTCAGCACCTTGCACCTTCCACCCTTCTGAAAGCCAGGTACACATAGCTCATAAATCATGGAGGAGGAGACTTAGAGGTTTCACATCCTGCCTCGGGACAGAACTCCCATCTCCTCTTGAAGAGTGTTTAACTCCTTGAGGATAACTATTTCTTCCCTTAGCAGAAATCCAGGGTGATAGAATAACTGAGGGTTAGTCCAAAATTCATTTTATATCTGCTTCTGTAGAAAACTGCTCCTCGGTTTCCTGCCTGGGGTAGCTTTGAGAAGGGCAGTGACAACCAGGCTCCCATAGGAGGGCCACAGTCTTCAGCCAAGCACTGGCTAACGAATGACTTCAACGCGGTGTTCCAGCTGAGCATTCAGAAGTGTTGTCATTGGGATCCATTTCAGCAGCCTAGGAACTTGGAAGTTTTTGAGGTCTGGTTCACCCCGTGACACAGGGCAATGTAGATGGCAGCTCCTTGTATCCTCCCAGCCAGCACCACACTTAGCTCCAGGCATGACAGGCCCCAGCCTGCCTGGGCTACAGAGGGTCCTTCTCTGGCCCTCTCCTGGAGCTGCCCTACACATGGAGCAAGGCCAAGGGACTCACCAGAGCCTGTGCTTCTCCCAGACCAAACTCTAGGTACCAAGGACCTCAGAGTTCCTATTCAAGCAGGCCAAGCCCTGGGTGTAAGTCCGTCCTGAGGGAGGATGGCACCACTGATGTGTCCACCCCTAGGCCTGAGGGCTGTCCAGTGGTGGCTGTGGGGGGGAGGGGTGCACAGAGCATGGGGGTGTGGGCTGAAGTATCCACATGCACACACTGAGGCGCTCCCCACATGACTCAACACCTTGATGACATAGACACAAGTTCATCGATTGGACAAGTAAGCACTTAGACAGGAGAAGACATGGTAATGGCGAGTGATAGCTGGCTCTGTCATCTTATACAACCCCTATAAACATTCCAAGATTATTATATACCCAGTTTATAGGTTAGAAAAGAAAACCCATGCTCTTAATGTACCATGCCAACATCCCCACTTGAACTTCTACTCTCTGGTTGAAGAGGTGATTCCATAGGCTCCTGGTGGGAACTAATAAATCTAGCCCCTCTTCAGAGTTGAGATTTTGGGGTTAACTCCTAACAGGCACATCCTTTTCTCACTGTTGTATCAGGCCCTTTAGACCAGAAACAGAACCTGCTGGGGGCACATCAGAGGCTGCAGGTGACCCTGAGCATAGGAAAGAGAAGATGTATATTCATTACCATAGAAGGAAGGGCTTAGGAAGGGGACAGGGAGAGCGTTCTGACAATGACCATGTTGCTAAACCTTTCAAGGGCTTTTAAAGAAGTTTGGTTGCTCCTTCCTAATAGTCTAAAACTCAAACTCCCATTGATGGACAGACACCGAGCACACTTGTGCTATAATTTAATCCCCACAATAAATCTTTATGTATCACCACTCTTAATTTACAGATAAGAAAGGCAAGGCTGAGGTCTCTTAACGGAGTTCTCACCCACCTTCTCCCCACTGCACTACATTCCTTCTCCAGAAAACAAAATGAATAGCAAACAATCTGATAAGATTCGTACTGAAAAGCGGATGACCTTACTACTTAAGGGAGCTTTTCCTCTTACAGTTCTGGTTATTAGCAAAGAAAGGGGAAACCATCACAAGTGCAAGATTGCTTGGCACACATCCAGCACCTTCCCTTCGCTTTTATTTTCTCCTCTTGTCTTCTCCTGTTTGGACCTGACATAAGCTTCCCTGGAGAAAGCCGGGCAGTAAAGAGGGACCTCAGCTACATGACTTATCTTCTAAGCCCTCTCATTCTGTCCTTCTGACTCAGCAGCTGCTGCCCTTACCTGAATCCTACCACAAGCAAGGCTTTCTTTTCCTCAGTGGCTGACTCCTCGGCAGGCGTTTGGAGAAAGCTGATGATACCGTTTGCTCTGAGCCAGCGTGGACCATTGCTCCTTGATCAGCCCCTTATTGTTCAGTGGTAAACTCAACCAGTTGACACTCCCTGGCATTTTGCACTGAGGCAAAGGCCAGGTCTGCATGCCATGACATGTGACGCTACCTGTACTCGGAGCCAGCTATCCAGGAGTGTGGTTGCTGGAAGGGGCAGGTCCAAGCTTGCTTATCCGGTGTTCCAAGGGAAAGAAGACTGCTGCCTGCTGCCAGGATGAGAGCACCGGATTTTCAGACACAGGAATATGTTGAGACTGCCAGCTTGAACTTCCCTGGAGAAACAGAACTTACGTTCTAAAGCATCCTTACCTATTTTTGGCAAGGGGCACCCCATTTACAGGCATTAAAATATAAAAAGTACCCCTCATCTTCAAAAGCCATGGGGGAAAATAAAGGAGAGCGAGTGAGCAGGATGTTTTGAGTTTCTCAGAAAGCATCTCAGATTTACAGGAAAAGCCTTGTGCTTAGCGTTATATAAACAGAGTGCCCTTAAATGGGTCTGATGCGGTCAGCAAGGTGGAAAAGCTGCATGAGTAACAGAGCATGTCTTTAAGACAGTGCCAGCTTCAGACTTCTCAGGAGCTGAGGGCTCAGCTGGTCCACAGCAGCTCACGGATCTTTTTCGGACCCTGAGAAAAATACAACCAATAATTAAAGTCATGTTTTCCATTATTAACAACAACAAACAAAACCACCATCAATTCGATTCCACATGTCTAGTTTCATACGAAACTTTCCACATGAGAGGCTTATTCTGGTAAGGGTCACATCAAATTTCATTACCAAAAAAGTTGCCTTTTCAAATATAACTCTTGTGAAGTGAAGAATGTGTGGGGCTTACACACCATATAAACAACAAACAAACAAACAAATAAATAAGCTTGATTCTTTCTATTTTTCCATCAGCCACCTGGAAGGTTTTACAAACCAAAGCCTGAGCTCGAAGGATAGAACATCTTACCAGAATCAGCCCGAGAGCTGGGGAACTTCAAGATGGCAGCCAGTCTGAAAGGGGCTGGAAAAACAGACTAACAAACACACAAAAGTACTGAACTCTATGGTGCCTAGAGGTTAAGTTCAGTTAGTTACTTGCTTCCAGTTTGAACTTCATACACCGGGGCATTCTAGGCACTATGACAATTTTGGCATATCAGAATGAGCACTGGACTAAGAGTCAAAATAGGGAGCTTCCAGTCCCAGCTCTGCAACTGGGAGTCACTTAAACTTTTCTTGGTTGTGCATGGTGGTTCATGCCTGTTATCCCACAACTTCAGGAGGCCAAGGTGGGAGGATTCTTTGAGGACAGGAGTTCAAGACTAGCCTGGGCAGCATAGGGAGACCTTGCCTCTACAAAAAAAAAAACAAAAAAGAATGAGAGAAAGAAAAATTAGTCTGGCGTGGTGGCGCACGCCTGTGGTCTCAGCTACTAGGGAGGCTGAGGCACAAGGATCGCTTGAGCCTAGGAGTTCAAGGCTGCAGTGAGCTATGATCTAGCCACTGCACTCCAGCCTGGGCATGGCAGCAAGACCCTGTCAATTCATCAACCAATCAATTGATCAACAAAATAAAAAACAACCTTTCTTGCCCAATGGGAGTGAGGTTAATTCTGGGTTTTCCTAGTCAGGCTATTGTGAGCAGAGCATGAGATAAAGTAGGTCAAAGTGTTTTGACACATTTAAAACATTACAATACTGTAAGGGATTTGTATTTTGAGCAGGCTTGGGAATTCCCTTCCTTTCCTGTGGGGAAAGGAAGGTAAGAGAAGTCCATGCCTGTTTTATCTGTAAGAAAGTATTAGAATCCATTCATTTTATATCCTGATGAGGCAAAGAGAGTTGTGTAATAAGAACCTTGGATGTGTCATCATCCTTATTAGAAAATTAACACAAGGTTTAACCATCAAATAATGAGACTGATTTTTAAATAAACATATCTAAATGGGCGTTGTCCCATCCCGAGTAATGAATAGTCACTTTGGCAGGGGAAATACTTACTTAAATCATATTTCCTATCAAAAAGAAATTTTTTAACTCCTCTTTTGGAATTGTTCCTAGAGCCTCTGGCACATTTTTTTTGAATATGTCTAAGGGTGACACATTTTTGTCCTTCGTGGATAATTCTGATTTTTGTAAACAGCCCAAAGTTATTTGGCACGATTGGTAAAAAAGCTAAGTAATATCATTTTTAAATTGAAACTAAACTGTGATTATAAGATAAAAATCTATCTTTCAGTTCCAACAGAAGAGTTACAAATAGATTTCAAGTATGGCAGTATTGTTGGAAAGGGTTTGTTTCTAAGGTGGCAAGAAGAGAAAAGCCATTTGGAAATGTATTTTTAGTCACACTTGTCAGTATTTATCTTATAAGACCGCTTGCCATTAGACTTTGAGTTTCCAGAAAGAAAAAGGCATTGCAACTAACCAACTGTTCCAATCATTTTATCACAGCTCCACAGGGCATCTGAATCCTTCATTTCCATACAGATTAACTGTCTCACAACAATGCAGATGTTTCCAATGAGTTAACATCTGGGCCTGAAGGAAATATAGCATCCAGCAATATTCTAACCAGTAGACTCTATACTCCCTTAAAAAGTTTAGATTTTTTTCTCAGTTATGAAAACAATCTATCTGAAAATTAAAATATAACTAATATCATCACAATGTAACCTGTAGCAACTATTAGATTTGCTTTTGGTGCAAATAATTTACATTGTTAGTATTATTTTAAAATAAACACAATGGCAGTTTCAGTCATTGAATGTTACACACTGTGAGCACTTCAATGTTAAATGATGCCAATGACTTTTTACGGAAAATATTTTTCCCTAAATCATTTTTTTATTGTGGTAAAATTAACATAAAATTCATCATGTGACCATTTTAAAGTGTACAATTCAGTGTCATTTATTTAGTACACTTCCAATGCTCTGCAACCATCATCACTACCTAGGTTCCAAAACATTTTCATCACCCCAAAAAGAAACCCTGTACACATTAAGCAGTCACTCCCCATTCTTCCCTCCTCCCTCAGCTCCTGGCAACTACTAATCTGCTTTCTGTTTCTATGGGTTTGCCTATTCTGGAAATTTTATATAAGTGAAATCTTATAATACATAGCCTTTTGTTTCACTTAGCATAGTATTTTCAAAGTTCGTCCATGCTGGAGCATGTATCAGTACTTCATCACTTTTTATGGCTGTATAATTCCCCTGCAAAGATATATCACATTTTGTTTATCCATTCATTCATTGGTGGACATTTGGATTGTTTTCACTTTTTGGCTATTCCAGATAGTGCTGCCATGAACATGGGTATACAAGTTTTGGTTTGAACACCTGTTTTCAATCTTTTGGGTATACCCAGGAGTGGAATTGCTGGGTCATATAGCAATTTTACGTCTAAGTTTTTTTTTTTTTTTATTATTTCAGAGTATTACAGGGGTACACATGTTTTGGTTATATAAATTGCTTTTGTAAAGTTCAAGTCAAAGTTATAAGTGTGCCCATCACCCAGATAGTGTGCATTGTACCCGTTAGATGTGAATTTACTCATCCTATGTTTAAGTTTTTGAGGAACCACCAAACCTCTAACTCATTTGTATGCTTACAGTTTACAAGGTGTCTTGATCCCCACTTAGAAGAAGTTGGACAGCGGCAATGAAACCCCAGGTTGGACCCAAAAAGGTCTCTTTTTCAGAAACACTGAGTAGAGCAGCCGAGCTCCATCTGAGTCAAGCTTGTTCCAAGGCAAGGATACATGCAGAGCTTTGAACAGCTTTCACTGCTAGTCTACATGTCATAACATGAACTGGCTGGGCAGGAATACCTTCCTGCCTCTTAGGTATTCTTGGTTTTCCATTATGTTGCACACACTTTTGGAAAAAAGAAAAAAAATGTTAACCACCTAACTTACAGGCTTCCCTCCTCTGTCTTTGCTGGAGTTCAAATTAGCACCCGGGGTCAATGTAGAAACAGTGCATGGGGGCTGGTGCTACACCCCGGTCTTGGGCAGAGCCTACTCCTTTCATGGTTAGAAAACAGGACCTTCCTAACACTAGCTGAGACTATAGAGAGAGCCCCCATCAAGGGTAAACTTTTACCAAACATTTTGCCTGACGGCACTGCCCAGTGATTCTGACCCTATTGATCCACACATACTGGAGGTGAGCCTACCCTGATTTGCATATTGTAGACTATTCACCCTATGGGCCTGGCCAGAGCAACAGGAGATAATCCTACTACAGGCATTGTTTACTGCAGCCAATTTACTGAGTCATGAGGCTTCTCAGTCATTAACTCAGCACTAGACAGTAACTGATTAGCACTGATTTTTAAATTTAAAACCATTCACGAGCCTCTCAGACTGTTGACCTCTTACCCCAACTCCCTAACACATAAAAAGTTGATTCTCAGCTACAGACCCCCAAAGCAAGAAGCATTATGTTGCATTGCTAAAGACAGAGGCATACTAAAATGGCTTTTTCCACTTGAAACTAAATACTAAGAATGAGAAAGTCAGCTTCCGGGGACGTGGCTGTGCTGTCTCTCTGCCAACCCAGCTGTCACTTGTCGCTTGTCTCCTGGCAGCCCTTTCAGGTGTCCTGGCCTGAATCTGCCATTAGGACAGAAAAAAGTCCCTTGGCTGGTCATATCCTCTGTAATCTGGCAGGAAACCTAAAATTTGCCTGCTCCCGTCCTCGTTCTGTTTGCTTATCTGCTTCCTTGTTGGGAAGAGCCTGCATCACAGTGTCCGGTTAGGGGGATTTTCACCATGACCTCACCCTCCTGCTGCTACCATTCACTGATCAGCGTTACCGAAGTCACAGCGCAGCTCGGGTGGCAATCCACATTAGTAAGATATTAACAACCCTTCTAGCACATGGCAACTGAACATCAACTCCACAAGCAGTTAAGAAAAGCCATGCATTAAAAAAAAAAAAATAGAACATCAACTCCAGTTCTTTTTTCCACCAGGGAGGGCCCTTGCAGGGGTCTGAAAATGCCAAAAAGAGCTGGAAGAAGGGGGCATTGACGACGTTTGGTTATCGTTCTGGGCTTGGGAGAGTAGACTGTGAAGGGAGTCACCCTAAGAAAATGCACCAAGAACCTGCCAGGCTCGCGCCGGCTGTTCGAATAACTTTTGAGCCAGTGGCCCAAAGTTAGTCGCGCGGACCGTGACAGCTGGCAGCGGGCGCGCAACCCAGGAGAAAGGGCGGCGGGAGCCCAAAGTGCAGGGTAGGGGACCTGGTCTCGGGCTTCCAGGGCTCGGGGAAGGGGCCCTTCTGCCCAGAAGTGGGCGCAGCTAATTGCAGGCGTGCGCCGGCCGGGCCCATGTGACCGCGGCTCCCCACTCCTGCCCGGTCCTCCTCGCGCGCGGCCGGCCGTGGCTACGGGCACGCGAGCCAGAGAGCGAGCGCGTGACTCGCCAGCCCAGCGCGAGAGGCGGGGAAGAGAGAGAGAGAGAGAGAGAGAGAGAGAGAGAGAGAGACGGAGAGACAGAGAGAGACCGCGGCGTGCGCGCGCGCTCCCGGGAGGAAGCGGGGGCGCGCACGACCCGGGGCCACCGCCCCTCTCGGGCCCGCCCTCCTGCCCTCCCTCCCCAGCTCGCCTGGCCCGCCCTGCGAGTCAGTTCGCTGGTTCCCTCCCTCCCCGGGCGCGCTCGGGCCGCCGCAGCGTTCCCCGCCCTTGAGCCGCGGAGCCGGAGCCGCCCGCCGCCCGAGGAGGAGGCGGAGGGAGCCGGAGGGGCCCGCCGAGGCGGCGGCGGCGGCGGCAAGATGGCGGACTTCCTGCCGTCGCGGTCCGTGCTGTCCGTGTGCTTCCCCGGCTGCCTGCTGACGAGCGGCGAGGCCGAGCAGCAGCGCAAGTCCAAAGAGATCGACAAATGCC
>CM052441.1:138071145-138101732 GCA_028533085.1 Varecia variegata | reverse complement strand
GAGCCGCGGAGCCGGAGCCGCCCGCCGCCCGAGGAGGAGGCGGAGGGAGCCGGAGGGGCCCGCCGAGGCGGCGGCGGCGGCGGCAAGATGGCGGACTTCCTGCCGTCGCGGTCCGTGCTGTCCGTGTGCTTCCCCGGCTGCCTGCTGACGAGCGGCGAGGCCGAGCAGCAGCGCAAGTCCAAAGAGATCGACAAATGCCTGTCGCGGGAGAAGACCTACGTGAAGCGGCTCGTGAAGATCCTGCTGCTGGGCGCGGGCGAGAGCGGCAAGTCCACCTTCCTGAAGCAGATGCGGATCATCCACGGGCAGGACTTCGACCAGCGCGCGCGCGAGGAGTTCCGCCCCACCATCTACAGCAACGTGATCAAAGGTGCCGGGGCCGGGGCCGGGGTCGGGGCCGGGCCTGGGGCACCCAGGACCGGGGGCGGCGGCGGCGGGTGTGGGGCCGGGCACCGCCCTCGTCCGCTCTGTCCCTGGCGGAGGACCGGGCCCGGCGGCGGGCAAGGGGGCGCGCCCCGGGCACCGGTCCTGCCTGCCCGGGTGCCCTCGCCCCGCAGGTGAAAGGATGCCCCGGGGCGCCCCGCTTTCCCTCTTGCCGCCCCAGTGGGCGTCACAGTCATTCCCCCAGCCCCCACCCCACCCGGGTGTCGCCCCCTCCGAGAGGGAAGTGAGGCGAGCCGGGTGCCTCTGGGTGCAGGGTGACCTCTCCTGTCCTCCTCCCTGCAGATGAGGCAGGAAGACCCTAGAGCAGCCCCAGACCCTACACCCCCATCCCCCGCCAGGGCGCTGTATGTCGAACCTCGCTGCCCGGGGCGGGTGACCCGAGTCACATGGGGTCGATGTGCTCCCAACTCTCTGCTTCTTTGGCCGCCTCCTGAGCAAGGGAGTTCTGGAACCGTCGCAGTAAGGAAACTTTTTGCCTGAAGACTCTTGTCAAGGGCGTAGGGTGACAGGCTCTGGGGCCCTTTTGGGCAAGGATATGAAACTTGAGGGCGTCAGGTTTACTGCACTGGCATCAGGAAAGAGCAAACCCATACAGTTACTCTAAAAAAATAGCATCAGTGGTTTTTTGCCCCAGTGTCAAGGTCAGGTAACACGTTTCTCTGTAATCATTGTGCAACACGTTCCGCTCTCCTTTTTGCTAAGTGACTGGGGGCGGGAAGATGGGGGGTACCACTACTCGCTTCTATTTAGATGAAATTGTGTAGTGATATGAAGACTTGGCCTCAAAGTCATTCGGTTCCTGTACGGGTGGAGTCAATGAATCAGTTTTGGGTTGGATAATAGGCTCTGCTCTTGTATTTTCAAAATTAAACTTTGTTCTTAAAGTAAAAAATACACAAGGCCTTTATTTCTGGGCATTCAAAGAAATCAAGAAGTTTTTATTTTGTCATTTGAAAGGTAATTAGCACTCATTTTTCTTAGTGCTAATGTTTTCCACAAAAGGCCTTTTGGCAAAATTGAGGTACATCTCCTGGTACTTCAGGTGCATCAGGATTTTATTTTATCTCGGGAGCAGTTTACCTAGGAGTTTGCTACGGATTGCAGGTCTTTTCAAGTAGTGTTTTTTTAAGTGGGATTTTTGTTCAAGAAGTACCTAAGTAATTCATTCGTGTTGCTTTTTTTCCTCCCAGAGTTTTGGTAGAGAAAAACTGCCTGCCTGGAGGAGGAGGCATTGTGGGGTAATGACTGGAGAAGAATGCTAGGCCAGGAGCTCACAGGCCACAGATAGCTCTCAGCCCCAGCACCTCTGCAGTTAAACTGTAAAGAACAGTTGTATTTATCCTGCCTTACCATTTAGCACAAAACTAATTAAGGTCTCTTTCAAGGCCACAGACCCTGCCTTGTTAGTCCTTGATTGAAGGTACCTTTATATCCTGATGCAGCTGAACTTAAGGAATTATGTTAATGTAGAGTCAACATGCTAACTGTGAGCCAGGTAAACACCTAGATCTTACTGTATACTGGGTCCTAAGTGTGACCTACTTTGAGCATTGATTATGAGATGAAGTAAGTCACTAGACATCTAGTTTTTTTCGAGTTGGTATGATCGGAAAATTGACAGTAAAACATTTCTTCAGTTATCCAGATGACTTCCTAATAGCCATGTGGCTGTTAAGATGGACTGAGGGTCATAGTTTAGTTAGTGATAGAAATAATTGAGTTTGAACTAACCTCTGTGAGTTGGAGTCTGTTTTTATATCCTTTTGCAGTTGGTCTTCCTTTTAGGGAAATCTAAAGCCATCCTGTGACTTACACTGATGTGAAGCTTGGGCTGGAAGAAGTTTTTGAGTCTTCATCGTGTTCCTAGAAGACTTAGTGTTGGTGCTAGGGTGCTGAGGAAACAAGCAGAATGCGGAGCTATAATGTTTGGTTCTTAGTGTTTCATAAATAAATGTCTTTTAGACAAGCTCATAAAATCTTGGTTGTAGCCGTTTTCTGCAGAGCCTGGACATTGGGCTGTGCAGTATGATTTCTTTTTCCTTCCCTTGTTTGGTTCTCTTTTGACCACCTTCTATCCCAGAAATTATTTTATAAATTGGAGTATGTTAAAATCCTTCAGAAAGAGCAATTGTGTTAATAGTATTTGCTTTTCAAGGTTCTAATTTTAAGACAGTGAGCAACTGTTAGCTTTTTTAACCTCTGAGAAGTTGTGGGTGTTTGTTTTGATGTTGGTCTCCATTTCTGGATGATGTGGGCCTGGAGTAATTCAGAAGTTTAAGGAAATAATACTGGAGTAAAAACGTAGGTACCATCTAATGACTTATCTCCACATTTTTTCTTTTGTTTTTAAACAAAGGTATGAGGGTGCTGGTAGATGCTCGAGAGAAGCTTCATATTCCTTGGGGAGATAACTCAAACCAACTCAATGGAGACAAGATGATGGCATTTGACACCCGAGCCCCCATGGCAGCCCAGGGATTGGTGGAAACGCGGGTTTTTTTACAATATCTTCCTGCTATAAGAGCGTTGTGGGCAGACAGCGGCATACAGAATGCCTATGACCGGCGTCGAGAATTTCAACTGGTAAGAGATTTGCTCTTTTAAAATGTTGTGGTTTTAATGACATTTAGTAACACAGGTTGCACATCCCTAATCCAAAGGCCAAACTCTGAAATGTTCCAAAATCCAAAATTTTTTGAAAATGGAGAAACAGATGGAGGTTTAGTGACAGACCTAAAATATTCTGGCCTATAATGAGTATGTGTAAAAATATTATATAAAATTACCTTTAGGTATGTGTCTGAGGTGCATATGAAACATAAATTAATTTTGTGTTGAGACTTGGGTCCCACCCCCAAGATATCCCATTATGTATATATATATCCAAAATCTGGAGTATTCCAAAATCTGGAAATATCTGAAATCCAAAACACTTCTGCTCCCAAGCATGTCGATTAAGAGATACTCAACCTGTATCTGATTTTAGCACACTTTTTAGTTGACATCCACAATTTAATATCTCTCTCCAGAATTGTAGCCTCAGAAATTTGGGCTGCTATAGATAACCTTTTTACTAAGCAAGATAAAAATAAGGTAAACTCCACAGATTTGGTAAAGCTATTCTATTTAATAGATCATTCTTCCTTTTTGGAAGTCAGATCATAATGATTTTCTTAGATATTTTCCTCTAATTTTATTCTCTTTTTGAAAATAATTTCCTCCCAATTATAGCTACGGTATTCATCCTTCTTACAAACTGACCATTTACTCTTGGAATAAGAGTTTAGTAACTGAACCTAGTTGTTCAAATGTGCTGTTTAGTCTTTGGAGGTACTCATTTTATGATACAGGTTAATTTAATATATAGAGAGAGATTAAAATCCTTAATGTTTAACAGTAAATATGCTTTTTATATATTTGCATTGTGTGTGTGTGTTTCTAAGGCTCCTAACCACATTTTATAAAATGTCTTTCTTCAAAATCTTATTTTTTGTACCTTTGTTTCACATAGGAAGCACCCAGAATTTATTTTACATTTATTTTTCCCTTTGTCTTAAACAAGACTATCCATAAAATACTTAGTAGCCTTTGCACAGCATTGAAGAAAGGATAGAAAAGAAAGTATCCAATCCAGGTTAAAGATACAAAACTAATAATTGAAACAGATTTTTAATCAAGTGTGTTGAAATTTAATTGTGCATGCTTTGATTTTAATCTGGGTTTTATTTGCCAAAGACCAGAAAAATACCAACAGTGATAGTAATCTAGACTGTGCAATTTGGAGGTAAACAGTTTTACTGTAATATGGTTAAAATAAAGTGACAGTTAAAAGTAAAACTGCTTAGGAAGTTGTCTGATGATGTCACCAACATTAAAGCAATCTACACTTATGGGTGTGGCCACAGAATGATGTACAACCCAGTCTTTGCTGTTACTATTTGTACTCAAAAGAAATCTTGACTACTAAAAATTCTAGAAAAGTGTTCCTGATAGCTTTTTATAAAACTGACACCTTAATCTCTTTTTTTGAGTTATGGCTCTTTTCTTTCTTTCTTTCTTTCTTTTTTAAACAACCTCTTATATCTTTCATTCAACTAGCTCTTGATTACGTACTATCTTGTATAGTTCCCTTACATCGTATGTGCTTCTTTTCAAGTAACTTATACATTTCTAAAAGGGACTATCTCACATTATTATTAAAATTGAGTAGCTGTCAGCATTATATGTTGAAAACTATGAATTTAACTTGACAAGTGACCTCCATCTGATTCCCTGATTTCTGGTTAGTTTTTGTCCTTTGGTCAGTATTTGTTATTTTATTTTTGGTAGATGGCTTGCATAAGTTCCTCTACATATCCCTTCCCATCTCCCTTCACCCTCCCTCCTGTTTTTAAGTGTTGCTTACTCTCCACTCTTCTTAGTTCATTTTCTCACCTAACTACACTTTCCACTCTGTTTTCTCACGCTCTTATTCGTTCTTCCAGGTCAGGGAAGAAACATCCACTTGTAATAAGCATACAGTACAAATTGAATGAATAAATGAATAGCTATGTATGTACCCAAAAGTTCTCTGTGGGAAAGTTTCATATTTACCCCAAGTCTGTTTAATTGAAGTTGGGCTTAACTGACATTTTTTGAATTTGGAAGTTCACATCTTAAAGTTTCATAGCAAGTCTGTCATGGGATCATAGCTGAGAAAGCATGCCTAAGTATTTCTTTGTCATTTAAAGCAAATAGGTAAAAGTACTCTGGATGAAGACCTGCATATTCTTGACTTGAGCCAGCTAGTGCTTTAGGAGCAGTGAAGTCCTCAAGAGCAAAGAGACAGGTTCCAGGAACACTTTTTTCCGTAAAAAAAAAAATAGAGACGCAGGAAAAGAGGAACAGGGTGAGATCCAGTTCTAAGCTCCTGGAGGACAGGGATTTTCGTCTTGGGTGCATCCTCAGCATTCATAGTACCTGGCACGTGTAGTGGATGCTCAATTATTATATTGAATTAATGACTTTCATAATTTTGGATGCTCTGGTGCATGGCATAGTGTTGAACACTGAGAAGGCACTTGGCTTATTTAAAATTTTCCTCAGAGTTATTGTTGGTTTCATCTATTCACCTATAGCAGATCCCCAAGTCTTGACTTTTCTACTTCTATACTAGCTCTTGCATTCATTCCCTCTTTTCCTCCTCCTTTTCCTTTTCGTTCTTTATTGTTCTAGTACTTCTTACTTGGACTCCAAGGTAATCTTGTTTAAATACAGCATGGGTTTGCTCAGAAAGTTTTGATCACTCTCCATTGCCTCCAGAACAGAGTTCAACCTCTTTGTGTGAGTCAAGACTAGCAAGCTTACCTATGACTCCAATAATGTATATCGTTAGGATGCTGAACATACCTTGTAACCTCTCTATTCCCACGTACCCAGATTTTCTCCTCCCATGGCTCTCTTCATGTAGTGCCTCTGCCAGAATTTTTCGTTACCATATCTCTTCATTAGGACTTATAATTTTAAGGTGACTAAATATGGTCCATGGCCTCTTTGCATTCAACTGGAATGCTGGTTAGAACAAACAGATTCCCAGGCTTCATCACCTAAGGATCTGATTCAGGAATCTGGGATGGGCCCCAGCAATCTGTATTTTTGACACACAGCTGTAAGTGATGTGGATGAATTTGCTCCATGTTCCCACCTTCCCTAGGAACAATGCCTTAGGGCTAAGTCTCCTTATTTGAAGCATCCCCAGTCCTCCTGGCCAGAATGGTGCTGTCTGTGCCCTGTGTTCTCCCTAGCAGGCTTGCTTCTAACACTTGTCATGGTCCTCAGTGCTTTAGTGCGTTAAAGTTACCTACATTCATACATGGCTGTCTCACTAACATAGAAAATCCTTTGGTATGCCTTGTTTGACCTTTTCTCTTCCACTAGCGTATCGCCTGACACTTAACTTTATTTCCTCATTTTTTAGACACTCTGAATTTCAAAGGTCTTGACAAAAAAAAAGAAAGAAACATTCACATTAAGTTCCTTCTGGGAAATACAGATTATTTCTCTATGTTAGTTTGCTAATTTTCCAGGAAATGGGAAGTCCTTGTATTATATAATCATAATTTTGGGAGTTTTTAAAAATGTCTTTTTATGTTTAGCAACATATTTTTGAGTCTTGATTAGAAAAAGTAAACATTAGGGGAAATGGAAAGAGTTAGCAGATAAAGTAACTAAGATTAAAATTGGCCTTTTCATTTCAACTAATGATTGATTATTAAATTTATTAATGCAAATTGAGATGAAAAAAATATTCTGACAGTTTTTAAGGCTCTCTGTGACTTAACATTTTGCTTAAGATGAATAATGCCTTTAATCAATTTTTTGGACAGGGGCAGGGTAGTGATATCATAGCTTAGGTTTCTAGCAGGCCACTTGTTTGTTAGTAATAACTTTGGGTGCAAACATGAATGTTTTCCTTTCTAAGTTCCCAAAGGCAAACATTTCCTTTTCTGGTTAGCTCCATTATGGGTAAGCAAAATAGCTTACTGGGGAAAAGAAAAATCTAAGATTCACATTCTTGTTATAACTTAAGGCACCTTTCTACTTAGTATAAACTAGTACATTGAGGATAATATATCATAAGAAGTGATCTCTTTTAGTAGTGGATTAAATATTTGTAATATTCTGCTTTGGCTATACGGTGAGTGTAACCTGCCACTGTGCTAATGAGTTACCCTATCTTTGGAAAAATTTCTCATGTGACAATAGCCAGAGAATTTAGGAACTGATTTAGATGACTGAAGATGTGGGGGTCGGGGTTGGCTGGGCTATGATACAATGGAGATATGGATCAGAACTAACAAATTGGCATAGCTAGAAGTCATTGCCAACTAATTTTTTTGTTTAATTTACATTTTCTTATTGAGATAAGCAACACTGGTTATATAGGACAGGACAGTGTGTGTGATGGGCAGGAACACCCCACAGCTTCCTTGTTTCTATAAACAATTTAACATTGTCAGCATTAATACAACTTCCTTTAATGGCCAGTCTGTCTTTGCAATTCCTGAAACCAGTACTGTTTTCTTTGTTAATCATGGTACCTTCGATTAGTCTTAGTTCTTCTTCCTCAAGTGGTATGGTTTGTGCCTGATGATAGTTACACATCTCTAAGCTGATAAGGTAGATTTTTCATTAAGACAGAGATTCACCCCTCAATCTGTGTAACAGAGGAACTATTTAGCTTCATGATTGCGTGTAAAAAGGAGGTGAGTGCCTAATAAACCTAGGAACTTCAGTTTTAGCTAAAATATTTATTTTTTTATTTGCACTGTGGCATGTATTTAAAATACAAAAGAATCAGAGTCATTTGAAGCTAGGCAATGGTGTGTACCTGTAGTCCCAGCTGCTGAGGAGGCTGAGGCAGGAGGATCACTTGAGCCTAAGAGTTCAAGTCCAGCCTGGACAACATAGTGAGATCTCATCTTAGAAAAAAAAAGAATCATTTGTTTTTTCTTTAACACTAATTTGGATTTGTTTTAAAGAGTGAATCAGTTACTACTTTCAGTTGTAAAAATATTGTAAAATACTATGGAGGATTAGTTCATTTTCTCTGAGTAAAATCTAGCAATGAGTTGCTGAAAACCTATTGAGCATCTACTGATTCTAGGGCTAGAGTTAAATATTTCAGCCTGTGTAACATAAGGATTATATATAATGTTAAATATAGTAGAGATTTTAAAGTTTAGGTCTCTATAGGTAGAATTGCCTTTTGATGAAACTGATCACATATCAGAGTGGTTACATTTTATCTAGACCTTGGAAACCCAGAGCTTTATTTATATTTACTTTAAAAACAGAGGATGTTTTTGTATGTGTTTATAGTTTTAATACAACTTTGTGAGTTGTGTGCATGTGTGTATGCAGACAAAGGTATATCACTTGATGTGTTCTGTTATATTGACATTTTCGTGTTTGCATTTTTTTGGTGGAAATGACTGGCTGTGAGCTGTCTGGGCTCTTGGTGCTGCTAAAGGGGAATTGTTTACTGTGCTGCTTTCTATATTACCTTTTATTACTAAATAAAGCTAGTTGTACAGTAATTTATGCTGCTCTGAAAGTGTTTATTAAACAGTTTCATTTGGAAATTAGCACCTGTCTTGTATATAATTGTTCAGAATTGCTTTTGTTTTGGAGAAGGGGACATCAGAACACTTTTATTCTGTTATTTTTATGAACTCCTTTGAAATGCTTCTCATATTATTATGTCACAGTTTTCATACTGTCTGTAAGCACCCCAGATTTTGCAGTTTGTCACAGATTTTTGTCACAGTTAGAAATGACCTAATTTTTCTAGAGTGTGTATTTCTGGAAATTAGCAGTGGTTTTTATTTCCTTGCTTGAAAGTACTCCATTTTTCTCTAGTTACGTGATACTATTCTTTGTATATATTGGGAACTTATTTTGCAAGATGCGTTTTTTCAAGAGAAATTGTTATAGTCACTTTAGCAGAGCAGTATTAGAATGGGCTGATAAGAATCAAGGAAATAATTTTGTTTTGAGAACTGGACTTTAGTGGATTTGGCCAAAGTTAGCAATCTGTTGCAGTGATGGTAGTTCTTTATCTTCATCTTTTATATTTAATCGCTCTTCTTTTGGCAAAATGAATCAAAAAGATTTCTAAATCAGTGCAGTGGGTGAACTTCTTCATCCCCATCTACTCTGCAGTGATGAAGTAGGAGTACTCTTCGTTGATTTATTTTGTTTTTTGATCTAAGTATCAAGACCGATATACTTAGTTGTGCTATATGTGACTTTTTTTTAACTTTTATCTTCCATACAGATTAACAGCCATGTTCAAACTTACTGATTTATTTTACATACTGCAAAACTTTTTTACGTTTGGTTTTAATGTGATGACCTTAAAATTTGATGTGGCTTTCTGCTGTGCTGAGGGATGTAGTGGAACAAGACAGCCAGCCAGAGTCGTCTTTTGGCTGCTACTCACTGCTCGGACGAGTCCCTCATCTTCTCTGAATTTCTGTTTCTCCAACTGTAAAATGGGGACCATCACAGGACCTGATATTAGTTATTGTGAGGATTACATGAGATGCTTCTTGTAAAGCCCTTGGCACACTACCTGACATGTATTAACCATATTATTAATATTAGCCATTAATATTCCTGATATATTAGCTTTATAAAAAGTAAAGCACTAGAAGCTTTGAGTTACTCTCTAAAGTTGATTACCAGTATAAAAATTCTGAATTCTGAATAATGCAGACCACACGTTGAAGAGAGACTTGAGGTATTCATTATTACATTGGTTCTGGTTGCCTAATATCATTTTGTTTGATTTTTAGGTTGAAAATTTATGTTGTTCTTCATTTCTTTACGGTACCTTTTTAAACAACCAGAAACATTTTATAAATGTTGGGTCTATATTTTTAGTCTTTGTATATATTTGTAAATGATTTGAAAAGCATACACAATTCTAAAGAATCAGATGTCATTTGAAAATAATAAAGCATTATATAGATATATGGTGAAACTAACCAGTATTGACCTTTCTCATTCTCACTATGAGATTTATAACTGGAATTATTTAATTGTTTGAAGAGTATATTCCTGAAATGCTTCAGCTATGTAGGCAGAAGGAGCCAAATCCTTATCTTCCTGCTGGAGGCATGGTAAGATAACCTTTGGCATAGGTGCAAGTGCTCCACCACTCCCACTGAATGTGCTGTTCTCTTCTGTCCCTTCACCTTTGTCTCTAGGGCACTCCCCATTCCCCCTCCACATGCACACACAGATGGACTCTTTCCCTTTCTGCCATTTCCATGGTCTGTGACTTGGCAGAGGTGTTGGGAGTACTTAGGTTAAAGACGGTATGTGGGCTTCATTTCCAAGGTAAAAATATTAAATATGTTCATAAAATACAGAACGATTTTTTTTAAGCTTCCATGTTGCTTTTTGTGAGATCTTAGAACTTCTAACCATTTTGTATAAAAACCAATTAAAACCATTAGTAGATGATGCCTACTTTTTCTCATGGAGCAAAATAAATTTCAAATTTGCTCCCCCTAATGAAAAATGTATTGATTTTAGCATTTAAAAACAATGTTGGTCAACAAACAAAACTCTTCTATACCACTCCCCACTCCCAAAAAAGTATAACAGTGTCTTTGGGTTCTTTGAGCCTAGGCAACTATATTTAGCTTGTAAATAGGACATTTCTTTTCTCTTTTAACTCCTCTAGAAAGATTAAAGAAAAACTGGAATAATGACTAATTGGGGAGAGAGACTCACTTTCCTTTTTAACATCCCGGTTACTGTTTTCCTATTTCTGGGTAACTTTTTAAACAATTATTTTCCTTTTAAATAGGATGAATTGGCTCAGTAAAAGTTATAAAGAAATCTGTCATCTTATATAATCATGTGATTTTTTTTTTATTTAAGCTTCATAATGTGAAGTGTGATTGTGTCCATTCATTGATACTAAGTAAAAGAAAAACTCGTGGAAGCTACTAGCAATGAGCAGCTGCCCCAGATTTTCCAAGTTGCCAGAGAGTTGGTCACAAGTTACTGCTTGGCCTGCTCTGCTACAGTAGGCCTAATAAATGAAAAAATGTGCCTGGAATATACTTTAGACAAAGAAAATTGCTATTCAACTATAAGATTGTCTCTAAATCTGTTTTTATTGATGTTTTTAAAAAAGTAAATAATTGAACACTATATAGTCACAAAGCTGCAAATACTATTTATCCTGGTTGAAATTTTTAAAAAGAAAAATATGATTTAGCCAATTCAGTTAAAAATACTGCAATACAAATGGTTTGCTATTTTTAACTGTTACTAACTTGCCACATTTACAGTTAGACTGATTTTATTTGCTACAGTTTCAAAAATAGTAGGAACTTTAAGCTGTTACCATACAGAATATAAATACATTTCAACTCTAGGGCAAGGAGGGTTATACTTGCTTAAATTTTTTCTTAACTTTTTAAATTATGATATGCTATGGTTAAATGTTGCAACCAGTTTTATGGTTGGTGTTACTATTTAGTAAGAGAACCAAAGTTTTCCCCATTCTACAGTATTTTGCACATTGATCTTAACGTATGATATCTTTCTTTGGAAAAAGAAGTTTATTTTTATTAAAAAGCTTCATTCTATAGAAATACATTGATAGGAGTATGTATGTCCATCTCATTTTTATATGTAATTGTATTCTATATGCAGGTATTAAAGTTTAGACCATTATTTTAAGAGTATCCAGTTTCATTATGATAATCTGAATTTTTTTCTTCTCAAATGTGAAACGTGAGTAGCAAATGTAAAAGGCAATGAAGGCAAGAAAGCCCTGGGTAGCAGATTACAGGAGTTCTGTTATTCTGGAGCAGGTCTGGTAACAGTTCACTGGTAGCTTTCAGCCGCCATGCAGTCATGTATTATTGAACACCTATTAATGAGTCAGGCACCTTTTTGCAGGCTAGGTGTTTGCTAGTGAACCAAAAGAAAGTAATCCCTGTGTTGATCTTAAATGCTAGTTGGAGGAACCTACATTAAATGGCAAACAAATAACTATGTAATCACGCATGTGATAAATGCTTTGAAGAAAAAGAAAACAATGAGAGACCGAGAGGATAGTCCTGGGAGGTGACATTTAGGTTAAGACACCATGGATGAGAAAGTGTCAGCCAGGCAAGGTGGGGGAAGAGTGCTTCAGGCAGGAGCACCATGGGCAAAGTCAGAAAAAGATGTGATCAAGGCCATCGAGGGAGAGTGTACGAGGGAGGTTCAAGCAGGTGGGGGAAACTGGCAGCAGCCTGTTACTGCCATGCTAAGGAGTTTGGGGTTTCTCTGACTGCCTTGCAAAGCTACCAGAGGATTGGATTTCAGGCAAGATCACTCTGGCTGCTGTGTGGAAATCGGAGGGAAGTGGGGAGAACCTTTGCACCAGGCACTGTTCGTGGTGCTAGCCAGTTCCAAGAGTTAGCAGACTATTGCAGAATGAGTGGCTTGTTGTCAGGTAGTGGCAGTAGAGATGAAGAGGAACAAAAGGATTCCAGGTATATTTTGTAGGGAAAATCATTGGGATTCTGGTAGATTGGATATATGGGGTAAGGGAGAGAGGTACACGTTACGAATGACTCAAGTTTCTGCCTTTAACAACGAGGTGGATGTTGGTGCTTTGTACTGAAATGGAAAGATTGTGGGAGAACGAAACTTGAGGGGGAAGATTAAGACTTTAGTTTGGGCATGCAGATGGTGCTCAGATTACTATGGTTTGACTTAACGAATTTTTCAACTTTATGATGGTGCAAAAGGAGTACACATTCAGTAGAAACCATACTTACAGTACCCATACAAGCATTCAGAACAGATTTCAGTAAATTACATGAGATATTCAGCACTTCATTGTTAAGACAGGCTTTGTGTTAGATGATTTTGCCCGACTTTTGGCTAGTGTAAGTGTTCTGAGCATGTTTAAGGTAGGCTAGGCTAAGCTATGATGCTCAGTAGGTTAAGTGCATGAAGTGTATTTTTGACTTACGATATTTTCAATTTACTATGGACTTATTTGGATGTAACCCCATTGGAAGTCAAGGGGCATAAGTACTAGATTGAGGTCTCTGAGAGACATGTAGGTGGAAACAACCAAGTAGACAGTTTAATACCTGAGTCTTGAATCCAGAACAGAGTTTTGGGCTAGAGGTAGAAATTAGAAGTTGTTTTTATCCAGGTGATATATAAAGTCTCTGTAGTTATTACTGAGTATGATTTCCCTGAGTATGATTACTCAGGGAAGGAATGTAAAAATACAGGTAGTTAGGGCTCATGGTAGAGTCTTGAGAACCTCCAAATCTTTTGGAAATACTCAGAGGAGGGGATGCTAACAGAAGTGACCAGAAAAGTAGGAGAAATTCAGGAACATGTCATGTCATGGAAGCCAGGAATCTGTTTCAAAAAGAAAAAAGGGGTCAGTGGTGCCCTGTGCCAGCAAGAGGTCTAATAAGGTCAAGAATGAAATGTCCATTGAGTTTGGCAAGAGGAAGTTTATATATGTGCTGACCGTGGCGGGTGACGTGAGGGAGAGGCTTGATGAGGGGAGAGAGGTGAGGAAGTGGGGAAGATGTACTTGAAATCAAGCTGACTGTTGTCCTCTCCCTTTTGCGGTACTTTCAGCCACTTGGCTTAATAGGTTGTGGTTTGTCAGACCTTTTTAAAGTGCAAGAGGACATTGCATGTATATTAACCAGTTTCTTTGAGTCTCATTCTCAGCAGAGTTAAATATTGGTTAATCATACTGTTAATCTGTGAGGTTAGACAAATACAGAAAAGTTTTTTTCACCTTGTATTTGGTTATTTTACTTATGATCATGTCCTATTTAGTAAGGGCAATAACTGGATCAGTTATACACATGGGGCTCATTCATTCTTCTGCAAGCATGTATTGAATACCTGCCCAGACTAGGCCCTGGGAACTCCAGTGAACGGCCTGTCTGGCTGCCTTACTGGGGACTCTCGATTTAGTGGACACTAGGTAAGCCAACAGCAGTGGCAAATGATAGGGTAAATGCTATCGTATACAGCAGAATCACTTAGTGTTTATTAAGCTAGAAAATACCTAAGGGAGCATGTAGTCCAGTTCACTTCATTTTGTATGTAAAACAAAATGGAAGTTAAGGACACAGAGGTTAAGGTCACAGCTCCTTTTGGTGATAGGGCCAAGATTCAAACTTGGGGCCCTAGGACTCTAGCCCATGTCTGTTACTCATTACCATGCTTTGCTGCTTCTCTTAATAAAAAGAAATTAACCAAATAGTGACTTGGAAACAGGAACTGATGTGCCAGTGTAAATTTTGAGCTAATTTTCCACAATGATCAGTATTTAGAAATATTTGTAAGTTGCATTGTTTTGCTGTCTGACACGATTGGTTGGGAATGGGGAGAGGAAGGTAGTTAATGCTCCTTGCAGGCTGTGTGGAACTTTTCTACTGGAGATAAGAGTTTGGGCTGACTCTTGAACACTAAACTGGCAAATAATGTGATCTGGTTTTCTCTTACCTGTTGCGTGATCTTTTTTTTTTTTTTTAATCCTACTTCTTTATTTTTAATTTATAAGGAGTCTCAAAATAGTTGTGTGATCTTAGGCATAGAATTGCTTTATTAATTAATGTTGGTTATTGTGTAACGTTTGAGTTATGGGGTATTGTAGCACATCATCGTAGAACAGAACTTTCCAGCTGGTGTGCATTCATAGGGACTTTGGGGTATTACAAAGTTTTTTTATAGCCCCTCTAGACAGAAGGGGAATCGAAACTATATTTGGGAAGTATGTCCTGTGTTGGAAAACTGCACATTTATTCTTTTTTTCCTTTTAACAATTGAGGTCATTTCTTTTTGGGAATCCAAAAAAAAAAAAAAAATTACAAATGAAGGGTTCTAGTTCTGGCAAAGCTAAGTCTTTATGTGCTGCTCGGATTGTACTTGTTTGGCCCTTTTCAAAAAAGTATTTTAGCTTTTAGGAATTTTTCAAGGCTCAAAACTCTAAGTTTTCTGGTGTTATCATTATGTGAAAACTGAAGAGTGGGAAAGTGGTTGGTTGGTTTTGAGGGATTAATTTATAGGCTCCAGAATCGAAATTAGCTTTTTTTTAAAGTTTAAATTTTAAAACATATGTGTTCATTGTAAATTATCATCCAGTTAGCCAGCATACCACCACCCCAAGACATCTTTGTTGACATTTTAGTGTATTTCCTTCCAGTATTTGAATACAATATTGGATGTTAAGATAAACTTTTTTGTACTTTCTGTACAGCTTTATATCCTGTTCATTTAATGTTGCAACATTAGCATTTCCTGGAGGAGGGAGGTAATTTTCTAAGAGGACCAGCAAGGAATTCTTTAGAAATGGATGTGAATTTTTTATTTAAATGGATAATTCTTCCCTGTTTATTTTTTTTATGAACAGAAGGTAGTAGTGCTAAATGGTAACATAGGGAATAAATAATGGTTTAAGTCTTGCTGTGATGCTGCCCAGTTGGTTAGCATTATATATTATGTCAGAGCTGGCCCATCTCTGCAATATTGAACTCCTTTCCTTTTTTCTTTTTCTTTTTTTTTTTTTTTTTTTTTTTGAGACAGAATCTTGCTCTGTTGCCCTGGGTAGAGTGGAGTGGTGGTGTCATAGCTCACTGCAACCTCAGCTCCTGGCCTCAAGTGATCCTCCTGGCTCAGCCTCATGAGTAGCTGGGACTACAGGCATGCGCCATGATGCCTGGCTAATTTTTCTATTTTTAGTAGAGACAGGTTTCGCTCTTGCTTAGGCTGGTCTTGAACTCCTGAGCTTAAGCAGTCATCCAGCCTCGGCCTCCCAGAGTGCTAGGATTACAGGCCTGAGCCACTGCACCTGGCCTGAACTCTTTTCTTGCATTTAAAATTTGGGCTTAACTTTTACTTTCTTAAGATAATAACAAAATTAAACATCTTACAAGGTAAATATGTGTAAGATACATATGTATTTATAAATGCTTGTCAGACATAAAAGCTAAAACTTTTTTCTCTGTTTCTCCAGGATGAAGCATTTTAATAAAATAAGGTCCTTTTTTTTGTGACTTCTGTAGTAGCAGAATTACTAAACTGCTTTGTACGTTTTGTGTTACGTGTAAATTGGGATTTGGTAGGACCATGGGACTATTCCTAGAAAACTCGGATCATTAAGATTATTAGCCTTAAATTATTTTGGTGATAAGTCTAAATGAAAAACTTGATATAAAGAGGAATTTATAATAATTTATGAGTTGTGTCAAGAATAAGACAATTTACAGAATAACTTAGTTCTTTCCAAAAGTCTCTCATTTTTAACATTGTGCCCTAGTTTTTTGGATTTTTTTTGTAGCTTATATACTAGAAAAAATTAAATTGTGTGTAAATGAGACAAAGGTAGTATCCTTTTGGAAATTCTACTTATCTAAACTATCTTAGATTGGTCTGGGAAGATAGTCAATTTGAAAAAAGTTTTCAAATATTAGGATGGTTTATAATGTCCTAAGTAAATAATTTTGGAAAAATAAATAAAAATAAAAAAATAAATAATTTTGGCTCTTTTGGAAATTTTAACTGATACACATAGAAAATGTTGGCAAGAAATTTGAAACTCTACATTCACTTGGAGTCTATTTAATTTTGCTATATCTACAGAGCAAAGAAAAATGGCTTATTATTTCTTTGGTTATAAGTAAATACTGTCCTTTTCCTCAAGAACCAAACAAAAAGGCATGAGTGGTAGTAATTTATGTATGCTTTAATGATAAAGATGACAATATTACCCTTATTAAAAACACGTGCTCACATCACAGCAAATACTTTGCTTTTTTCTAGAGAAAAATGAAGTAATAGAGAAAGTCATTAAAAAAAAAGCAGCCTCAAAGATAAGGAACAATAGAATAGGTCCTTTGTGAAGACCAGACAAAATGAGAATGTTCAAGGGCATTACATAAAAGGAGAAGTGAAACTGGTCAGTGGTAAGCTCTGAGAACCAGGAGGAGAGTTTTGTATGCTTCCCCAGTTTGTAAAGCTAGCCTCTCAGCTGGTGAGACTTCTCAAGTAGTTTGTATCATAATTAATTTGAAATAAAAATTAAGGGGGAAAAGATAAGGGACCCATGATAGAGGTAGTATATTTCAAATATTTGAAATAGAATGGTTTCAAGATTTTTTTCTCTTTAAAGTCATTATCAAAGCTATGAACAAACTCTTAAAGTATAATCAGGCCTGGTTTTATATTTACTGTCTTTAGGAATTGTATATAATACTAGAATCTTATGATTTCAGATAAATAGTGTGGGCAGAGCAATGTAATGGTATCTCATTTTTATGTGAATATGTGGAGAGACAATAGAGAAAGGACAAATAGGATGGGAAAGTAAGTCAAAATAGTAAGAAATACTGCCTTCTGTTTCTGTTAGGTTGAAATGAAGAGTCTTGATTGATGAACCAGCTTTAACCCCAAACTTTTCCATTTTGTACCTTATTTGTATTTGGCATTTAATTCTTGCTGAAAACTTTATATAAGTACATGGTAGATGGAAAAACTTTTCTTATATTATACAAAGTCTATCCATAGAATATTATCCTAAAGGCACCTTATTTAGATGTGACTTCATTAAGATGTTTTTAGGACTGAAATTATTAGTATATACAAATGTGAATTATTGATAAGAGCCTAAACCAAGGTCTCTTTTAAAGGCAAGTTAGTAAGTTTCCTATTGAATAGATTTCCCCAAGCATATGCTTAATGAATCCTGCCTAGAGAATATTTAGAAAACACTTTGACCTGGATTTGTTTTTGGATTATAAGACTGTTGGAAATTAAAGGCACATTATAGGTAATATAAAAACCGTATTATGCTAATAGAGGTAATTCACAGTTGTGATCTTTTTAAGGCATTAACCATAGGTTTCCAGTTTTCTCTCATATCACTTGACTCTTTTTCCTCTTTGAAATATCCCAGACTTGCAAATGGAAGGACTTAAATATTCATGGAAAGTGTATAAACCATTTTAAACCATTCGACTTAGCTATTTTAGAACACAAACATCTACAGTCATGTGCCATTGTTTCTGTCAGTGATGGACCCCATATAGGACAGTGGTCCCATGCATTTTGTTGTGGGGTTTTTCTTTTCTTTCTTCTTCTTTTTTTTTTTAATAAAGAGACAGGATCTTACTATGTTGCCCAGGCTGGCCTTGAACTCTTGGGCTCAAGCAGTTCTCCCACCTCAGCCTCCCAAAGTAGCTGGAACTACAGGTGTGCACCATCCCACCTGGCTGGTTACATAAGATTATAGAGCTTCCCTATACAGGCACACCATTGTCTATCTTTTATAACTGCCCTTTCTATGTTTAGATACACAAATACTTACCATTGTGTTACAGTTGCCTATTGTATTCAGTACAGTCACATACTTTTTTTTTTTTGTTTTTTCTTTTTTTTCTTTTTTTTTTTTCTTTTTCTTACACATCTGCTACAGATGATTACAGTCACATACTGTGTACAGGTTTGTAGCCTAGGAGCAATAGGCCATACCATATAGCTTAGGTGTGTAGTAGTAGGCTACACTATAATGGGTCTGTGTAAGTACACCCCCTAATGTTTGCACAATGATGAAATCACCTAACAACACATTTCTTAGGTTCACAGTGGTCCCCAACCTTTTTGACACCAGGGACTGATTTCATGGAAGACAATTTTTCCACAGACCAAGGGCAGGGACTGGGGATGGTTTGGGCATGATTCAAGCACATTACATTTATTGTGCAGTCACACCTCTCTGCTAATGATAATGTATATTTGCAGCCACTCCTCAGCGCTAGCATCACTGCCTCAGCTCCACCTCAGATCATCAGGCATTAGATTCTCATAAGGAGTGTGCAACCTAGATCCCTCGCAGGCGCAGTTTACAGTAGGGTTCACGCCCCTATGAGAATCTAATGCTGCAGCTGATCTGACAGGAGGCGGAGCTTATGCGGCTTGAGAGCCATGGGGAACAGCTGTAAATACAGAGGAAGCTGCGCTCTGCCCCTCCCAACCTCCTGCTGTGTGGCCCAGTTCCTAACTGACCACAGACCGGTACCAGTCCAGGGCCCAGGGGTTGGGGACTGCAGTCTCAGAACATATCTCTGTTAGTCAGCAAGGCAGGACTGTATTTTGTAGTGTACTTACACTTGTTTAGGGAATGTTCTGCTCTTTATAGCACTTGGCTAGTCACTGGTTCTCTCTATAAAGACTGAGTGTTAACTTTGAGTTACACTACTATTTTCAAAATCACATATATAATTAGGTTTCAAAAGAAAATTTCTCACTACCTAATTATCTTAGTAATATAGATTGTCTTTGAATTGTAATATTTCTTGAACTATTATGTTTTAAACAAAAGACTATTTTAGGTGATGTTAGTCTCATAGTTGAAAGGACCATAGCACATAAAGATGGAATACTTTTTAATTCACTTTATTTTATTCTTTACAGTTGATTTATTTTTTTCAAAGTGAAATTTCTGCCATTTGTAGACATACTTAATTGGCCTGCAATTAAATTTTAGACATTTTACAAGATTAAGCAATGGTGGTTCATTTTAATAGCAAAGAAACTTTTGAACAGCCTATTTTAGTGTGTTAGTCTTCTGACTTCCCTTATAGTCTGCAAAATAATTTTGTAAAATAAAGTTAATTATAAGCATGACACATATTACCTAATATTCTTGCTGTCAGAATTTGACATTTGTCAAATTTCCCAGTATTAGTAATTAGAATATATACTATCTATGGCAAAAACGAAACCTTGCACATTCTTCAGGATCTGTGATTCTTCACCACTGTCTGGAGATCTAGTCCTGAAGCAGGTAGTAACCCTGCTTGGTCCTTGAGTTTGGATCTGTTGAAACTTTAGGATTAGAAGCATTCTGAAATTTTCTAACTCCACTCAGAGAAAAAGCAATTCTGAAGCTTTATCATCATCTTTGCCCCTTTCAAATTCTATCTGAGTATTATTCTCTTTGAACTCCCAGGATACTTTATCCTTTTTATGAGTGTCTTTTTGATTGATGTTAACATTTTATGGTTACTTACATAGAGTAGAATCGTCCCATTTCATCTTAGCATCTTCCCCGTACCACTGCCCACAGTGCTTTTCAGCATATTCAGACATAATGAAAAAAGTAATGTACTTCATGCCACTGAAGAACTTAGCCATGTATCTTTGAATTGATCTCTCAGTTTTCTACCTTTAGTATTTACAACTATAAACAGGTGGAATTTGGTGAAAGTTAATTTAAAAGGCCTTCCTGGCTGGGAGCAGTGGCTCATGCCTATAATCCCAGCACTTTGGGAGGCTGAGGCAGGAGGATCAGTTGAGGCCAGGAGTTCGAGACCAGCTTGGGCAACATAGCTAGAGATCCCATCTCTATAAAAAATGTTTAAAAATTAGCTGAGTATAGTGGCACACACCTGTAGTCCTAGCTACTCAGAAGGCGGAGGTAGAAGAATCACTTGAGCCCAGGAGTTCAAGGTTATAGTGATCTGTGATTGCACCACTGCACTCCAGCCTGGGTGACAGAGCGAGACCTCATCTCTGAAAAATACAGGGAGGGCCTTTTTGCTCAATATATTATGCTTGTAATGACTCTGACATTTGCAGAAATAAGATGGGAAAAGGATACCATAAAGGGGAAGTTACAATACAAAAAATTTGACAGATGTTTATGTAGCTATTGGTATGTACAAGGTAATATTCTGTTCTGGTATACAGAAGTTTAGCAGAGGGACTTGGAGTCTAGATTTTTACAGATGAGACTACACATAAAATTATAGAATTGCTATATTGCAAAAGATGTTGGTGAAGAGTATGATTAGGAGAGATGGGAAGATGCAATGGAGATAGGGGGAAGTCATGGTATAGTCAGGGAGAAAATTTAAGAATAAGGTACCTTAAATTCTTGGTTTCATCACTAAAATATAGTTCTGTTGTCTAAGCCACCTAACTTCCCTCACTTTCAGGCTTCTCATCTGTAAAACAGTGGATAAGGTTGGCTCTCCAGGCTCTCTTCCAACTTGACATCTATGGTTGTCTCTCTGTGCATAGGGAAGATCCTCAGATGAGGATATGGTGAAAGGTGTGGGAAGGAATGGTGTTAGGTAGAGGTGGTAGGAATATGTGCAAAATTTTTTGGAACCAATCTGTGAAGTGTTTTCTAAACTGATGAGGTTTGAGTGTTTTGTTTTTACCTCTCCCATCAGCCTTAGAAAGGACTTTTGTTATAAAGGAGAAATTAATATGTCGTGGTATTCCTAGTTCCAGAGAGAGTCCAATACTGTGACATTCATTTTTTCAAGCATGTAAACACTCACTATATACAAATGGTAGGAGGGATACAGTGACAAGAACTGTGTCCCCAGGAAATGCATTGTAGAAAGGGAGATAAAAACAGGTATACAGATGATTGGTTGTAAGAAAATAACTCTTGCCATAAGACAGGTGCTGATGAAAATGCTATTGAAATTTAAGCAAAAGATTGTCTTCAGTTTTTAAAGGACTGAAGTGGAAATTTGGCTTTACTGAATAGATCTGGATGATTTGAGAAGGATAGGTGTACTTTGGATTTCTGAGGCAAAAATTTGTGTGTATCTTTATAAGCACTATTAAATTTTGATGAATTTTCTTAGTACGCTCATTTTCTATTATTCTTAAAAGGGGGGCATACTGTATTAGATCTTGAGTGATCTTGAAGTCTTTCACCTTTAATAAATTCCTCAGCTTCGTATTTTTGATGATATTGTAATTCTTTAGTGTAAAATTCATTTGGCAAAAATTTATTTCCTTAATTATACCTTCTTTATGGAAATAGCTTTATTTTATGTACTGTATAAACTTGGTTTATGGTTTGTGATAATGAGTACTGTACTTTTTTTTAATAGAAAGCCTCACATCCAAGCTGTAGATTATTTTCTAATCATGGCTTCTTGGTACTGATACTGTTTATAGATCACTATTCCCTTTGGGGATCACATGATACAGTGATATAATGTACTTATCAGTTATACTTAGTATTGTGAACCTGACTAGATTCAGAGGGATAGTGTTGTCTTGATTTGAAAGGTTTAAGCTTTGTTTAAGGGTTGGATGTGATTTTTGTTTTTTGTTAGGTTTTTTCTTTTGGGGGGGGGAGTTAGGGATTTGGTTTTATTTAGGAAGTGTAGAATATAGAAAATGCTATGTTTTGGCATTTTTAGTAATGATTAACAATTCAAATGTATATAAAGTCATAATTACATTTGGCAGAGTAGACCTCTAATTTTTTTAACTCTGAAAAAATAAAAGCTGATACATTGGCCGGGCCTGGTGGCTCACGCCTGTAATCCTAGCACTCTGGGAGGCTGAGGCGGTTGGATCATTTGAGCTCAGGAGTTCGAGACCAGCCTGAGCAAGAGCGAGACCCTGTCTCTACTAAAAAAAATAGAAAGAAATTATATGGACAACTAAAAATATAGATAGAAAAAAATCAGCCGGGCATGATGGCACATGCCTGTAGTCCCAGCTACTTGGGAGGCTGAGGCAGGAGCAAAACTCCTTGCTTGAGCCCAGGAGTTTGAGGTTGCTGTGAGCTAGGCTGATGCCACGGCACTCTAGCCCGGGCAACAGAGCGAGACTCTGTCTCAAAAAAAAAAAAAAAAAAAAAGCTGATACATTACTTATAATTTGTATTTATTGTATTTTTTATTTGCTGTTTTTACCCCATAGTGCAATTTTGATCTGTTTACCACATACACAGCCACCAGTATTTTTTAGTATGTTCTTCTAAAAAAAGTAGATAATTTCTTCTTGTGTATTCTTTGGCTGTCCAGCTTAAATTCCATATCCGTTTAAAGTAGTACATTCTAAAACTTGTCCTTTATATATTTTAGCTGTGTAGAAGAGAGCATTAAATAAATCTGTCACTTATTCAGTAACTGGGCAAATAAGCCGCTAAGTTTCTCTATAACTGTGAATTTATGTAATAGAAATTATTTTCTAACTTGTATTCTCAGATTTTGTTACCTTCAGACTTAGGGCTCCCAACTGATTTTGTCTTTACAAGCAATGGGAATTTTTTTAACAAATGATTCCTGTGAATGTGGGACAACATAAAACTGATAGTTCACAAAACCTCATAGAATTTTAAAACAGGAAGGGTAACTGAAGCTCACCAGTGCTCACTGATGGTGTCGCTTTTCAAATAATAAAGCCTATCTTGTGGCTAGAACCCAAGTCCACTGGCTTCTATGCTATTATTTAGATGGAACCTAAATATCCGCAAGGCCAAAGAAATATTGGAACACTTTTCAGAGTGCCATGCTACTTTGTACTTTCAGGGCTCACTACAGTAACCTAGAAAATCATCTCTAGCATTCTGAGTAGAGAAAAAAAACTCAGGAATGAATAAAACATCTTACATATTAAAAGTCTTAACTGTGAAATGGAGTTTCTGTGGAATTTTATTAAAAATTCTCTTCAGTAACATAAAATGGACTGTGAAAAGTTATGAGTCTCATGTTATAAACCACAAAAAATGAGAGTCTTAAACCCATATTATTCCTTGCCCAACACATGAAATCCTTTACTTCTGTATTAGCGAAGAGCCCAAGTAACGTCACTTGAATAATGGGTCATGACGAAAGCTAATTTAAGATTAATAGACACATGGCATATAAGGAAAGGAGAACTTAACTTGAAATCAGTTGGACAAACTGAAATTATTGTGCAGGGCAGAACTTGAATGCTTGGCTATTATTTGAACCACTGAACTTCCTCATTTTACTGTTGGGGAAATTGAGGCCTGGAGACGTTTAGAGACTTGACCAGATCACTCAGTGTATAGAGAAAGGACTGAAATTCACATCTTTTCCTTAATGTTAATAACAGAAAAACCAGAAGTCTTTACTAACTTCTTCTGAAATTGTTAGGAAAAAATATATAGAGATAACTTTCGGTAATTCATATTTTATTCACCAAATGCTTTTGGAGGGGAGGAGGAGAGGCTGCCAGTTGACGGAGACTGAGCTAGGTGTAAAATTTGCATGAGAACACTAAAGCCCAAACAGAAGGAAATGATCTTGGGCTTACTGAGTACAGAGACATCATCATTTGCTTCCATGTCCTTCATGGTTAAATTATAAATAGTACAAATTTTGGGTTTTTTGATTTGGAATTTTTTTTGAGATAGTAAAAAGGTTTTCTCTTTCTCTCTCTCTCTCTCTTTTTTTTTTAGTAAAACTTAGAAGCTGCTGTGAAAATTTCCCCAAATTGCCTAATTCCGAAGGGTATTCCATCCTTTTATAGCAGGTGTGTGGGTGGAGCATTGTTTGTTTTAGCATAGCTTAATTTGAGGAACCTGACCATTCCATTTGATTTTTATCTGGACCCTTAGGGTAAACTGTAGAAAATCTAAATTTAAATGTTTTTTTTTTCTCAAGAGTATTGAGGTTTTAGTTTTACAACCACCACATTAAAAGGTTATTAACCCATTCTTTTTTTTTTCTTTTCCTTATTCCTGTGGTCTGTATAATTATAGAAATTAACCCATTCTTATTTCTGTCACTCTCAGTTCTTAGTAATGGAAGCACCTATGATATGAAATGGTGAATTAACTATCTTTTTTTGATAGGGCAGTGATTTTAAACCAAAATGTATTTTTAATATGAATGATGTTTAAAGTGTTTATGCTCCTTGAACAGTTACTGGCTGAGTGATGGGAGAGAAGGCAAAGTATAGTTCATTGGCAGCACCATGCCTTATTTAGGACTTAAAATATTAGAGACAGTCTATTCTCATTCAAATGTGAAAGAATTATGAATATCTTTATTTCAGTTTATATAGTTGAGTGCACAAAGGACTTTGTAAATTATACTGCTGTAACTTTGCTAGAAGTTAAAATTTAATAATAGCACATACATTTTTCTATAATTATTGCCATTTGATTTTAATGAGATTATGAATTCCTAATAAACAAAGGCATGTAGTAATTTTGACCCAGAAGATTTAAGATCCCGTCTTAGGGAAAGCAGTTAAATCAGGACGATTCAGTGAAAAGATCTGTTAAAAATATATTTTTTAGGCCGGGCGCGGTGGCTCACGCCTGTAATCCTAGCACTTGGGAGGCCGAGGCGGGCGGATTGTTTGAGCTCAGGAGTTCGAGACCAGCCTGAGCAAGAGCGAGACCCCATCTCTACTAAAAATAGAAAGAAATTATCTGGCCAACTAAAAATATATATAGAAAAAAATTAGCCGGGCATGGTGGCGCATGCCTGTAGTCCCAGCTACTCGGGAGGCTGAGGCAGCAGGATTGCTTAAGCCCAGGAGTTTGAGGTTGCTGTGAGCTAGGCTGACGCCACGGCACTCACTCTAGCCCGGGCAACAAAGCGAGACTCTGTCTCAAAAAAGAAAAAAAATATATTTTTTAAATATTTGTAACACCAGGAGAAGAACAAATGGGGTGATTTTTCTATTTTCATCTTTTTCATTTCTCTTTTTAATATTTTTTTGAAAAGAGAATATAGTTACCCATAATGTCACAGTTACCTTGGCTCGTATTTGAAATAGCTAAAATCAAAGCATATATGATTCAGGCCCATAGTCTCTTATAAATTCTTTAGTCTCAGTGTGTTACGGAATTAAGAACTTTTTGAATTTCAAAAAGGTAATACAGTCATTTATGGTTTACTATGTATATCTGCAGGGTTTTGCAGCAAAACATTTGAATAATTTTACTATGTAGGATAAAAAAAAGACTGTAAAGAACCTCACATTAATTCAGATCAGTTTTTGCTGCCAGATGAGGATTGGTTCCAAGCTTGCAAAAAATAAAAATAAAAAAACCTAAAGCTCCTGGATCAAGGTTGTGGCTCCTTCTCTTTGTAATCTGCTACTTTAATTTAGCATTTAATGGTATAAATATTTTATACATAACAATTATATCAAACATAATTATTTGATGACTTTATTATTATGATGATGTTAGTATACCAAAATTTATTAAATCACTCCCCTACTTTTTTTTTTTTTTTTTTTTTTTTTTGAGACAAGAGTCTTACTCTTTCGCCCTGGGTAGAGTGCAGTGGCATCATCATAGCTCACTGCAACCTCAAACTCCTGGGCTCAAGGATCCTCCTGCCTTAGCCTCCCCAGTAGCTGGGACTACAGGCACACAACACCACAGCCTGGCTAATTTTTTGTGTTTTTGGTAGAGACGGGGTCTCATTCCTGATCTCAAGCTATCCTCCCGCCTCAGCTTCCCTGAGTGCTAGTTTTATAGACATGAGCCACCTTGCCTGGCCTCCCCTACTGTTGATGTAAAAACTAATTTCCAGATCTTGTTATTAAAGGTAGCACTGAGGTCAAGCACAGTGGCTCACACCTATAACCCTAGCACTCCGGGAAGCCGGGGGAGGGGTGGGGGGATAGCTTGAGCTTAAGAGTTCGAGACCAGCCTGACCAAGAGCAAGACCCCGTCTTTACTAAAAATAGAAAAATTAGCCGGGCATTGTGGTACCCCTGTAGTATGAGCTACTCCAGAGGCTGAAACAGGAGGATTGCTGGAGTCCAGGAGTTTGAGGTTTCAGTGAGCTATTATGACGCCACTGAACTCTCACTGGGGCAACAGAGCAAGTCTTTGTCGCAAAAAAAAAAAAAAAAAAAAAAAAAAAGCACTGAGTAAATATCTTTTTGTATGTATTATTTTGTTTATGTTGAATCAGTTTTCTTAGAATTGGCCGAAGGTCATTAAAAGTTTTATGGTGCATGCTACACATAAGTTTCCAAAATGTTTGTGTGAATTTGCAAGGCCGCTAAAATGAGAATACTTCTCTATACCCTCACAAACAGTGTGGGTTTGGGTATAAGCATTTACTTTTATAGGAGGCAAAGGCTTTATTGCTTTAGATAATTTTAATGTATTCATTTTAAGGTTACTTTTAGCTTTCACTTATCTGACCATCAGTTAAGACAAATAATACTAATTGAAATAATTTTTTGTGTAGTTGAACTTGTATTGTTGATTTGGATGTGGGATTTATATTTTCTTTTAAATATAGTCCCCTTTCTCTGGTGTTCCTAAAATGATAAACATTAGCCACCACAATGTGGAGCCTCTCAGAGTTTTCCCCTTAGTTAATTATAGAAACATCTGCAAAACACTCTTATGCAATCTTGGCTTAGTTTATCTTTGTCTAGATTGACTATTAAAAAAATAAACTCAATGTTTCAACTGTGGGAGGTAGGAAAGAGTCAGTAGAAGGCGGTGAGTATCAGGCATCTTAAAAATGTTAACCCCTGGTTTAGTAATTCTTAGCACATAAATACACCACCGGGCATGGTGGCGTGCACCTGTAATCCTAGCGACTTGAGAGGCTGAGGCAGGAGAATTGCTTGAGCCCAGGAGTTGGAGGTTGCTGTGAGTTAGGCTGACGCCACGGCACTCTAGGCCATAGGCCAGGTGACGAGGCGAGACGCCATCTAAAAAAAAAAAAAAAAAAAAAATCTTCACCCATAAGTATACATCTCTTTACTATTCCCTGTGACGAAATGGGAGATAAACACTGTAACTACTCCTTAAGCGTGATGATTGTCTCCAGGGAAAGCACTTGGGTGGCTGGTGCCTTGTGAGCTGAAATTGTCACACTTTTCATGGAACACCATGAACAACTAACTTATTCAGACTAGAGTATTTGAAAGACTTTTTTTTAGAAGATGAATGAACTTAGTCACTTCAAGGAAAATAACTGAAAGTTTTTGTTGCCAGTGATAAAATTTGAGCTTTCAAGTGAAAATTAGAATTTAGGAAAATTTATATTTGCCTGCCAATGTGAGTTTGACAGCTTCCCAGTGCTAAAGATTTGTGATAAGATTGAGGTGTTATTGATGAATATGATTTTTAAATACCGTATAATGAAACATGCCAATATTTGGAAAATCTGCATAACTAAGTGACCTACAATGTTCCAAATGACCGGCGTCTGATGTTATAGAATCATGGGTGGGTAAAAGATCCATTCAAAGTACAGGATAGACCCATGAATTTTAACATAACAATACAAAAAGTTCATTAGTAGGGTTTCCAATTTCACAGAGAACTAACCTTTAAGAAACTACCAGTTGTCGAATTTTGGTGTAGTAATGAAGAATATTTACAATTATCTGAAAAGATTATTAAAATATTCTTCCTTTTTTCAACTACAGTTGATCATTGAACAACCCCGGGGGTTAGGGGTACCAACCTCCCACAAAGTTGAAACTCCATGCATAACTTTTGACTCCCCAAAAACTTAACTATGAATAGCCTGCCGCTGTTGACCAGAAGCCTTACCGATAACAGCTGATTAACACATATTCTGCATGCTATGTGTGTTGTAGGCTGTATTCTTTAGAGAGAAAATTATTGAAATCATAAGGAAGAGAAAATATTTATTATTCATTACGTGGAAGTGGATCATCGTAAAGGTGTTCATCCTCATCATTTTCACACTGAATAGGCTGAGAAGGATGAGGAAGAAGAGGGGTTGGTCTTGCTGTCTCAGAAGTGGTGGAGTGTGAAAGATGGAGGAGGTAGAAGGGGAGGCAGGAGAGGCAGGCACACTCGGTATAACCTTTATTGAAAAAAATCCGCGTAAAAGTGGACCCATGCCATTCAAACCCATGTTGTTCAAGGGTCAACTGTACATTTTTATGGCCGGAGTTTCTTCATATACTTCAACCAAAGTAACCTATTGTAGCAGTTCAAATGCAGAAGCAGATGAGAGACTTGCTGTCTTCTCTATTAAGCCATACAGAAATATGCTAACATGGAATGGGCTTATTGATATTTTAAAATGATTGGTAAAGAGTCTCAGCTTTACTTTATAACATGGTGAATATCAGTAGCTATAACCCAAATAAAAGTTTTTTGGGGTCCTCGAGAACCTTAAGACATGTAAAGGGGTCTTAAGACCAAAAAGTTTGAAAACTGCTGGTTTCCAAGCCTTGTGACTCGAAGTGTGGTTCCAGGAACCCCTTGAATTGCAGAAACTGAGGCCCTACTCCACACCTACTAAACCAGAGCCTGCAGTCTAACGAGGTCTTCAGGTGATTCTCCTGTACACTAAGCACTGTCTTCAGGAACCTGCGGAAGCAGCTTCCGTTGGGGGCAGTGCAGCAGTGGTAAAATCCAGCCGGAAAGTGAAAACGCAGGGACGGACTGGAGTCTCAAACACAGACCCCTTCGTTCCCAAAGTGGTTGCCTCCTCTGTGTCCTTTTGTCAAGTGTTTTCATTTTAGGAAAGTATTCTAATACAATTTAGGTGTTTGAAATTGCTTGGAGGTCTAGCAGAAAACTGGGCTCAGAAAGGGTAGGCCACTCTGCATGGGAAGACCTGTTGGAGACGTGAAGCCCGCGGCACCATCCAAAATCTTCTGAGCAAGGAAGGCGTGTCTGTCCAGGCACACACCTCTTACTGGGAGATTTTGTATGGTATTCTCGCCTTATTTCCGGTTTGTTCTTTTCACTGATGATAACTGCTGTTGGTGTAAACTTAAGATGCAAAACATAGATAAAAAGAATCTCACTTAAATTTTAGTCGTAGATTTATGTTTATCCCAAAAACAGTTTTCAACTTCTAAGTACATCTTCTCTGTGGATACGTAGTTATATCAAAAAGCATGCATGTAATCTGGTCTACAAATAAATGATCACTTGGGGTATGACTTATGTAAAGCATTTGTGAAATCAAGCAGCCTTTTGCAGATTTGGCATTTTGTGACAGAGCAGACGTTTCATACGTTTTTAGGAAGGTTAGCTGTTCAGTCTGAAGTTGACGACTAAACAAAATATGTTTGGATTAAGTGTACAACCAGATAGTATAATATAAACTGTTGTAACAAGACCTTCCGTTTCTAAGCCCCAATAATTATTTATTTATTTTCTTCTTGTTTTTAGGGTGAATCTGTAAAATATTTCCTGGATAACTTGGATAAACTTGGAGAACCAGTAAGTTTTTAAACTGAATGTTTGTTTATTGCTATTTGAAAGTAGTAGTCAGGATATCAGTGTTTTAATATGGGGTCATCTTGTTAGGAAAGTTTTAGAAAAATTATATATTAAGCTATTTGCTTCTTTCTTTTTCCTAGGGGCAGTATTCTGACTAGTTGTGCTTTATTTAGAGTGATGGCTAGTGAAGGATATTGAATAATTTTTATTTTTTCAAAATGAAAAAAATTCTTATTTTTCAGCTGCAATGCTCCTTTTTTCTCTCCCTACCGTTTCCTTGAGGAATGCCCTAGCCACTGGAAGTAAGGCTGTTTAGAGAAAGAAGTTTATGTTTGGAAATGAGATTGCACATTATCTATTATACTTCATTGTCTTTTGAGAGGTTTTGTAAGCAGAAATAGAACACAATGGGTTGATTGATTTCCAGACCTTTCAGCAAGTGACATTTTCCAGTTCATGTCCCTTTTGTGTTAAGTTACAGAGTAGGAGGGCTAGATTCTGAAAGCCTGCTGAAGAGACTCCAGGATGTGGGAGAAGGAGTCATCCTTGGAAAGAGAGTTGATTATTTTCCTGTGGTGTATTCCTCAGAGCCAGCGGCTCTCAGCTGGAG
>CM052441.1:138046333-138070645 GCA_028533085.1 Varecia variegata | reverse complement strand
CATGCCCGGCTAATTTTTTCTATACATATTTTAGTTGGCCAGATAATTTGTTTCTATTTTTAGTAGAGACGGGGTCTCGCTCTTGCTCAGGCTGGTCTCGAACTCCTGACCTTGAGCGATCCACCCGCCTCGGCCTCCCAGAGTGCTAGGATTACAGGCGTGAGCCACCGCGCCCGGCCTAGAGTGTTAACTCTTAATAAAGACAAAGTAGAGAACTTTTTATGGAATTAAAAATTTTTTTAGTGCTCAGGGGTGCACATTTTGGAAGTACCTGGCACAGACATAGGCTGTAAATTGGTACTACCTTCTGGAAAGCAAATGGGCATTATGTGTCCAGGGTTATTAAAATATTTGTAACCTTTTTGAGAGTCATGTTTAATGTTAAAAAAAAGTTTATAACCTTTCACCTCATAGTATTATTCCTGATTATTTTAGTCTCAAGAAGTAATCCAAAATAAAAAAAAATTATGTGCAAGAGAATTTTAATCGAAGTGTTTCTGTTAATTACAGCAAAAAATTGGAAACAACCTACATGCCCTTTAAGGGTGATGTTAATGTAAATTGTAGCACATTAATGCATTTGATGTATTTTATAGATTTTTAAAATGAGATTTGACAGTGTCAGCATATGGAATAGTTTGTGATAAAATATTAAGTAGAAATGTGGAGGCAGGCTGAAAATTGTATGTATATGTTGAGTATAAGTAAAGTAGATATATGTATGTGAACAAAAGCTAGAAGAAAACATGAGAAAGCTAGCACTTTCATTACAGTCCTAGAGTTATTTAATGAATGGCTGTGGGTTGCCAGTAACAAAGGACGGCCTACTTTTTTTAAAATTCTTAATTCCGTTGCACCATTTTAAGGAGATGAGTGAGTATCCATGTTGTATTGAAATTTCAAAATCATATTATATTACTCAGGCATAAAATGCAGTATCATGAATAACAGTCTACATTGTTTTAAATTTGCCTTGATTTTTAAAATATTTTGACTTTGACTATGAACATTAAAAGCTCCACATATTGCCAAAAATCTGTGTCAGAGTTCTGGAAAAATACTAGACTGAGAAGGAAGAACCAGTTACATTGCATAAGGAAGTGTACCACCAGGTAACTGGTGACTCATATGACCAGAGCTTCCATTTGTTCAGAGTCTTAGAGTTCACTGATCAAGAGTTCAGAGAAGAGCACACTTGACCTTTGCAACAACCTCCCTCTGAGGTAGGCAGGCCAAGTGTGATCGTCTCCATTTCACAGCAGAGGTGCTAACACTCAGAGTAGATAACTAGTTGTGAGTTCTTAGGGCAGTAAATGAGAAAGCTGGAGCATAACTGCTTAGAACAATCCTAGCAAGAGGTCCACAGTGATAATTAATTAGTTAGAATAGAGAAAGTGTTTTAGCAGCAAGGATAGCATAGAGTGACCTAGTATAGAAACTCTAAAGTCATGAAGGTGGGGTGCACAGTAAAGGAACGCTTAGAACGGGTTCGAGAGAAGTGGGCAGAACCTGGAACTGGGAAGGTGGATACACAGCAGTGGAGGTGGACGAGGACAATCGGTAGATAAGTCTTGAATTTGAATAGCACTGCCACAGTGAAAGCAATAGCGTGTGCTAGCCATTTGCAGTGAATTTTGAACCAGTCTTTGTAAACAAACATTTTAAGGTATTTTGGCATTTTATAATAATAATAGTAATAGTATTGATGCTTTGATGTATCAGAAACTGTCATTAAAATGATCATTTTGTTTGTATATCCATTCACTAGGGCAGTTAGTAGTCCATTAAAAATTCTAATAATTACTTCTGGATTACTAAGTATATATAAAACAATTTTTTTCTTTTCCAGGATTACATTCCATCACAACAAGATATCCTGCTTGCCAGAAGACCCACCAAAGGCATTCATGAGTACGACTTTGAAATTAAAAATGTTCCTTTCAAAATGGTTGATGTAGGTGGTCAGAGGTCAGAAAGGAAACGTTGGTTTGAATGCTTCGACAGTGTGACATCCATACTTTTCCTTGTTTCCTCAAGTGAATTTGACCAGGTGCTTATGGAAGATCGACTGACCAATCGCCTTACAGAATCTCTGAACATTTTTGAAACAATCGTCAATAACCGGGTTTTCAGCAATGTCTCCATAATTCTGTTCTTAAACAAGACAGACTTGCTTGAGGAGAAAGTGCAAACTGTGAGCATCAAAGACTATTTCCTAGAATTTGAAGGGGATCCCCACTGCTTAAGAGACGTCCAAAAATTCCTGGTGGAATGTTTCCGGAACAAACGCCGGGACCAGCAGCAGAAGCCCCTATACCACCACTTCACCACTGCTATCAACACAGAAAACATCCGCCTTGTTTTTCGTGATGTGAAGGATACTATTCTTCATGACAACCTCAAGCAGCTTATGCTACAGTGATGTACAAAAGACTTGCTATTTTAATATCTTTTTGTTTTTGATTGTTTTCTGTTTGTTTTGTTTTTTAAAATAGCAGTTTACAACAGGAATTAGAAAAATCTTGATTCTGCGTTTAACTTCTTGAAAATCTTAGTCTTCATTCTGCGGCCTTTGGTTTGTGGCTGAAAGCTGTTGAATTGCCAAGATTTGCTGAAATTCAGGCTTTGATCTGTTTCACTATGGCTTCCGTTCAAGTTGAGTTATAACTTCCTGGCCAACCTCAGACTAGGTGTATTTCAGGCTTTAAAGCCTTCCACTTTTCAAACTGAATTCTCCTCTAGTGCCAAGTATAGAAGGTGTCCTTGAATACTTATAGGTATGAGGTAGGGAATATTCAGTTCTAAAACAAGTAAGATGTCTTTTGTCTGCCTTACACAAAGCAGCGACACTTGTTGCCTAGCTTTATGGTGACCTGTTTTGAAAGGGCTGTTAGAAAAAAGTTTGATCTAAGGAATGGCATTCTGTAGATTTACACAGGTTTAGCCTTCGGTTTTTTTAATTGCTTGTACACACAACAGTTGTTTTGTTTTTAAGTTCCTATGGTTTCTGAAGGTGTAGTGCTCTTAGTGTTTTAAAGTTTCTGTAAGGATTTCTGATCTGATGCTGATGACAAGAGTTCATAAGTGGTACAAGGGAGCAAAAGGCAAACAAATGCCATATACAGTTCTTTGATCAAAAGTAATGAGTGGAAGATAATTTGCCTTTTTCATTTCTTGTCATGTCATGTGCCATATGTGAAACATTCTGGCCATAGCAGCAACTGAAAACTGCAAGCAACTTGGTAACAGAACTTCCTAAATAAACTTACCTGTTCCAGAATGTCGTGTGTTTTGCTTTTAAGTCCTGTCTTTGTTGATTTTGGTCTTTCCTGTAGAAAAGCACTGTTGCATCGTCACAGATGTCTCTCTTGCTCTCCTGTCCATTCCCATCAACTCCAAACTGTGGCATTGATGGGATTTTGTTTGTTTGTTCGTTTGTTTGTTTGTAGCTTACCAAGGGCTGTATTTTCCTGCCACACTATTCAAAAAGGCATTATTTGAGATTCCTGTTCATTCTTGGTGTCTCTAAATGATACAGTATGTACACATTTGTATAATTATTGTTCATGAAAGGCCAGCTTTTTTGAGGTATATTTTAAATGTTTTAAGGATGCTTCTAAGGATAAGTAGTAATTTTTTTAGTTCACACCTAAGGATTTGGCCTCCCCACACTGCTTATCAAATTAAAACATACCCATGAAGTAGCTTTGTGATTACAAACACATTCATAGTGAACTCATCAGAATGGCTGGTTTGCAGTACTAAAAATACTGCCTTGTAGGTTAAATGTAGTGTTAAAATTGGATCAGAGAAACAGATGTATGAGGCTGGTGTCAGTTTGAAAAGTGATAGCTTTCCTGCTTTTCCTGAAAATTTTGATTAAGACTGTGATATCTGTCACTTTACTGTATAGCTATGTTCTCAGGTATTTTATCAATCCTTAAAAGATTGGTTAACGTTATGGATCACCCAGCCTTTACAAGTCAGTGGTTCTTGTTCTGTCTTGCTGTCTGGTATGAGAGCAGGGCTTTTCAGTGAACTAACCAGGGATTGTTCTTGACATACCTGACCTTTCTTGCATTTGAAGTTCCACTATCATCATATCCATGTAACTTCCAGTGTTTTTTCATGCCTTGGTAATACATGAGCTGCAGATACGTAGCTTAACATCATAATGCAGGTGTACATAGTATAATCTGTGCATGTTTGAATAGTTCCACATCTAGTGCTTCTTGCCAAAAAGAATACATTGTTTATAAATTTACAAGGTTAGCATAATTTCAGTGCTAGTGAATATCTGAATATGTACACAGTCACATTTGGACTGTTCCGTGGAGAGTCTATGTGTAAATTGAGCAAATAGTTTTATTGAATGGCCAAACATTTAACTCCAGTGAAGACTAAATTTAGATCCCTTCAGAAAGAGGACACTTAGTCTTATTGAAGTTATATTTAAGGTTTCTGAACCATAAATATTGCCTGACAAAGCACAAATCGCTAAGTTTCTCCATTTTGACCACCACCAAGAACTGTTAAAACACCAACCAAATAGATACGATATTATTTTGAGCATTTGCGGTTTTATTCCCTGATATGTGTTATGTCTCAGAATTAACATTGTTTTAAAATAAAATCTAGGATATATTTTGAGGCAGTAACACTTATATTTAACTTAAGCTTGTTCAGACATTCAATGGAACTATAAGGTTCAATCTGAAGGCTTTAGCCCACATTCTTTTATATACTGTGTTTCAAAACCATTTGAAGGAGTCATACCTGTATCATGAAAACTGGATCCTTTTGAAATACCACTGTATGAAGAGGGAGATGAAATTCAGTGAACTGTATTAAAAAGGTGCTCATAATTTTCGCTATGCCAACTTCCCCCTACTCTCTCAAAAAGTAATTTAGATTTAAAGTTCTTTGGTGTGTTTTGATCTTCTAAATCGTTATGGTTATGATTTGGAATAAGACATGCCTATTTCTATATTACATTCTGATCTCAAACCTGAATGCCTTCTCATTTAATTTTGAAGAAATATCACACAAGTGTCTTTGTTGACCTTGAAGAAATTTCTATTATACAGAGTTGCCTTATAAATCAAGAACAAAATAAATTTAAACATAAATTTTTATAGGGAAAGGGATTTGTCTAATGTTTTCAGAAGATCTAAATAATTCAAGGCAGCCTCTGCCATTTAAACATTATTTTTAATAACCTGAATTGTTGCTCTCTGCCAAATATTGCATTAAATTGAAATCCTCATTTCAATTTTATTATCTGGAAAGGGCACTTGATAGCTAGAGTGCAGCTGCAACCAAAGAAGGCAATGTGGAATGAAAAAGATCATTCATTTTTGTCTTGTTTTCTTTTAAGTTGCATTGGCGTGAACTTTCCGTAGAGAAGGTCCTCTGGCTAATCTCTCAAATTAGAGCTGTTGAGGGAAATCTCTGTTCAGTTGGTGGCAGTGGTTTGTTTAAAGTAGAAGGAAATAGGATGACCTTAATACCAGAAATGATTAGAAATACTGGTGTAGATTCAACAGAAATCAAATGCTCCTTTAATTTTTTGTAAGAAGGAAAGGGTTTATCTTAACTTTCAATGTATGCCCAAATACTTGCATTTATGCTTTTGATAAAATGTATTTTCAGCATCAGTACACATTATCTGGTTATGCCTTATTTATGTGAAGAATAAAGTTACCAAATTACGCTGTTATGTCCTGAAACTCAAAATCACTATTTGAGAAACCCTCAAATTGGTGCTTTCATTATATAATGACACATTTAGACAAAACCCCAAACCAAGTCATTTAAAACAAGATTCTCTCCATTGCAATTTGTAGCAATGTTATTTCTGTGTATGTAATGAGAAGGCTAACTATCAGTGTTAACTCTTAATTTCTTGCTTGAATCCATGAAATCATGTGTGTAAAGCCCAGTCAAACATTTGTAACAAACTCCCTAATAAATCTAGAGAAAGTCACTCTGTTACCTTTTCATTTCTTTTAGTTTTGAGGAATTAAGAACACTTTTGCTCATGTCTTTTTCAGTTGGATATCTGACTTAGTAGTTGGTCGCTTTGTCTCTTTCCCATCATTTCAGCATGTTAACTTCCATTAATCACAGATGATCCATCCTTGTGTTGTGCTGCTCGACTAAAAGCACTCAATTTTTTTCTTTTAAATGATAGGATACAGGGTGGCTTTTCAGTCTAGTAAACATGAGGAGGGGAGAGGTTATGAGTGGGTGTATATGTGTCTTCTTGTTCCAAATAAAGCAGATGATGAAGTACATGCCCATTATTTTATGGTACGAGGTTAGGGCTTAATAAATTTGTACTAGAGAAGTATAAATTATTGAAGTATAAGTCTAAACCTGAACAGTTTAAACAAGTTGGACTTTATGGCTTTTTCAAGTACCATCAAGTAGGTATTAGCCTTAGGCTGGTAGGTGATTATTAACATTGGAAGTACAGTGTTTGTACCACTAGCATTCTTATGTCTGTACTTGAATGTATAGTTAGCATTTAAATTAATAGGTTTGCTCTGTGGCATTCAGGTCTAACGGTCTGATTTCAAATGCTAGCGCATATGGAATGTTGATTGTTTTTAAAAGCATTAATGACATGGCAGTATTTTCTGGGTTGATAAAGAGATTTTTGTGACCTGTACAAGTCTGTTGATCATAATGATAAAAATTAACAGATGGCTCAAAGTATGTTGGGACCCACTATGCACAAGTTTTCGGTCAGTGAATATCACTGATAGTAATATACTACTTGGTATTTGATTTGGGTTTGTATTTAGAAAGCTTGTTTATGTATTTCTTGCCATAGTAAGTGATGAATTTGTCCTTAAGCATGCCTTTTTGCTGGTACCAGGAAAAAAGGGGAAGGGGTATTGATTCTTACAAAGTATATGCAACCATGCAACAGATTAGACCCTTTCTTTACCTCTTACTTGAAAGCAGAATCGCAAAATGTTTTAAATGGCTTTTCTATTCTACTCTACTATGGTGAGAGCTCATTTACCACAGAAGCCTTATCAAAAAGTATATTTTATAACAACCTCATAGATACTGTACCTAACAAGACATGATTTGTATTAGCTCTGTATAAAAGTCTCTGTGGCTTAGGATTTTTTACATACATCTTTTTATAACTTTCCAGGAACTAAGCACATTATCTGATATTGTTGTAAATTTTTTTTTTTTTTTGTCAGTGCTTTAGTTCAGGATTGGCAATAAATTATTTCTAAAGGAGGTCTAAAAGTAGAAAGAAATGGTTTGATTTTATAAAATGAGTTGCTAGTTCATTAAGGCTTTTTACTTTTGTACATATTTTGCAAAACAAAATTGCCTCTTGCTATTAATATTTGCTTTGTAAAAATTACTGACATTTAATAAACATTTATAAATGATTCAGTACTATGACATTATTTAAACTAAGTTTGATAAAGTGTAAAGCGGATGCTTAAAGAAGCAAAAGTTTCATCTAGTGACTGATTTAAGGCACAGAAATCTACTTCAGCAGATCTCCAACAACACTTTACTTTAATATCAGTCTGTAAACTTTTCCTTGCTGGAGATGGAGATGTGGACTTCTTCCAAGGACGTTCTCAGACACTTAATGTGCTTTGACCTGGGAATAGGGAAAGGCGAACCACTCGTTTCTCCCTGTTCTCTTACAGTTGCTGAAACTACATTAGGGTGTATTCGGGCTCCCGGTTTACCCAGCTGCGAACAGTGATTCTGTCATGTCTCTAATTGAAATAGTGTTCTAAAAACAAACCAACATGTTACCTCCCAGACTTTTTTAAAATCCACTTTATTTTAGATTATGATTTACAGAAAAATTTCAAGAACTTAAGAGTTTCCCTGTACTTCCCACCCCTTATAATAGTTTCCACTGTTAATATCTTGCATTAGTGTGGTACATTTGTCATGATCAATGAGCCATTACTGGTAACGTCGTTATTAACTAAAGCCCATATTTTATTTCTGTCTCCTTAGTTTTTCTGTAATGTCCTTTCTCCGTTCCAGAATCCAGGCAGCTTACCACATTACATTCAGTTGTCATGTCTCCTTGGGCTCTTGTTTCTCAGATTTTCTGTTTTTGATCACCTTGGCAGTTTTGAGGAAAACTGGTCAGGTATTTTGCAAATTGTCCCTCTATTGAGAGGTGTATGGTATTTTTCACATGATGAGGCTGGGTTATGGGTTTGGGGACCACAGAGATAAAATGCCATTCTCATCAATTCATATGAAGCGTACCTTGTGTGGCTACCACTCTTCTTTCTACACCTTCAGCTAAGTTAGAAGTCATCAAATAACTTTTGGCATGTTTATGCATTTTCTTAACTGACGTTTATTGAAAGCTGTGTTTGTATTGTCTTTTTCCAGACAGAATGACAGGCTTTTCCCCACAAATGGAATTGCAAAGCAGGTGTAAGTAAATGTCTAGTGGTGATAGCTGTACTCCTAGGCCAGCTGGCTCCAGCCTTTCTGGCAAACAAAAATTCCTTTCCAGGGCCTCACCTTGAGTGTGAAATTTTACTGTTGGGGTCCCAAGAAAAATTGAGATAGAAAATTCGGACTTTATGTCTAAATGTCTAAAAATCTGTGATTTTGGAAACAAGTCATTAAAGGCTTTCTGTGAGAGGTTTAAGATCTTTTAAAATTGAAACTAAGCTTACTTGAGCATTTGAATCCCCCTAAAAAACCAAGAAGTCTTTTTTTAAAAAAAAAACCTTTTCTTGTGCTATTGTTGGAACAAGGGGTTATTTATCTTTGGAAAAAGGAACAGCTAAAGCTCAAAACACTTTGTCTTGCAAAGTGTTTAGACACAATCATGGTTAATTGACACCGACACGTGGGATGTCTTGTTGGCATGGGGTGCTCTCTCCAAATGACCTGTTCCATCACCCGCAGTGTGGGTTGCTGAAAGAGAAGAGACTTTCTGGTCTCTTGAGAATGCAGGAAACTCGAGGTTTACAGGTTAAAACAGAGGTTTATTTTGGTGACTTGGGATATTTGGCAAATCCTCAAAAAACTAATGACCTAAGGGCAGTGTTTTAAAATACATGCTGTAATTATTCCTCAGAAATTTGTGGAGTACCTGAAATTCAGTGTTGTGGTTGGAGTAGGGAATATCTAATGAAAAGGCAACAATATTGCACAAGAGTTCCCTTTTCTTTGAAGTACACCAAGAAAACAAAAGGCTCAAACAAGTATGCAGTACAAACAGCTATTCAGGGAGGCTGTGTTGAGCTTCTCTGTTTGCCGCAAGAATACTAAGAGAAGTTGTGTTCAGAATTAACATTTATACTGAGCGGAGGAGTATGTTGATTTTTCTTTTCCCCACGAAGTTTTGTGGTAGGAAAACAGAAGCAGTCAAGGCTTTTTCGAAGTGGGTAATTCTGTAATTAACTACACTGCAGCTTCAGACGATCTTGATGTTCTGCCCTTGTCAAATGGTGAAGGAGAGAGAGAACAAGCACCTAAAATGGACTGAAGGCCAAACGCTGCTGACCTTGGGAGAGAAAAAGTCTTAATTGTTTCATTTTACTTTCCTATTATTCTACATGGAAAATCCCAGTTCTTGTAAGCTTTGTGGGATTTAACTAACTGGTTTATTTTAACTCACATCAGAGTGAGTTGATAGAAACTTTATCCTGAAAAACTGAGCCTCACGGCACCCATGGCTCTGCTCTATTGATGAAATTACAGATTAAAGCTAATTTTCTACAGGCAATTGTTGCATTTGTAGCAGGTTATAGTTTGGGGGAAGATGCTATAAATCAATGTAAAAGGGGGATACATTCCAGACTAAGGGCTGGATGCCAGCTTTATGGAAGTGAGACACATCAGTCTAACATGGGAACGGCATCACGCTTTCTACATACAGTGCCTAGGACAGGATGACGTTCAGACTCGCTGCCCAGCATTAACCTCCCTTTCCAAACAGCCTGCCCTCCCCGCCTCCTTCACTCCCCACTAAACTAGATGGCTTATTCTCCCCATACCTCTTCTCTCTGCTTCTCTTTGCTACAGGGCAAAGCTTATTCATTCTTCAAGGCACAGCTCCGGGAAGGATTTCCCGATTGCTACCCGTCCTGCAGGTGGGAGCAATGTCCTTCCTCTGAGCACTCAATCCAACCCCATATTATTCCTCTCCCAGGGCACTTAAAACATCCCACCTTGTTTTGAAGCTATTATTGTTTGAAGTGATTATTGTGGTGTGAACTTGACAATGTTACCCAGACGCTCCTGCTAAGCTCCCTGAGTGCCCGGATCCATCCGACTCAAGATCAGACTGGGACGGGAGCCCGACCGTGGAGGGGAGGAGAGAGTGCTGCCCTAGTCTGTGAATTATATCTCAATAAGGCTGTTTTTAAAAAGAACTTGAGACTTCAACGACCCCACACAGTTTATAAAAAGACCAAAAATAAATATACCAGAATGTTAACTTTTCTGAGTGATGGGAATGACAAGACATTTTGTCTTCCTTACTTTTTTCTGTTTTCTAAATTTCTGCAAGGAGCATCTATGACGTTTATATGAAGAAAAAACTCAATCAACGTTTAAAGGCAAAAGATCAACCCTGCATTTGGCTGGCAAGGAGGTGCCTTTCCTTGCTTGCTTTAAAACAGTTCGTGCACTGCTTGTCCATGGCAGTCATCACAGGTGCCATTACGTGTTTTCCAGTCTGACTTCCAGGTTAGACTGTAAGCTCCCTGCAGGCAGAGACGACTGTGCCTGCCTCACCCACCTCTGAACCCTCAAGAGTTTAGGAGCTGGCTGGGGCTGTGTGTATATCTGTAGAGTTTAACTGAATTTGTGAAATGTCTACTATGACACCTATGTGCGATGACACGAAAATAATCCATGTGTGGATTTGAATTTAAGATGCTTACAGCACCGCCAGGGAGAAAATATGGAGCATGAATACTTAAACCAACATTGCAGTAATAAATCCCACTCGAGAGGACTAGATAAAGCACTACAGGACTTCAGAAAGGCAATTCCTTCCATCTAGGTGGAATGGGGACACTTTTATGGGAGAGAAGGCATTTGAGCCAGGACTTGGAGGATGCCTTAAAGACTGCATGCCAGATAGCATGGCATGGGACAGCATGGGACAGTATGGCAATGAGAGAGCGGGAGATTTCTCATGTATCTCGCTTTGACCAAGCACCTTTCATCAAGCTGCCTTTCATAAGGTGATGAGGGTAAAGAGGAAAAACGCCCCGCTGATCCGCACCCCCAAGAAGTTCACTGTCTAGTAAGGGAAACAAAAATACGGAAGGCTCTGATAAAAGATGAGTAAGACGTAGGTGTGGAAAGCAGCCCTGGGCAGAGAGTATAGCACGTACAAAGGCACTGAGGCCTGTGGAGCTTACAAGTTGGGTGGCAGCAAGAACTCCAAGTGTTTTGAAGGTAGAAAGGTGTTGGACGAGTGGCAAGAGGTGAAGCTGGGGACATGAGCAAGGAACACGCCAGGGAGGGCCTCACATGCCAGATCAAGGCCCTTGGATTTGGTCCTACAAGCATGAAAAACCAGTAGGCATTGCGAGAGGGGAAATGACGTGATCTCAGTGGGATTGTAGTAATGCCAGTGAGGCTGACGACTGGAAGGAGGCAGGAACTAAAGTACAGGAAAGACTAGAACTTGAACTTATATATTAGCAAGGGCATTAGGAGATGGATGAAAAAGATGCTTAGGAAAGAAAACTGGACTGAGCATGTGGAAGCAGCAGGTGGAGGAAACAGGGCAAAACCCAGCAGGTGCCCCGGTTTCTGGAGGAGCAATTGCGTGGAATCATGCCTGAAATAGGACATCTGGGGTGGGAAAGATGAGCTCTGAGGGACAGGCCGACTCTGAGGGCTTTGGGGTTATCCAGCTGCGGCTGAATCTACACGTCTCAAGCTCAGCGGAGAGGTCTGGTGGAAAAGCACAGGTTTGGAGCTGCACGTACACAGCTGAAGCCGTCGGTGTGGACGGGCTTGTCCTGGGGCCTGACAGCCTAGAGTGAGGGGAGAAGAGGCTGGCCGGAAACTTGGCTGCAGGGGAACGGAGAACTGTCCCAGTAGGAGCCGCGGGGAGCTAGCGAGGTGCTCTAGGACGGAGGGATCTTAAAGAAGCCAAGGAGGAAATCAAGGAAGAGAGACAGAGACAGAGAAATAAAAGCAAATGGCAGGCCGGGCGCGGTGGCTCACGCCTGTAATCCTAGCACTCTGGGAGGCCGAGGTGGGTGGATCGCTCGAGGTCAGGAGTTCGAGACCAGCCTGAGCAAGAGCGAGACCCTGTCTCTACTAAAAATGGAAAGAAATTATCTGGCCAACTAAAAATATATAGAAAAAATTAGCCGGGCATGGTGGCACATGCCTGTAGTCCCAGCTACTCGGGAGGCTGAGGCAGTAGGATCGCTTAAGCCCAGGAGTTTGAGGTTGCTGTGAGCTAGGCTGACGCCACGGCACTCAGTCTAGCCCGGGCAACAAAGCGAGACTCTGTCTCAAAAAAAAAAAGCAAATGGCAAAATAGTAATTGTTCATTATACTATCCCTACGTGTTCGTTACTCTCTTCTTTCAAAATTTGTGTATGCTTGAAATTTTTCATGATAAAAAGTTGGAAAGAAGGAAGAGATCGTGCCCTCCTTGGGACGATGATGTAAGTGTAAAGTCAGCTTCAGAGCCTAGGCTTGCGTGGGTCCATGACATCAAGATCTCTCGTCTCAGCCACAGGCCTCGAGTGGCCTCGTTACAATGAAGCCCCAGGGGCTGCACTTTCTTGCCGGCCTTGGTGTGTTCCATTTCTTTAATGGCCTTTTTGCTCAATCATAAAAGAGATCCAAACTGCTGATTCCAGCATAGCACATAATTCACTACATTTTTTTCACCTAAGCTTTCAAGTCTAATTAATGGCTTTTCTAGAGAATTACTATGCTGCTTTTTTCTTTTATTTTATAAGATTCTTTAAAGAATGAGTGTAGGATGTGTCTGTGATTTAATAAAAAAAAAAAAAAAGAATATGGGCTTTAAAGTAAGATGGATTTGGATTCAAATCCAGGCTGCTCTATTTACTAAGCTGTGTGACCTTAGACAAATGACTTAGCCTCTCTGGGCATTGTTTGCCTCTCCTATAACACCTATGCAGTAAGTTTGCTGCTAAACATCAAGTGCAGAAACTGCTACAGTGCAGGGCATGGGACAGGAATTGGGGATAGCTATTTTTATTTTCATCTATTAATACTCTTTTTTCACTCCCTTTCTTTGCCTGCCTTCTTCCTTCTTTCTCTCTCATCCTCCTCTGTGTTGCATTTGGTTTTCAGCTTCACAGTTTTCTCCTTAAAGAAACGGGAAGCCAACGTGTGACGTTCTCAGGCTATATATAGCATCACCTTTGCCACCCTGCAGTGATATTTGAGCTGAAGGTCCCCTGAGAGAGGACTTGTGTTGATGTTGGTGGTTGGAAAGGGAAGGTGTAAATGGAGAAGTTCAATCTTATATTAATAGGATCTGTGAGTAAAAGACACAGCCCCCAACCGTGTAGTCGGCTGAGCACCGCAGGTGTGAGGTCATTATTACATCCCTGACCGATAGAATTCAGCTCTACTCTAGTTCTATTATACTATGGGAACGCACAAAATATTAACAGGTATTTTTTTTTAAAGTTAGCATTGTGTTCAGGCAGATATTACACATTCCTCAGCGAGTGAAGGTTTTAACATTCATTTTTCCAACATTTAATTCAGGCAAGATTGATAGAAAGATTGCCTGGGCCCAACCCCATCCCTTTTTGGCCTTGGGGGAACACGATGTGGTCTCCTCCTCGCTCGGGGCCCTCCTGGACCTGTGTGGAGCAAAGAGGACACCCTGGCAAATCCAACTGGCCCAAAGTAGATTCACTAGAGTGACAGGCAGCAAAATAAATTCAGTAAGGCATTCATATCACTTCAAAAGGGACTTTAAAATGTGGACATCTGAATGCAAAGATGCCGCGCAGATGGAGTGTGGGAAACCCTGCTCATTGTGTACGCCTGACTCTGCTTTGGGCTTTAAGAGCTCTGTGGGAGGCTGACCCTGCCACTCTAAGGGGTGGGGACTCACGGGGGCCTCCTCCAGTGTGCGGAGTGAGGCGGGGAAGCTGTCAGGATGCAAGGTCGCTCCGGGGACAGGTTGCTGCTACCCTTCCTTGTGCCTCTCTCTCTCATCCCATCCTCTGCAAGTTGTCCAGTGCACGACAGGGAGCGAGGCTGATGAATCCAGCCCTTTGCCCCACTGGAGGGAGCCCTCAAGGGCCACCAGCCAGCCAGGTGTCCTTCCCTGATGCAGTCAGTGACCTAGGAACTGCCCAGTCTGGGTTCCCTGGCCACCTTCCCCTTCTGGTGGGTGGCAGGCATCGTGCCTGACGTGCCCAGTGTGCGTGTGCATGGAAAGTGCGTTTGACTTCATAGTTTAATTCTGGACAGTGGACTTGGGACTGTCTTAAATAGCAAAGATCATGTGACCACACCCTCATCTATTTTCACACTTAAGCTGCCTAATTTGCTTCTAAAATACACTTGGTGTGCTGGGTGGGAAGGCTCTGAACTGAGTTAACATCAGGGACCAGCCGTAAGACCTGGAACAAGCTGAGGGCTCCAGCTTGCTCCCCAGTGACACAGCAGGCTTCAGAGGGGCCTGTTCCACCCCCGATGTGCTCTCACCCTGTGACTGGGTTGGGATTTTGGATTGCAGTTGTCATGCATAGTAACTTTTATGACTTACGGCACTGAGAGAGGAAGGCACTGATTGCATTACGGGAACTTGAAAGCTTGCACATACGACGTTTTGAGGAATATGTGTTCTTAGCTGGGAGATAGACTAGCAGGGTGGTGAAGATTGTCCCCCTGGCGTTACACCCATCTCATCGTGAATCGGACTCTGTCACTGACCAGCTCTGAGACCTTTGGAAGATGATCCAGCCTCTCTGTGCCTCCTTTTCCTCCTTTGGGAAGTGGGGGTGCTGGCAGTGCCTGCCCGGCAGGCTGGTTGGAGGATGAGAGGTAACACGTGCTTGGCACTTAACCTGGAGCTGGGGTGAGGGGACCCGGCTGCGAGTGAAGAGTCAGGGATGGATGGGATGGCCGGTGTATTTGTTTCCCGTGGCTGCCATAATTACCACAAGCTCTTGGTATCTTAAAACAGCAGAAATCTATTCTCTCATCGTTCTGGAGGCCACAAGTCCGAAATCCACGTTGCTCGGCTGTGCTCCTGCTGATGGCTCCGGGAGAGAATCCGATCCTTGCCTCTCCCAGGGGCTGCCGGCTGCCGGCACTCCTTCGCTGGTGGCCGCGTCACTCCGGTGATCGAGGCCAGCCTTTTCCACTCTCTCCCTGCTCTGTCTCCCTCTTATAAGGACACCTGTATCTTCGGCCCACCCATGTGATCCAGGACAATCTCCTCCATCTCAGGACCCTCGCTTAGTAGCATCTGCAAAGATCCTTTCTTCTTTTCTCCTGCCATATAACACAAGCTCTGGGGACGAGGACGTGGGTGTTCTAGGGGAGGGGCACGTTCGGAGCACCACATCCAGCTACAGAGGGCTTGTTCCTGCCCGCTGTGATTTTGTGCCAGTTTGCCCTGGAGACGCGCCCTGGCCCCTCCAGACTTCCCCAAAGCAAACACGTAGTCTTTCCCTCCCCCTGGCTCTCTCCTGACACTTCCCATTTCTGCAACGGCTGCATCGTTTTCTCCACAGCCCTCCTCGGAACTGTTTTTGACCCTTCAGGCTCCTTCCCTTTCCTGACGCCACCCCACCCACGCCTGACAACAGTCACCAAGTCTCAGCATCACAGTGAGCGGAAAGGAAACTTCTTATCTGACTCCTCTGATGCACGGAGATGGCATTGGCCTGATATCGGGGTGGCCCCGCGCCCAGGCCCTGCAGCGATGGAGCAGCCAGGCTGGACTGCAGCCCCGGCACCTGAGACCCACGCCCACCCCGGCCGCCCACCTGCAGAACCTTCCTGAGGACCAGGCCCCCTGCATCCTTGTCTCCACCCCACACTTCCCTTCCTCGGCCCTGCCCTCGCCCTCTCCCCTCAGGACACTGCAGAAGCCTCGCGGGCCTTCTCTGTCCCATCTCCCCTTTGGCCATCCCCCAGCCAGCCCCCACTCCCATTTCACTACTGTCCTTTGGGTCACCCCTTTGGAAACAGCTTCAACATCTCCCAGTGACCCAGCAGCAAAGTCTGTCCAACCAGCAAGCATTTATTGAGCATCTATGATGGGCTAGCTGCTGGGCATACACGAGGAAGCATGCCTAGGCCCGGCCTTCAACCACAGTCTGGCCCATATGCTGCCTTGGCCTGGCCTTCACGCTCCTACCTGCCCCTGCTGGCCCCTGCATGGACCCCCAACTGCCCAAGGCAGCCTGACCCCACAGTGAAGCACTCCTGCTTCTGCACATCGGAGGTGCCACCCTTGTGTGCAGGGCACCCTGTCCCCCCCCCCGACCCTGTCAGAACACGTACAGGCTTCAAAGCCCAGCATCGTCCCTGCCCCAGATATAGCCCCCTCCTCGGGTGCCCCCTTCTGCAGCCCCCGGTCCTCCATGTCAGGTGGCAAGTCCCACTTTCTGTCCTGGGTTGACTGAAGGAAACCGTGGCAGCTGCCTTTGCTGCCTCATGGGGTGTTTTTTTGTCTCATGTTTTGCCCCCTCTCCCTCCATTCCACCCCCACTTTTTTGCTACTTCTCAGAACGTGGGGACCCCATGGTGGTCTGCCCAGTAGAGGCACCCCGACGCTGTGGCACCAAAGCCCCCCTTCCGAACGCAGCTCTCTGAGCTGTTTCCTCTTTGCAGAAGCAGGAGCTGAGAAACTCCACCAGGTGCATGTCACCCACTCCCACCCCAGGGTCCAGAAACCTGGGGTCTTCCCAGGGAAATCCTGCTCAGTCCCCAACAGGAAGTGTTCCTGCCTGCGGTTAAGCGGGGCGTGTCCTTTCTCTTGACCCCGAGAAGACTCGCTGGCCAGACGGCACAGATTCCTCACATTTTTATGGGCATTTTACTTTTCTGTGAGTATGGGATTTCATTACCTATCGGGGCATAACAGACTACCCAAAAATGTAGTGCCTTAAAAACAACCAAGATGGGCCGGGCGCGATGGCTCACGCCTGTAATCCTAGCACTCTGGGAGGCCGAGGCGGGCGGATCGTTTGAGCTCGGGAGTTCGAGACCAGCCTGAGCAAGAGCGAGACCCCGTCTCTACTAAAAATAGAAAGAAATTATCTGGACAGCTGAAAATATATATATAGAAAAAATTAGCTGGGCATGGTGGTGCATGCCTGTAGTCCCAGCTACACGGGAGGCTGAGGCAGGAGGATCGCTTGAGCCCAGGAGTTTGAGGTTGCTGTGAGCTAGGCTGACGCCACGGCACTCTAGCCCGGCCAACAGAGTGAGACTCTGTCTCAAAAAAAAAAAAAAAAAAACAAACAACCAAGATGCAATTTGCCCAGAAATCTGTGGGTCGAGAATTCAAACAGGGCCCGTCAGGGCGGCTGGTCTCTGTCCTGGGAAGGAGACATCCAAGATGGTGTCTCCACCCCCACGTCAGGGGTCTGGAGTCCGGGTGGCTGAATCGGCTTGAGCATGGCCACACGTCCAGCTGAGTCCTTCGGGTGTTCTCCATGGGGTCCCGGGGGCCTCTCCCTGTCCACGCGGCCTCTCCAACAGGACAGTCAGACTTGTCACCCGGTGGCTCAGGGCCCCCAAGACTACAAATGCAGAATCCACGGAGCTTTCTTAAGGGGTAACCCTAGAGCTGGCAGTCTCATTGAATTGTGAGTTTACCTACTTGCTAAAGACCACATGATACATTAGCAGATTAAGCTTGAAACCCTGGGAGATTCATGTTTTATTGAAAAATAAGGAAATAAATTTACCGTTCAGAAATTTATGTTCTGGTCAACTTCTTTGGATGCCCCTCATCTGTAAAGCAAGAGATATCTGGATTTCCTGCCATCATCATCACCCGGACAGTTACTGCTCTGCTTGAACATATCTGATGATTTGCTTGAACCCCGGTATGCATTAAACGTTGGCGGCATCTGTCTGTGAATACAACTTACTCTAGATGGGATAAAAACCATCTTGGAGGATAAGATAATATTCCACCTCCCCTCCCAGGAGAATATTAGGGAACATTTCAGTATTTGAAAATTATATTCACAAAATGTTTCAGTGACCCTGAGTTCTTTTTTTGGCTTGTTTTTGTTTGCATGTTTATTTAATCTAACCTACTTTTCCCAGCCTTATTCCCCTCTTTGCCTCTTTGTGTCTTTTATGCTCTAACTAAATAAAACCACCAAGTATGCCTCAACCGTTTCCTCTTCCTTCCATGTGCTCAAGTCATTCCCTCCACTGAGAACACCTGACCATCCTGTCTCCACCTAAGTTTTTAAGGCGCATCTCAAATGCCACCCCTACGAGGAGTCTTCCTTCATCCAGCCCCTCCAAGCAAACGTGCTCTTCCGGGCTTGAACTTGGAGCACTTGCAGCCCCTCCCTCCTGCCTCTCCCGTTCTGCCCTGGACTTATTTGCATATTTTACACTGTGAGCTCCTTGAAGTTAAGTGGGTTTTTACCAGACTTTACTCTCCCAGAGTCACCCAGCACTGGGCCTTGCATGGGGACATGTTTGCTATTTGTGTGGAGTGTGTCTTTTTGTACATAGAATCACCCCTTTCTTGCCTTCTCAGAACTGTGCATAGGTTATAAGAGCGACCATGAGGTCACCACCACCTCCAAGAATTCGGAAACAGGGAAATGAGATTTCTCTTGGAGACAGGGTTGCCATATTTAGTAAATATTAATAAAAATACAGTCTGCTTAATTAGAATTCCAGATGAACAAGTAATTTTTCATTTAGGTATGTCCCATGAAATATTTGGGACATGTATATACTAAAAACTTACTCATCGTTTATCTGAAATTCAAATGTAACTGTGTTGCATCTGGCAATGCTACCTGGAGAATTAAACCACAGGACTGACACATATGGATGAGAACAAAAAAAGGTAAAGTCATCTCAGGAGGTCGCAGTGGGTCCTGCAGCAAGACCTGATTGGAATTGTAGTGTGTAGGAAAAGGATATTTACAAAAACACTTCCAACCTTCTCTTGTGACATATCTTAGGAATGTGCCAATCAGAAAGGGGACCGGTCAACAATAGAAAAAGGAGGGGAAAGAGACCAACCGTGGTCACTCTCTCACCGTGCCTGGCAGCACCAACTCCCAGGTCTGAGATGGCCGTGATCTTATAGAGGAGATGGATTTACAGGTGTCTGAGTCTGTTTGGGCTGCTATAACAGAATCCCATAGACCAGGTGGCTTAAACAACACACGTTCATTACTCACAGTAGAGGCTGGAAAGCCCAGGATCAGGGTGCCAGCATGGCTGGGTTCTGTTGAGGGCCGTCTCCCTGGTTCACGGGTGGCCAACTTTGGCTGTGTCCTCACAGGCAGGAAGAGACATAGGAAGTGGCAAGCTTTGAGGGGGCGTTAGGGTCATCCAACTAATCCCTCATGTTTACTAAGAAAACTCGTTATCAGCTGGCTTCCCATGCCTCCTGGGGTGAAGAGGCTGGTCTGGGAACATATGTGTCCAGCCCTGGGAGTGACGATTCGATAAAATGGCTTTGGGGGTTCTCTACATTATTCTCCCTTGGGTAACGTGAGGCCTACCATTCTTGCTGTGCCTGATCACCTCCAGCTGATACCCAAGGTCAGCAGGCCATGTTTGATTCCAACTACTGCGCTTTATTTTTCTGAATCTCTATGACAGCTAATGACAGAATCCATTTCTTAGGGGTATACGTGCATGATAAGAATAAGCAGCATTTATCAAGTGCTTACTGTATCTTATGTAATCCTTCTAATAACTCTCTACCCCAGCTTCACAGCTGAAGAAATAGACTTAGAGAGGTTTCATAACCCCTTGTCCCAGGTCACACAGCCGGTAAGAGGCACAGCTGGGATTCCAGCCCATGGCCAATGTCTGTGCTAACTGCCACGCCTTAAAAACAGGCTCGAAGAGCTTTCAATGTTAACAAATACCTTGACAATGCAGAAAACAAGCTTGAGAAGACTCCAGATAAGAAATCCAAACATTAAGGAGGAAGAAATATTTACCCTTGAAAGAAAGTCACGTCATTCCACCCTCTCCCACCCGGTGCCCAGCCATCCATGTTAAGCAGAATCTTCTCGTGTTTGTGTTTTATGAAAGAACTGAAGTTACTTGAATTAGCATTCAAAATATTTTACCCAGAATCAACAGAGGTGTGTATGTAAAATGAGAGAATCTGTGTGGGGAGCAGGTGCCAAAGAAGGAGCTGCGAGGAAGCAAAAATAACTCCTCTAGCACCTGCTATTTCAGAAGCCGATTACTGTCAGGGCTGCAAGTTAAAACTCCTTGGGTGAAAATAATTAACAAATCGCTGCTTTCTTTTTATTAAAATATATATCCCTTCAAATCATTCCCAGGAACATCCCAGGCCTGCAGAGTTAAACCACCAGTTGTGACTCACATCAACAGGTCATTTTTTCAGAGAGTCTTTCCATAATTAGAATTTGTGACCAATGTGTCCAACCACGAGGATATATCACAAGTATTTGTCACCAGCACTGGTTTCCTAGCAAAAAAGGATCTGTTAAATATCAGAGTTTTGTGTTTTTGCCTTTGGGGTTTTGCCAGGCTGTGGTTATTACAATAGTCCGGCACCTTCTGGTAACAGACAGACAGTTGTAAGGAGCTATTCCCATGTCTTCTTTAATTCTCTTGATGATCCTGTGGGGCGGAGGTTCTTATTGTCCATAGTCATGGATAAAGACACCGAGGCTCAGGGAGGTAAAGTATCTTGTTCAAGATGGACCACCCCGGAGCTGGTCGTGCCTCAGCTTGGACCCAAGTCCACTGACCATGGATTTCATGTTCTGTCCACCATGGTGCACCTGTTAGCCTGAGCTAACGACAGCCACAGTCGTTAGCCTGAGCCTCATTCCCTCAGGGCCCCGCTAGGTGCCTGCTTGGCTGCCTGGGCAGCCTGGAGAGAACAGTGACCCAGAAAAACAGGAGGAGAGTTTCCAGAAGGACAGAGTACTGGTGGTGTCAGATGCCAAGGGCAATTCGTGCCAACAAACGGCCATGCTTTGTTGTGGCTTTGTGCCTTTCGTACGCGCTATGCCTTCAGCCCGGGCTGCCCTGGACTGGTCAGGCCGTACTCCTCCAACACTCAGCCCAAAATATTACTCTTTTCTTCCCAGAATGAAAATATTATCGTGGGGTGTTTCTTTTTTTGGCCCAGACTTTACCACTGGACATCTCTATTGTTTAAAAATACAACAGACTCATCATAAAACAAACTTACATAGGATAACAAGTCTTTAAGCAAACGTATAAAACTTACATATATTTTATATATATTTGTAAAGTTATATATTTTGTATTTATATTTTAATCTAAAATATGTAAATTACATATAAAATATAGAATATGAAAATGCTATGCTATGTATATGTTTTATAATCCTCATTTTCACTTGCTACATAATGAATATATTTTATATCAATAAATATAGATTCATATAATTTTTTTTCAAAGTAAGTCATTTTTGAAAATATAAAACTGGTAAATGCTCATTGCAAAAAAAATTTAAATAATACTAAAAATTATCAAGAAGAAAGTAAACGGTGCAGAAAGCCCTTCTAACGAGAACCATTATTAACATTTTGGCAAGCATCCTTTTTTACACGTATATATAGCCATTTTTATATAAATAGTCTCAAATTTTATATATATATGTACTGTTTTGAAACTTTAAAAAAATTTCAGTAAGATGTTGGGCAACATCATTCCATGTTAATAAATATGTGAGATTAATCTTAGTGACTATATATATTATGGTGAGAGAATAACTTTATTGAATTTATTTGTAAGCACTAGTGATGAGCATTCATTTTCAGGTTTTCAGTTTTATAAACTACACTGTGATGAACATCCTTATACCTTGAGTATTCTCTCTGGAATAAGACAAAATAGGCTGAAAAATGAGAATGTACAGTTTTGGAGGTTCCATATTGTTACAAGTATGTTGAAAAATGTGCACCACAAAAAAGTCAAAAGGTTCAGCCAAGGTTCACACGGGTTATTTCTGGGCAAAAGGACCAGGCATGATTTTCCTCTTTTGCCGACTCTTCCATCTCCCCAAATTTTCTATTATAAGTGTGTCTTGCTGCTCCTCTTCATTACGTTGACTCAAGTAGAAATTTTTACATTGCACAAGAAATATGTGTTCTTAAACCACACTAGTGGCACTCCTGGTGACACTCTCTTTCCAGTTCGTTCTGTGCCTCACTTGCTTCCATCATTTCCTGCAGGGCTCTCAGGGACCTGCTAGCCCTGTCCCTGAGCTAGCACCAGGGGACCCCACAGGTGTTCAGCAGGGAGTTGCTGACTGCCTGGGAGAGTGAATTTGAGACTTGGTGTTAACGGCTCACGGTCCTGGGGTAACCCCCTCAGATGGCACCTGCGTTTAACACAACCTTGGGAACCTCCACATTGTGAGTGAGATGGTTTCCAGCTTGTGTGGAAGAAGCTTTGAGGGGTCCCCAAGGACAAGAAGGTCTTTCCTGTCCCTGTCAATCAGAAGCCAGCTGCTGTGCTCCTTCTGCCTCCAGGCAGGTGCTGCCTGTCTCTGTGGGCTCCCTGCGCTGACCTGGCCAAAAGGAAGCTGCGTGCTTCTGGGCAGCAGCTGTCCCCTCCCCCAGCAAGTCTAAAAAGACACAGAGGACGTCTTCAGTATTTCCATAGAGGTCACTGATTGAGTGGGTTGTTGTTTTATGTTTGGTTAGTGCCGAGACACTTCCTCTTTCATCTATGTCTTATTCAGGTTACCCCTCCACCCCCCACCCTTGGAGACTGAAAAAGGGGAAGCTGAAAGAAAAACCGAAAATTTCAAACTGATCTGTGGCGCAGGAGACCATGCTGTTGCCCTGAAGCAGTGGCTGGGGAAGGCCCCCCACCCCTGGGGGATCACGGCACCCTCCAGTGGTCCCCAAGGTCACCGACCTATGATTTTCTTCCTTCCCTCATGCTGACTTTCTTAGCTCCTACCTGAGTCTTCCGAAATGCTACGGGAGATCCTTGGGACCCCTAATTCCTAGTTTTTAGGGAGTGACAGTCTTAAAGTAAAAACTGAAGTCTGCTTTTACTCAATTCTTTGAGGTTACTGTATTCACATACAATATATGTATATATAGATAGAGAGATTATAGATACAGATATAGATACACACACATATGTAGTGGTACACACACATCAGATTGAGATAGGGTTTTGGAAACTGTTTGAGGCACAGAAAATAACTTGCCTGACAGGACGTCAAAGAATTGCAAAACAGGCCACAGCACCAAAGGCTGTACAGGCTGCTTAGCAATTTGTAGCACGACTGCTGATAAGCATCTATTTGCCTCAGTAAATAGAAGCTGAAGTAGAACCATAACATTTCTTCCAGGAAACAGTAACTGAAGTCACAAATCATGAATAATAAAGGATGAAAAATTCTCTTTTAACCTAATGGACTAAAAGATTTCTTGTTTTTTTCATTTCTGCTAATGGCCTCTCTCCCTTGGCACAACAAGAGCTGGCCCATTATAGGCGAATCCAGCCTCAGTTCGCATGCAGGACGTGGTCCAAAAGATCATTTGTAAGCTGGTTGTTTGGAAAAAAGAATGTGTTTTCCCCTAGAAACCATCTTTCCCAGGGTGACTGGGTTCTCAGGTTTGCTTGCACTGTGCTGTTCAGCCCCTGCTGTAGCTGAGCTCTGGGTCTTTGAAGGCAGGTTTTCTGCAGTGCAGGAGGAAGAAAACAGGTCATCTCCTGCTTCTTTGTGCACAGTGCCTGGGCTCTGAGCACAATTTAAGCATGAGTTACTTTTATTTCCCACCTCCCTCTTGGAATCCAGGTCCAGAGCCCTAATCCCTGGACTGTAGCACCCTCCCCTAATCTGCCCTGCCCCCTCTAGCCTGCTTTCCTGCTGAGGGAGTCTATGACCCCCAATTACCCACTTGCTCCCACTTTCTGTCCAGCCAGACTTCCATTTCCTCAGGGCAGCTGATATCAGCTAAGGGCTATAGGAAAGGCAAACTGAGCATATGCGAATTCATACTAGCAGGTGAATGATTGAGAACCTCTTAACCAATGTCTTCTTATGTTAAAATAATTAGAGACTTGAGAATCATTGTGGACAGTAAGGGTAGGGGTGAAAAC
>CM052441.1:137984212-138045833 GCA_028533085.1 Varecia variegata | reverse complement strand
AAGATAACTGGTAATTCTGGGAATCCGAAAACAAACAGCAAACTACGCCACATAGGCAGAGCCCTAAAAAGGTAATAAAATCAAATGAAGTGAATAAAAATATAAACACGGTAAAACCCCGAAGACTGAGATAATGGTCCCAGAAGCAAACACGCTAGGCCAAAGGAAGACGGGGAGAGGTAGGAGTGAGCGTGCGCAGCTGTGGCTGGCAAGGGTAGCTCCCTGTGGGGCCCAGAGAACACAGGACAGCCAGGAGCTCGCTTCTCGCATCTGTGTTCGTTCACTCGGGAGCCTTGGGCCCCCAGGTGCTGGCCACAGAACAGCGGCCAACAGGAAGTTTGGTCGTGGGGCTTGGACACTTTGAAGGTGTTTTTGACACTGGCTGCTGAGTGGGGGCCTAGCACAATTTCCATCTTCGCCATCATGGGTATTCATGAGCAAGTGTTTCCTGTGTTTGAGTTTCATATCATGATTGGGGCTCTAGCTCTCTTTTTGTTTTAATTTTGAATTAAATGACTGGACAGAGTCATTCCACCCTGGATCATTCTCTGCTTCAGGGCAAGGGAGGAATGGGCAGAGGGCAGGCTAGGTTCAGAAAAAGTGAGCAGGTTCAATGAGTTTCTGTTTCTCTTGGCTCACTCCTCAGCTTTGCAAAGGGCAGAGCTGGGATTGAATTCTGGTTCCACCAATTACTGACCAGATACTGAGAAAGTTACCCTCAGCCTCTCAGAGCCTTGGTTTCCTCAGCTGAAAATCAGTATAATAAAATCTCCCTCCCTTAACCTTTGTAAAGGCTCAAAGAGATGTACATTGCTTTGTGGTAGGTGCTAGGCAGTTATTATTATGCAAAAGTCCAGCTTCCTCTTTGAGCACAGGGCATAGACCTGTAGATACTATTCTGAATAATCCACTCCAGCAAGATCTAACAGAGGGACGTGATTATACAGTATTAGATTTGAATGCAAGTCCACTCTGGCCCCAGGGTCTTTTTCTACCTAAAATGTGTATCTTCTAAAACAGTGGCTTATGTTGAGAGAGAATGGGAACGGATACTAAGTGTGGTTGCCAAAATATTTGGATCATTTGGGTAGTGTTTTCAATTGTTTAAGTGGAAAAAATTCTATTAAGTTTAGAAAAAGTCCTCATTTTTCTAGGCCTCCAAGCACCTGAAGTCATCATTTACTCAATATTTATTGAGCATCTACTCTGCATCAGACATTATGTTAGGGAAGACAAACATGTTCTCCCTGCTCTTAATGGTGCCTTAATGTTGATTCATACATTAAACAAGGAGTCACGCTAATAAATATATAACTAAAATTGTGATAAGTGCTACAAATGAGAAAGTCAGGTTGTGTGCGGGTCTAAAACAGAGAGACCTACCTGGGGTTTACCTTTCTGTGATAACTCTCCCTACTCCTCCATGCAGGGAAATAAATTATATAAAAGTAATCTAGGGAAGCAAAAATGAAACCCAGCATGGATTAGAAAGGAGAGGCGAGTACATGACATTCCACATTGGACTCTGCTGCATTCCTTGTCAGAGGGCTCATGGGCCAGTGTTTATTTTGCTAACTGGCTAAAAGGAAGTAAGTGACCTTGGACTCATGACTCATTTCCAAGTGAAGACTTGGCTGGGTTAAGCAGCATGGATATTGGCATCCAGGAATCAGGAGGCTCAGCTTGACGTATAAGAGTCAGCACCAACCAGCCCTTGGACACAACCAAACCTACGAAAACTGAGACTGGAATCACCACTATGGCCAACCTTGAAGAGTTACATGGTGCAGAAATGTGGTGCCAAGGAAGTATGCCCCTCTCAGATTGTAGAAGATCTATGTATTTTAGCTGGAGACAGATCTGAATGGTTCTCAGGAGTTTCTAGGAGCCTAAACAAGGAGCCCCTTTTGGAGCCATCCTTTCTCTTCTGTAATTCAAAAAGGCCAGAGAAAAGACACCTTGAAGCTCATCCCTAGTGTGAACTTGATCCACCAGCTTCAGCAAGGGGATAGGCACGATGTGATCTTCCACACTTCAGCTCAACTCTGGGACTCAGCTTGCAGGGGATGCTGGTCTCAAGCCTTTCTAATTGTGTTCTTTATCTTTGGCAACATGGCTTTTTTTTTTTTTCAACTTGTGTTATTGGTCAAGTTGTTATGAATACCTGAAGAATGCATCTCATCATTCTTTCAGAGCTCTTCCCCATGAGACAAGAAACAGACACCCCAGCTCCATGCTAGTTTCTTCATCTTTTTCTCTCATTCCATATCGCAGATGGGAATCTTTATTTCTGGCTCTGCAGACCATTCTGTAGGCACCATGCTAGACTGGAACCAACCCCAAACTTAGTCTTTAATTTATCTTGGCTTTTAGGAGAACAGTGTAAAGTTACAGTTATAAATTATACTACTTCCCTTACCAAATCTCTTCATTGCTATTATTCTCCAGTGGTTACAGACAATAGGGTGGAGGCAGTGGTAATGGGAAATCCTACATTTTAAGTAAGAAAAGATGGGCAGTTTTCTCCTGGGGAACGATTTTTATTTTTCAACTGGGTATTTGAATTGTAACGATTTAGTGACATCTGTTTAATGGTTTTGCTTCTTTGTTTTACAGAAACAAACAATCACTGCTGTCAAAAAAGAGGTAATTAGCCTTCCAGTTCCAATGAAGTTTGATTTTGAAATCTTCTAATAAATTATGTGTACTTTGGCTGTATGCTCTGCACTCAGTAATGAAATGAAAACCATGTGTAATGTTCAGACAATTGTTTCCAAGTTAATGGACACCACAGAATGACAAAGCATCCTCTGTAAGATCTGAGTGGGGCTGGTGGAGACTCAGGATGTGAAACACCCCTCAAAGGCACAGAGATGAGGCCATGGCCAGAGAGGACAGTGGGAACGATTGCTGCAGTGTCTACATCCTCAACCCGGTCCCTGCTGCTATAAATACAGGGCGTTCAGAATCTACCCAGAGTGGCAAACTGCCTATTGTGGGAAATCTTATAACCAAGACCCAAGACAGAGCCCTGGGAGGCATTGGCCATTGAGGCGGGATGTGTCCATCAGCATTTGAATAGAGAAGCAGGAGGGGATGGCTTGCTTCTGCTGAAGCGGAAGTGGGGGGGGTTAAGGTTGTCACCTGTGGTCACCTGTGGACCACCCTCTGCTTCTGTCAGCCAGAGGAACATGAGGGAAAAGCCAAGCATCTGTCCTCGTGTCTTAGTTTAGTGTTCTTTAGAACATTTTATTTTTTCAGCTGGTGCTTTTCTCCAGACCAACACATGATGGGTTAAGGAGGCCACTAGTTTGGAGTTTTGGGTGGGCTGTCTACCGTGGGCCTGAGTCCCGTTGGTCCCGAGGTAGCTGGTTTGAGGGAATAGGGTGGGGTGGTGTTATGGATACATGGCTTCTGGTTTTGGAGGCGATATGTGTTGGTGTTAGTGACACTCAAGCGTGGGGAAGTGGGACATCTTCTAACTACTGTGTCTCTTCCAGATCATGTATTACCAACAGGCCTTAATGAGGTCTACAGTGAAGTCTTCAGTGTCCCTTGGAGGGTATGTCCCTGATTTGTTGGTCTTGCTGACTTGTGAGCAATAGACAGGCTAGAGGAGAACTTCTGCTTTAAGGCAAGCTTGGCAGGTCATGGGCTGACTGATTTAAGATCCCAGCGAACTGAGAGAGACAAAACCAGTCTCTTGGGGGTTTAGTTCCTAGCTCTTCACTTGGAATCTAAGTCTTCAGGTCTCATCTTGGGTAAGACAAAATCAAGGGTTGGTGAGGTTCCATACAAGTATGTCATATTTTTTGGAATCCACTAATGTGTGGGTAGGGAGGGTGGGAAGACTTGGAAGTATGTGACCCTGTGGGTACAGCCTGTGTTCCTGTCATTACCCACTCAAATTTATTAGGGGTGTGTGAGTTAGGTTTACTGATTCAGTGTGCTGTTAAATGTCTGTTATAAAACCTTGATTTAAAATCCAATCAGGAGAAATTGGAAATTTATGTTTGATTTATTGAATTTTCAGGCCACCTTGATCCAGTCCCCCATGGGACATCATCTGGGAGTCAGAAAAGGGCTTAGTGCCTCCCCAGCGCAAGCAGTTATCCTTTTGAAATGTGCAATGTAGAATTCATTTCAGGACCACATTGCTAACTCTGAGGTTTTCCTGCACACATGAAAATGAACTTGGCTTATTTCTGGGGAGGCACAATGTGACTAATCATTTATTCAGACCTTGTAAGAGTCAAGTCATCGTACTGATTGAGACTGAAGATTCAGTTTTGTGTTGTGTCTTCCTTCAAATATAGCTAGAGGTTGGACTCTTGTAAAAATCTTTTTTTCCCCCCGAGTCTCTGCTTGCTAGAGAGTCTTGTAAAAATCTTTTATATCTCCCCAAATCTCTAGTTTTCAAAACTGTCACCTGCCCCAAAAAAGGTGCCCTGACCCCACCTATATCTTTCAGCGACTCTCTCTGCTACCGAGACCTCATCCCAAAGGAGGAGTGCTCCTGTGTACTCAGGAGGTGCTCACTTTTGTTTATAATGATAATCACTGTTCTGTGATGAAGTAAAAACTATTTACTCTGATGTTCCAGAAACCCAGTTTCATGAAACCAAACAGAAAGAAAATTGAAGAAGGGTCAAGGATACTTCTTAGACCCACTTTCCAATTTTTATTTGTCTCAGGGCCTCGTTACCACAATTTTGACACCATTAATGTTTCAACTTATGGACCAGTTGTTTTCTTTTTTTTTCCCTCTAGCTGCTTGACTGGTAAATGTCTGATTAAGGAATAAGAGAGTCTTGGGAAAAATGAAGCCAAGGGCTTGAGTTCTGCATAAATTGCAAATGCAATAGTGCTGTGGTTTATCTCGAGGGCATGGATCTTGTTCTATCAAAATCCCAGTAACATATTACATAGTTTTAAATAGGTAGAAGGAAGATACTGAATGTTCCCAACACTGAGAAATGATCAGTGTTGGAGATGATGGATATGCTAATTACTCCTATTTGATCAGCATACATTCATTATATGTATTGAAACATCACAATGTGTTCCATGAATACGTACAATTATTATTTGTCAATTTAAAAATTTTGAAAATTAAAAAAATAAATTAATGGAATCACCATAAAAAAATCCCATGGGTAGATGGTAGGTGCACAATTCCCCACCAGTGGGAAGAAGGCACAGCAGGTTTTTCCACACTTCCCCGACACCAGGAATGTTTTGACAGAGATCTGACTCATCTCAAGGGAATTAACTCGTTTTTTTAAATTGACACATAATAATTATACATATTTCTGGGGTACATTGTGATTTTCTTTTAAGAAATCATTCTGTCGCAGAGGCTGGAGTACAATGGTACAATCATATAGCTCACTGCAGCCTTGTATTTCTGGGGGCAAGTGATCCTCCTGCCTCAGTCTCCCAAGTAGCTGGGACTACAGGCACACACCACCATGCCTGGCTAATTGTTTTCATTTTTTTTTAGAGACAGGGTGTGTGTAGGGCTGTCACACTGTGTTGCCCAGGCTGGTCTCAAATTCCTGCTCTCAACCAATTGATCCTCCTGCCTCAGCCTCCTGAGTCCCTGGGATTATAGGTGTGAGCCCCTGTGCCTGGCTCACAGTGATGTTTTGATACGTACAATGTATGGTGATCAGATCAGGGTAATTAGCATATCCATCGTCTCAAACATTTAACATTTCCTTGTGTTGGGAACATTCAATATTCTCTCTTCTGGCCATTTGAAAATACATAGAAAGTAAAATGAAGGATACTAGAGGTTAGGAAGGGTAAGGGGAAGAGAGAGAGGGAGAGATTCGTTAAAGGATACACAGTGACAGCTAGATAGGAGGGATAAGTTCTAGTGTTCTATACCACTGTAGGATAACTATAGTTAACAATAAAACATATTTGCAAATAGAAGAGAGGGAATTAGCTCTTTCCCCAAACAGTTCATTTGGGGTTCACGCTTCAGTTAGACCCCGGGTTTGAATAATGGGTCTAAGTTCCCAAATCCAGGTGTTATCCCGACAAAGGGTGGAACAATCTCGCCAGACTGTGGCCACCTCCTGCTTCCAAGGTGGGTGCAGAGACACCTGTTTGAACGGGGCAAACTGAGTTGGCTTTGAGTCTAAAAAAACTGATAAAATGTAAACAGGCCATATTTTAATGAAAGAGGCACAGAGAAATGGCAAAGGAACTGGATTGAGGGGTGACATTTTGTGTCACAAGTAGAATAGGGACAGATCTTGTCAAATACCTGCCAATCCCAAGGGCTATTAAAGCATTTTTCTGAGAAGATAGGAACACGGGTGTAACTGAATCAATACAGGAAAAGGCAGACAGGCTGGTCAATCAACCTGAGTATTGATTTCGTCTCCTGGGTGTTGAGCTTCTAGGAAATTGTTTTCCATTTGCTTTTCAGGATTGTTAAATACAGTGAGCAGTTCTCATCCAACGATGCCATCATGTCGGGCTGCCTCCCCAGCAACCCTTGGATAACAGATGACACGCAGTTCTGGGATTTAAATGCCAAATTGTATGTATTATATATATATATATTTTTTTTTGTAAAAACAGCTTTTTGAGTTATAATTCACATGCTGTGCAAGTTCACCTATTTACATTGTACAATTCAGTGCTATTTATTATATTCATAGAACAGTACTATCATCACTATGATCAATTTTAAAACATTTTAATCACCCAGAAAAGAAACTCGATACCCCTCCAGCCTTTGGCAACCATGGATCTCTGTTCTTTCTCTATGGGTTTGCCTATTCTGCACATTTTATATAAATGGAATCATACATTGAGTGGTTGTTTGTGACTAGCTTTTTTCACTTAGCATAATGATTTCAAGGCTTATCAGGTAGTGAGTGGGATGTTTCTGCACTTCACCCTGTGTATGGCTGGATAATATTCATCGCATGGATAAACCACATTTTGTTTATCCCTTCTTCTGCTGATGGACATTTGGGTTGTCCCTGCGTTTTAGCTACCACAAATGATGCTGCAGTGAGCATTCACGCACAGGTTTTTGTTTCCATTTCTCTTGGGTATATATCTAGGAGTGGAATTGCTGAGTCAAATGATGACTGTGTTTAACAATATATTATTTTTGAAAATGAAAAAAAATTATCTTTATGGCTTTGCATGTCTGATATCTAATTAGAGTAAACGCAAGTTCCAGGAAGGCAGGGCCCTAGACTTGCCCTGGCAGGGAACTCCTTTCCCTTTGCTGTGTTTGTGAATCTTGACCACTTGTTGCAACTGTGGTGGCACAAACGTGTTGCTTGGAAGAGGGGGCGAGGGCAGAACTGCAGGAGGAGAGTCCGGGCTAACAGAGGGAGGAGGAAGAAAAGGGTCTGCGGGTCAACTCGGGAAAGTGGGGGCAGGAGACGGGATGGCGTGAGTGGTGACAGGAGCCCAAGTACTCATTGCTGCCGGGGTCAACGCGCAGGCCGTCACCTCCTGAGGCATGAGGAACCCACAGGTAACAACGACCCCCAGCCAGGGAAGAGCAGCCATCGTACCTTGTACCTTCCACGTGGCCTGCTCTGGGCAGCTGACGGGTTATGCAAGCCACTTGTCTGGAGCTTGGGGCCACCTGAGCTAAAGGCTCCAGAACTGCCTTCTGGGGAGGCTTCCTTCACCCTCTGGGAGCTTTAGTTATTAGGGTGGTTCTCTGGAGCCTCGGTCTCTAGTGTATCCGATATGAGGGGCGACAGGCACCTTTTATTTCATTGGTCTGTGTTGCTCTCTTATCCCCACTGGTGTGTTTTAAAAGCTCCACTGGCTTTTGTGAGTAGCCCAGGTTCAGACTGGTTTCGGGTGTGGGTCCTGGGCCAGCAGCGGCAGCAGCGCCAGGAACTTGAGAGAAATGCACGTTCCTGGCCTCCACCTGCACCTACCAAATCAGAAGCTCTGGCTCTGGGGTCCAGCAGGCTGTTGCAATGAGTCTTTCAGGTGATTCTGATGCACGGTGACATTTGCAAACTGCTGACTTAATCCTGGCTCTGTTTCTTACCAGTTATGTGAGCCGAGGCATGTACTTAGCCTCAGTCTTCAGCAATGAAAGGGGATAATAATGCTTAACTCAGTGTTTTCTTAGGGATCCAGCAACATGAGTGTAAAACGCAGCACCTCACCTGTGGTGACGCTCTATAAGTGGTAGCTGTGACTGTCACTATGGCGTTCTTATTGTTTTTGCACTTGCTGTCAGAAGCGTGAGCTTGCTTGGCATACTTTATTTTGGATCCCATAGATGTGATTTGTACCTGGTTCCCATCCCAGCTGCTTCCTCGGTGGGAAACGTGGCATGAGGGACTTGAAACCTCTGTTGCAAAGGGACTGTGTTGGCTTTAGGAGAATTCTATAAGGAAAAGAGAGAAAACCAACTATTTTCTGGATTCTCTGTAATGTTAGACCTCTGCTTTCTGGGCTTCCACGTCCTACCTGGGACGGGGGAGATCTTTCTGAACACGGAAGTGAAGTGGCCTTGGATCCCAGAGGGAGCTCTGGGAGAGAGCACATTGGTGGCATGTGGCATCTGCCCAGAGGCTCCCATAGCCTGAAGACGGGCACAGGAAGAACCACCAGCTCCCACCAGAAGCTGGGGTGGTGACAAGCACCCTGCGAGTGGCAGTCAGTCCCACCACCAGGGCTGCTCCGGAATTCTCTCCTGATCTGGGTAGCAGCCTGACCCGCCATTGTTACCAGGCATTGGAGGAGGCATTTGAGTTCTTTTGCCCTAAAGGCTAAGGGAGCAGGGCGAGTGTGAGGGTCCCCATGTGGGTACCCTCCTTCCCTCTGGGATGACCATCTCTTTGACATGAGCCCCAGGGACTTGTCTGAGTCCTGGGCCGTGGGACTCATGGGGGTTGGGGGAACTAATGCCCTTGACCCCCACCCAGACGACCGCCTGGCACAGCTCCTGCCTCGCTTGGAGTGTCGGTGCCTTCACACATCCTTGTCCTTGCAGGGTGGAAATCCCAACCAAGATGCGGGTGGAACGATGGGCCTTCAACTTCAGCGAATTGATCCGAGACCCCAAGGGTCGACAAAGCTTCCAGTACTTTCTCAAGAAAGAATTCAGTGGTGGGTCTCTAAAAAAATTTTTTTTTCTTTTAGAAACACTCCTTTAATGTCTGGCCTAGGGTTTTGGGAATTTCTGGGCAGGTGTTTTCATAGCTTTGCTTATGCCCTTAGATAGGTGCTTCTGTTGACAGCTTTCAGAACGGTACCGGAGTGCCGGACCCATTCTTTCCATAGCCTCTAAGAAGCCCCATAGTCTGGGGGGAAATCGCATCTGCTCACAAAATCCACATTAGCATTCCCTGCATTTCTGAAGGCTCCATCTTGGCTGTTCTTACTGTCACCCAAGAGGTTCTTCCTTCTCCTGCCTCTAAGCACAGCTTTTTGGGGAAACTTCGAAGAAGGGAATGGAAACAGGCAGTCTTCCTCTTTTTGCGTGGCAGCCTGGTTTTCTTTAGCTCAGTGGTGCTGCACATTTGATTCACCTGGGGGTATTTTAAAGCCTGTGTTTGCCTGGATTCCATCCCCAGAGAGTGCTTTTTATTGGTTGGGGTTGGAGTCTCTGAAGTTTTGAAAAGTCCCCACAGGATTCTAATGTGCAGGTGACTGAGAAGCACCGCCTTAGCTCCTGGCCTGATTTCTTCAGGGCCTTGGGAGTGTGCGGATTTTAATGGAATGGAAAGGGCCACATCTTATATCCCATCTCTGGATGTCTTCTCGTGGTAGCACCTGTGAGTTCTCAAATATATTGCACACCTGGGAAAACCAAGAGGCCGGATTAGAACCAATTTCACTAGACTGTGCGTTCAATTGGCTTCACCACCTCCACTGAAATATTTATTTTTATAAGATGCATTTACTTCCTTCCCGAGTCCCAGCCTTGGGGAGCTTCACTTTCGAGCCTCGACATTCAGGCGCCTGCTACCTAAAACGTACTTATCTGTGGGGTTGCTCCTGACGCTAATCCTACTGGACATGCCTTTAGCCTGGTTGGCTGCCAGATGCAGAACATTACACTATAATATGGATTGTTGAAAATCCCTCTCTCTAATCAAGCCTAATTGCCATGCTATAATAAAACCCAGAAAAGATGGATGGAGAAGGGGCATGCTGGCGAATGCGTGGTTATGGTGCCATCTAGTGGCGAAATGACAAACGACACCCTAAGTTTATCTCGCATGCTTTCCTTAAAAGGCAGAAACAGGTGAGAATATTTCCCTGCATTATTTAAACCGTAGTGTTACCAATCTCCTCATGAGATTCCTGAGGCTCTGGGTCTGAACAGGGCAGAAGACTCATCAGTTTAATCATTTAATTTTGTTTAAAAAACTCACATTGAAATGTGATTCACCTGCCATGAAATTCAACCTTTTAAAGTGTACAATTCAGTGGTTTTTAGTATATACACTAAATTGTGCAATCACAGCCACTATCTAATCCAGAACATTTTCACCCCAAAAAGAAACCCGTTGCCCGTTAGAAGTCATCCCCTTTGCCTCCCTCTCCCCGACCTGCTCCCCGCTGCTCCCCTGCCCCCCCTCAGCCCTGAGCAACCACAAATCTGCTTTCCATGCCTGTGGCTTTGGTTATTCTGGACATTTCATATAAATGGAATCATACAGTACGTGACCTTCTGTCATCTTGCACTTAGCATAATGTTTCCGTGTGGTAGCCTGTAACACAGCTTCATTCCTTTTTATGACCACATAATAATTCATGGTATGGATATACCACATTCTGTTTATCTGTTCCTCATCAGTGAACATTTGGGTGGTTCCCAACTTTTGGCTATTGTGAATAGTTGCTAATTTAATACCTTAAGCAATGAACTGCCTTCTGCTGTGGGCAAGGTGGTCTATATTGCATTCAGTCAGTTGCCTGTCAGTTCAGCACAATGCTGGCCTATGACCCCTGTCCAAGGAGCATCCTCAAGTTCATGCCGAAGAGGAAGGACCTCTGTAGAGTTATGTGACAAATGTCAACTAGTTTAGAATTATTCAGCCTTTTCAAATCTGAAACAGCTTTCAAACAAACAAACAACAGTTGACCCTTGAACAACATGGGGTTTGTACCGCATGAGTCCACTCATATGCAGATTTTTTTTCAATAAATATATTGGAAAATTTGGGGGGATTTACCACAATTTGGAAAAACTTGCAGACAAACTGCATAGCTTAGAAATATTGAAAAAATTAGGAAAAAATTACATGTATGTCATGAATACATAAAATAAATGTATTAATAGCTACTGGTCTATTTATATGTTAATTGCCTGTTGATGTCATTGGCAAGGCTTCCAGTCAACAGTAGACTATTGGTAGTTAAGTTTTGGGGGAGTTAAAAGTTAGTAATATATGTGCCTGGGTGCCGTGGCTCATGCCTGTAATCTCAGCACTTTGGGAGGGTGAGGTGGGAGCTCAGGAGTTTGAGACCAGCCTGGGCAACATAGCAAGACCCCATCTCTAAAAAAATTTTAGAAAGTTAGCCAGGCATGGTGGCAAGTGCCGACAGTCCTTGCTACTGGGGAGATTGAGGCAGGAGGATCACTTGAGCCCAGGAATTCAAGGCTTCAGTGAGCTGTTATTGGGCCACTGCACTCCAGCCTGGGCAATAGAGCAAGACCCTGTCTCAAAAAAACAAAACAAAACAAAAAAGCCCAAAACACAATGTTATATGTGAATTTTCAACTGCATGGGAGTCAGTGCCCCTAAGCCACACATTGTTCAAGGGTCAACTGTACTATGACAGGAGAGGAAGGGTTCTCTTGTCCATTTCCCCACACAGGGGCACTCCACAATTTACACACACACACACACACACACACACACACACAGGCTCTTGCTCTCCCATTGGTGTGATCATCTTCATTTTCCTAGGCACAAATTGCCCCCGGGGTCACTGCATTCACAATGCTCGTGGGTGCTGTGGAGAAGGTTAGAGAACTTCAGGTTGGAAGGAGACGAAGGGAGCTGGCTTTCCTTCTGGGCCAGAGGACTGGACTCCCTCCAGCTCAGGGGGTGCTCAGTGAAGTCCCCCTCGTGGCTGGGCCTTCCCTGAGTGTCCCATCCTTCAGGATTGCTGCTCGAGCAGCCACTCTGTGCGGACCTCTGGGCTGGAGTATGCCCTGTGAGGGGCTGTAAGAGAAGGGGTCTCTACACACAGCTGCACAAAGCAGGCAGAACCCACCCACGGTCATCAAACAGCAGCAAAGCAAACAGAAAACCCGTAGTGTAGCAACACTGTGGGCAAGCCTATGCAGACCTGTTCAGGCAGTATTTGCTACAGCCAATTCTAGGACAAAAAGCATGTGACAGCCTCAGGAGGGTTAGTGCGAGCTCTGACCTCACTGTTGGAGGGAAGGACGGCAGCGGCAGGGAGGATGCATTGCTGCAGACGCGGGGGTGCCCACCTAGTTTATTTCAGAGACCACGTGTGGAGCAGGTACTAGGTTCCCGATACCCCCCACCCCCAGGCCCCGGAAGTGAGATGTGGCTCCTTCCCCGCAGGAGTGTTTTGTCTGGTGTCACAATGTGCCATGGCTTGTTTTGCAGAAGGAAAGACGTTCCCTGAGCCGGGGAACCGAATCTAGCCCAGTTGACCCATTTCTCTTATTTCTTCTTTTCTTCTCCCAACCTGTTTCCTGTCTGGCTCTCGCCGGTGTGGACCCCGCCTCCTGGTGCAGGGGAGAACCTGGGATTCTGGGAAGCCTGTGAGGACCTGAAGTACGGAGATCAGTCCAAGGTCAAGGAGAAAGCCGAGGAGATTTACAAGTGAGGACTGGCCAGAGGGTTGGGCAAGGTTCCCCCCGGGCTTCCCACTGACCACCCTGGTGCGCTGGAGTCGGAGACAGGGCGGGAGCAGCCACAGCTGGTGTGGCAGTCACTGACCTGCCGTGCTGTGAACACCTTCCCGCCACTTTGGGAGGTCTGGGCTCCTCTCCTTTGATGTGTTTCCCCTGCTCCTATGCGAACATGGCTAGGGGCTGGAAAACCGTAAACCCCAAATTACCGTGCAAAATGCTTTGCCTTTGACTAACCCCTGAGGTCTCCCGAGAGCAGGTGTGTGTGTATGAAAGAGAGAAGAGGTGAGATGGGAATGCTCTTCCCCAAGCTGCCCAAGAGATGTGAGGACCATGCGGGGAAGGGAGGTCCCCCCACGTGTCTGGGACAGTCAGCCCAGCTTGGGGTACAAATGTGAGTGGCACACATATATCCCTCTCCAGGCCTTGCCTCCAAATTACCCAGGAGCCAAGGGTTCCTTTTAAAAGGGTCAGTCCTGCTTTTAATGGCCAGGTGGAAGGACAGGGAGGCATGTGATGGAGCCGCCGAAGTTGCTGAGAGCCACACTCCCACCCCTCAGCACTCCTGCCCCCGCCAGCCTGGTGGGCGCTCCTGTCCTGCCTCGCTCCCATCCCTGCGGCTCCTCCTGTTGGCACTGGCCACGGTGGATGGTGGCCCTGGGCTTCGAGGACCCAGCATTTTTAGTTCAGACTCATGCTTGACTGTGGTTCTAAGCCCAAGCACCACTGTGGGCTGAAACCAGCCCTTTGAGGCCACCAGGCTGTGCAGGGAGCCTTGGACAGCAGGTCAGGCAGCTACGCCCCTCTGAGGACTTGGCCTTTGGGACTGCTGATGTCATTCCTTCAAGTGGACTCAGGTTGGGCCACCCCAATTTCTAGAGAGGCACCAACAACATAGAAGGGAAGAGCTTGAAGTCTCACTTCTCACATTTATTCTCTTGCAATTTCGCCCATCTCCTCCCATAGGGAGGGGCTCGCACACCCAGAGAAATGGGGGTGGGGAGGTCTGTAGGGCCAGGAAGGTCCCATGATGTCCTTCCCCAGAATAGCAGGCTCCTGACTGCCTCACACACGACGACACACGCGTGACTCCTAATTCCAGAAATCCGCTGCAAGGGAGCTTGTGACCTCCACCACTATATCAGCTTCCTTCCTCCCCAGTTAGGTAAATCCTAGTTTGAATTCCAAAATTTTAATGTACATCTTAGAAGGGTGGGGAAATATCCATGTGAGTATTTCTAACCCCACAACGACTCAGAATCAGAAGTATTAGGAGAGAGGTCTGCACGCCCCAAATCCCAGGCAGAGCCGCAGGACTCACAAAGTGTGGCCAAGTTTGGTTTCATTGGGGCCACTGGCCTGGCTGCCCGGGGGTCCAACCTCTGGATGCCGGGATTTTATGGGCTGCCTCCCAACTCAGCATTTGAGATTGGGTCCAGGGAGAGCAGAGGGCCCCAGAACACCTGTTTGGAGGTGCCTTCACCTGGTTTCAGGTTGGCCCCGGGATCCCGCTGAGTAAGGAGGCAGAAGGTGTGAAGTTGGAGGTTGGGTTCTTCACCCTCATGGCCACGGCCTAACCCAATTTGGACTTACCATCCCCCACCCCCTTTCTGCTCTCTCTCCTGGAGGCTGGGAACATCACAGTGAAATATTCACGTTCCCAATACTGCACGGCCACTTTCTTGCTTCTGGGAAAAGTTGCTTAACAACCTCTTCAAAAGTTCAACCTCTCTAGTGTCTCCTAAAAAAAAGGACCACCCTCAGCCCGGGTAACCTGGGTCTCATCCCTCCCTCCCCAGCGCCCGTGAGCGTTTGGCTGATGGACTTGGTTCAGCTCCTTTCGCTAACATTCCCGCCCCCCCCAGGCTGTTCCTGGCCCCAGGGGCGAGGCGCTGGATCAACATAGACGGCAAAACCATGGACATCACGGTGAAGGGGCTGCGGCACCCCCACCGCTACGTGCTGGACGCCGCGCAGACCCACATCTACATGCTCATGAAGAAGGTAGGGGGTCTGTGTCTGGGATATAGGGGCCAGGGGGCCCTCCCCTCCGCACCTGGAAAGTTGCTTAGATGTGGGACGAAGGGAGATGACACGTGGATGGCACCTTGCCAGTGGTGGGAGGCGGAATTGTCAGCCGTCTCTTCCACCTTCCACCCTTCTTGAACCCCTTCCCGAGCTGGCTGGGAGGACCCCCGTAGAAGCCGAGTGCATTCGTGGGGCCTCACGCGGTGGCAGCACAGCTGGTAGTGATGACTTAGCAGCGACAGCGTGATTGCCATAGCCGTCATCAGGCGAGGGCTTAGGCGGTGCAGGTGCCGGGCAGAGCACGGAACCGTGTGCTGGAAGCCACCAGTAGGCGTTGAGACTGCAGGATCCAGTGGCCCCCCAAGGCCTCGCCAGAGGTGGGCTGGGATTCCCACTGGGGTCCGAGTCCTGGGCCCCGAGCGCTTAGCCCTGTTGTGGAGCGGTGGCAGTTCTCATGGCCTTGGCCAGATAGTGCATGCAGGGGTGTAGTGTCTAAAAGAGACAAATTAGGGGTGATCGTCGTCAAACCCTGTGAGAACTCAGATAGCCTTCTGGATTAGTGATCACATGTGAACACGGTGGGAATTTTCAGGGAATTTAAAAAATAAATAAATAAAGGGAACCTGCAGGAAAATCAGTCCCATTCATAAGAAGTTAGTATTTGAGGCTCAGAGTTTAGAGAAGTTGCCTAGTTTGGTTCTTCTTTGGGGCCATCCCTGACAAGACTGTCAGGGCTTCAGCTTCACATTGCGGCAATTATGTCTCATCCCTATAAACTTTGTTGTGCGATGTGGGTTTGTGTGCGTGGTCAGTGTTAGCTTCCCCGATTTATATTTCTTCCATTTAGCCTTTTAGTGCAGTATAAAAATATTTTTACTTTACCTTGAAAACACGTAATAATTTAGAATTTTCACCAAGCCAGATTAGCCAATTTTTACCATTTCCTTTTTTTTTTTTATCAGTGGGGTTTCTCCGTGTTTTTGATACTATAAGATTCACAGCAGGGTTTCTTTAATAATATCCCTACTTAATATGTTTTTAAATGTTTTGGTTCTTAAAAATGCAGTTTTCATAGGGTCTTTTAGGGGATGCCCAGGGAGGCCAGCCACTGGGCAGGACGGGACAGAGTCGTAGGTAAGCCGAGAACAGAAGGACATGTGTGCTTAGTGGACTCGATGTCACTATAGCTGTGTCCTGTGGCCATAAACGCAGCATGACCCAGTGGCTTCGTGATTCGTATTCCCAGACTCTAACCTGGTTCTCATAACTTTTATTGTTACCACTTTGTCTTTAGGATGGTACCACTTCAAAAAATTAAAAAAAAAAAAAATTCTCCATCCTTGGGTTGTGGCAGTGGGCTTGGTCCCATGTTTGTTGCGACTGGACTTTTCAGCCGGCTTGGTTTGGAGTGGGAGGAGGGGTTGCATTTCTGACAAGTTCCCGGGTGAAATCGGCACTGCTGGCCCAGGAACCACACTTGCAAGCCCTGCTCTCGACACCCACCCAAACAAACACCTTTTGCACAAGGAGACAAGTTCTCTTACAGTTTTCATTTTGCTGCTGAGGGAGGGCTTGAAAATGGGGCAAGCGTATTTATTTGACTTGGCAGTGTCTCTCTCATCATTACTGTTTTTCTCTTCCTCCCTCTAGGATTCTTACGCTCGCTATTTAAAATCTCCCATCTATAAGGAAATGCTGGCCAAAGCTATTGAACCTCAGGAAACCACCAAGAGAAGGCACGTGGAGTTGTCTGTAATTGCTGGCTGCCCGCTGTTGCGTTTACAGAGGAGTGAGGGTCTCTTGCAGCCAAACGGCTCTTATTGAGATATTTGCTTGATGAAAATAGTGGGGACTGGGGAGTACTGCTTAGGGGACAAGTGCCTCCTCTGCTTCAGCATGCCGTGAAATTGCGCTAGCAGGACTTCCTTAGTAATTCCCACCAGTGAGTTTGTTTTCCTTAATGCGGGTTTGAAACAGTTTTGATTATCAGATCAATAATTACCCTTAGCACAAATGGAAGCATCTCACTGTTTTTTTTATTAACTTGTTATTTTTTATTACTTCTCCACCCTCAAACTGATGTATGGGAATGAATTTAGCTACACCCTCGTATTTAAATCGTTGCAAGACTTTAGAGAAAATAGCATATGGCACCCCAAGAGAAAATGCTAGACCACGAGGAAGCCAACGGTGACATCCTGAGTATTCTTTCTGCCCCCAGGGGACTGCCTTTTGGAAGTGCATTAACTCGTTCATTCTCACTCTCCTCATTCGAGATGTGGACCGTCTCTTCTTGTAGAGCCACTGGGACAGTGGAGGAAATAATGTTCTGAGGGGCAGATTGAACTCTTTTTTGGGGGAAAAAAAATACTCTACAGGGATTGAAGATTCAAAAGAGTAACCAAATGACAGCTTGAACAAAGGCGTGGGACTCTGGCAGAGGTTTCCCCACCGGCAGCCGTGTGTCCTGTCCACCCTGTGGTCAGTCAGTGTTCCTGTTCTCCCGTTCAGCCCCCGCTGGGCTTTTCTCCAACGTCTTCAGTCAATGCGAAAGGCGGGTGGCTGGACCAGAGCCTCTATCAAAAGGGCTTAAAAAAATACCCAACTTGGTTTCACTTTTGAGGATAATGACCCTGTTATGAAAAGGAGAGAAAGGAGGTCTTTGTGGGGCTATTCTAGGTTTACAGAGTGAGGAAGGGAGTTCAGTGTCCCTGGGGACTTGAAAGCTTCTCCTTTAAGCCAGAAGAAAGGGCCGTAATAGTTCCAGAAGTTCTGCCAGAAAGTAACAGGGAAAGGAAGGGGAGTTTTGTACTTCTCTCTCCAGATAGTTTACAATTTGGGGCAGACATGGGAATTCAGCTGGGATCTTTTCTGGGGCACAGCTGGGGCTGTGAGTTCCTGGGGTGGCAGAGACCGCTGGTGGAGTGCATGGCTTCGGTGTGGGGCGTTGTCACGTTGTCTTCACTATTGCGGGGGAGAATCATGTGCAAATGCTTTTGTGAAGTGTGAAGCTTGGCCTGTATCCACGCAGGGATTGCAGCGAGTGTGTGAACAAATGTGAGTTAGTTCCATGACTTGCAGGTATAAGACGACGTATTAAAACGTAATTTTCCCAGGACAAGTTAAACCTAGCTCCAAGCCTTCCCCTTGGCAGAGCTAGTGAGAGACCCAATGTGAGGCTTTACTTCTTGGTAGGGGAGCCCTCCTCCTCCCTGGGATAGACACAAGGATTCTAGGCACTTACGTAGTCCAGAAATGTGGAGTCGGTCCTAGGTCTTTGGTCTAACTGCTGCTGAAATGCATGTTTTCCAAGCCTGTGGTGTGGGGCCTCAAAGACAGGTGTCTCAGCTGCTCACCACCCGCTGCAGCCCTCAGACACCTAGAGCTTTGTCCTGGCTCCTAAGGCCATGCTAGAGAGAGCCTGGTCCCAGGAATCCATGTTTGGCTTCTGAAGAAGGTTCTGACATGTGCCGAAGATACTGTGCATGAGCAGGGCACCAGCCCACCACTCCCTTCGGGGCTCTTCCCTCTTTCTCTGTCCACTGAGGCCCGGCCCTCTTGGACAGTCCAGCTCCTTCCTTCCCTCCCAGAGTCTTGGCTTTTTAAAAACAAATACTCCAGTTCTCTCCTGAGGCTGGAGCCTTGGGCATCCAGCACCCAAGGCCTCCTAGCCCCCTTCTCTCATGAAGATCTTACAGGAAGTTAAGATAACAAGTTCATTTGTAAACATCACAGAAGGTTTGTCTATAATGTTCACCATCCAAAGAGCCTTCCTTGAGCCCAACCTAAAACATGGTGGCAGTTGGTGCTCACTGAGGTCTCATCCTCCCCAGGGCTGGTCATGGCCCTGAGGACCCCACCTGAGTTTCACTGGGAAAAGGAGGGAACAAATCCAGATTCTGGCCTCCCAGCCCCCACTCCCACCAGGTGTGACAGTGTCATCGCTGGGCAAGCAGTGTCACTTTCCACCAACCACCGATCTGTCCTTCCTTCCAGCGCCAGCCTCCCGTTTATGCGGCGTCACCTGCGCTCCAGCCCGAGCCCCGTCATCCTGAGGCAGCTGGAGGAAGAGGCCAAGGCTCGAGAAGCTGCCAACACGGTGGACATCACCCAGGTCATGAGCAAGCTGGACCGTAGGAGCCAACTCAGGAAGGAGCCGCCTCCTAAATAAATCTGTGGTTCCTGGGGCTGGGGGCTTGCACTTGGGAGGGGCAGACAAAGAAAGGCAGGGCCAGAGTCTAGAAGATTCCATTCCCCATGCGTGGCGCAGTAGGGTCCTCAGGTCCATCCCGTAGTCCTCTAACTTCCTTCGTGGCGGACTTGCCGATGCCACAGCAGCTAGAGCTTGTTCCCCTGCTCAGCAGGGGACGGGGGCGGCCATGATGGCGGGTGGGGGGTGCCTGACTCAGTGGCTGCGTGCCTGCCTGTCTTGCCTTAGCGAGTGCTTGCGATGAGAACCACAGGGAAAACAGGCTGCTTCCTGTACCACTATTTGCTTTGGAAAACTAAAGAGAAGGCCTCTCCCCACCCACAAGGCATAGTTTTCCCAGGAGCATTTGTTTAAAATATCTTTATGAAGCTCCTCATCCTGTCTCTCCAGTTTAAACTCTCGCTTCTAGAGCAGTCTGAGATCCCCCTAAGGGATGGGTTGCAGGGTTCCCCCAGAGAAGCACTCCCCCTGAGCCCCTCTGTCGCACCTGCCTGGAAAGGCCCCGCTACGACTTCTGTCCTGGTGAGTCTGTTCTTCGTCACGGTGACCTGAGGGCTGGTGGGCTCTCTTCTTCCCGTCCTCCCAGCCCCTTGTACGTGCTGGGGAAATAAGTAGCTGTAGGAATGGAAGACTTAGGCCTCTAGGGCAGTCAGGTCAGATAGCCGCTGAGGAGCATCTTTTTGGCTAAGGAACAAAGGCGCTGATGTGTCTCCATTCATGGGAAGAAGGATGGTAGATGTCTGTGGCATTAAAGGTGAGTCAGGATCAAAGATAATACTCCCTGCGGTATTTTCGAGGTGTTGGTGCTCCTCTCCTTGGTAGGTGTAGACTAGGCCAGCCCTGTGGGCAGGAGAAGAGAGAGAGGACAGTTCGAACTCTGACCTTGGGAGGTCTAGAAGGTCACTCTTGAAGTTAGGCTTGCCCCCTGCACCTGTGTAAGAATGCAAGAGGTGAGACCAGAGGTGAGCGAGAGACCAGCCTTGCCCAGCAGGAATATTCACTTGCTCAGCACGTTTATTGGGCACCAGCTGTGTGCAAGGCATGGGTGAATAAGTCAGACACATTTCCTCGCTCATGGAGCTGATAGTCTAGGTATATGATATGAAGTAAATAAGCAAATTCTCAGGGAGTTGTCGCTGGGTAACAACCAGCCACAAAACTAGAGTGGCATAAAGAAGCATCTATTATTGACGCACATGGGGGTCATCTGTGTGGCTCGGTTGATCTTAGCTGGGCTCACTCATGTGCCTGGGAGTCCATCTGTGGCAGTCCAGGCTGGGCTGTGTGGGATGAGTCTTTCCTGCTTCACGTCTCTCCCATCTGCCAACAGCCGAGCCTAGGGCGTGATGCTGTGGTGGGGCCTGAATTTCAGGGGAGCCAGTGGGAACACACAAGGCTTCACACAGTCTCTTCCACTTCATTTTATTGGCCAAAGCTAGTCATTCGTACAGCCCAGATTCCAGGGGTGGGTAAATGGACTCTGTCTCTTTAGTGAAAGAGGTTTCAAAGTCTCAAGGCAAAAGACATGGACACAGGGACAGCTAAAGCATCGGGGCCATCACTGCAATTCACAGCACAAATACAAGCTAAAACCTGTTGAGTGGATGATGAAGGAAATGGACGTAGTTCTGCAATGGGGAAGTGGGATGGGTGTAGGGTGCACCTCTCCGAGGTGGTGACAGAGAAGCAGAAGGTGAGAAAGAGGTGGCCGACGTTTGGGCCAGGCAGGGGGAGCATCGTAGGGAGAGGGGAACTCGTGGGCAGCGGCCCTGGGATGGGAGGTGGCTCGGGGTGAACTGAGAGGCCAGGCGAAGGGGGCTTGGTGGATGAGAGGGAAATGGTACGAGGCGAGTTTGGAGCGTGGGCAGGGGCCGGGTCACTGGAGACCTCCCGGCCGTCGTAAGGAGTTTGTGGTCACTGGTTTCTTGTTAGCAAAATGATTCCAACCCAGAAGGCGGGAGCTTACGCTTCCCATTTTCACCATCATAGGCTAGTTCATGCTCTGAAAGAGCACGGAGAGATACGCTTTATGCACCTCTCTTTTGAAGAATACTGGAGTCCCCCAACTCCAGAGGGTCCCCCAGGCAGACATTTCAGATAATGAATCTTTGTCAACTAAGTAACATGAGAGGAGGGACCATAGTTATCTCTTTCACTACTTGGAGCCCAATGCTTGGGACCTTGCAGATTCTGCACAAGCATGTGTGACATGAATAGCAGAACGAATGAATGTAGGAATGAATGGAAACAGCCCTGGATTTGGAGAAAGCGTCCTGGGCCCTGGTCCTGGTTCTAGCACCAGTCACATGGTCTTGAGCAAGTCCCTTAACCTCTCTGCTTCCTCGTGCGTGAAATGGGGCCAGACCTACACTTCTCAAAACACACTTTGTGAATCCCAAGAGGACACCAGTCTGGGGCATCCATTTTACTTGAAGATTTGGAATGGGAGGAAAATTAGGTAATTTTTAAAATTTCACATTAAAATAATTATGAATATATTATGAAGTAGAAAGCAAAATGCCCATGAAATTTTAAGATACAATTTGACACTTCAAGGACGTTTTGTGCCTGGCGGTAGCAGGTTCAGGCTTTGCCCTCAGATCCTGGAGGAGCCTGTGTCCCCGGCTCTCCTGCCACTGACCCTACTATGGTGGGAACATCTGAGAAGCATGAACGCAGAGGATAGTTGCTGTCCCTCCTAGTTCCTCCGTACGAGCTGAGATTCCACATCTGGCAGAATGGTGATGAGGGTGTCGAATATATCATGAATTCTTCCGGGCACAGACCACATCTTGTTCATCTTTAGCTCAACTACCTGCCACCCCACGTGTCACAGGCTTGCGCTTGTCACGTCTCTCATCCCGCTGCCTACTGCGGTGTGCTCTGTGTCAGGCACACACAAGGTCCTCCCCGGGTGTTGCTGGAAACCTGCCCAGTGTCAGACACACAGGTCGCACACGCTAATGAGGGCCCATGTGAATCTCCAATAGCATCAGAAATAGTATTGATTTGGAAAATAATGATATATTTAAATTATTATGATAGTCTCTATTATGCCATGTATTTAGACACCATCTGAATTCCTTAATGCCATACTTTAAACAATTTAACTTACACTAGAATATAAGTTATTCTACAAGGTACCAGGATTTCCTTTATGGAACTCCATTTTCCAGCTTGACCTTTACAGAAAAGACAGCTTTCGTTGTATTAAGTGAAAATGCAAGGGCCAGGGATGAAATATGAGTCAAGTACCTAGGACCATGCCTGGCATATTGTAAGTGCTCAACAAATGCTAGCTGCTGTTACCGTCACCACCTTCATCATCATCCCCACCTTCATCATCATGACCATCATCATCCTCCTCCTTACCATCATCAGCATCACCACCACCATCCTCCTCCTCCTCCTCATCATCATCACTACCATCGTCATAATCACTGTCATCATCACCATCATTGTCATCACCACCAGCATCCTCACCCTCACTGTCACCATCAACACACGACCATCCTCAACCTCGTGGTCTCAGAACAGGCTTGTGCGTTCTTCCCTCTGGCAGTGTCGTCCGATACGGTGGCTCATTATTCTTTACTATTTAAGGCATTTCCCGAGGGGTATTTAAGGGACTGTTGTCGCAGACCATCTTCCTTCTCTGTTCTCCCAGATTCTCGCAGTGTGGCCCTCCCAGCTCTCCGGGGAACGTTAGGATGTATCTGAGGGGAGGAGGGTGAGGGGTTAGTGTCATGTCCTCTGTCTGCAGCTCCTAGGGGAGGACTGACCGGCAACAGCGTAGGGACTGGTCAGTCCTGCGGCCCCGAGTTCCGTGACTACAGTCAGGGTCAGTTCTAATGGGGAAGGTCTTGTGCTGGACGGTGTTGAGTGGGTGAAGAGGAGGAATGGCCTGTTCACCCGTGCAGATTTTTCCCCATGGGGCCAACTTGGCTAGTTTGCTTTCGGGGGCAGCGGGGACGGGGGGAGCAGAGGAGAAGGGGAGGGGAGACTGCACACTGCATGCTGCGCCCGGATGTGGCCCTCTGCTCACCTTCCTGCTCCCTGGAAGTGGGAGTTCAGGTGAACACAGTGTCTCCGTCAAATTCTCACCCCGTTTCCGAGGACAGAACTCGAATTACATCTCTGTTCACCATCTGCTTGGCTGTGCATTGACAAGCCTGTGGTTGTGTTCTCGTGTTAACGTACTGGCTCCATGGCCTGCTCTGCCCCACCCCCGGGGTCCCTGGCACAATAAAAAAGCCGCACACAACAAAACCGCACCGAGCTCTCCTTCACTGTCTGTGTCGTGTCACATTCTTTGCCGTGTGTCCTGCATGCCGCTGCTTTGCTGCCTCGCACCACTGGTAGGTGGGGCACGGGCTGGAGGGGCGGGTGCGTGGTTCCCAGTGGGAGAGGGTGGGAGAGGCTTCCTGCTTAGGGTGTCCAGGCCCCATGAGGCCAATGGCCATTTGCCCAGAAGCAAGGCCCATCTCAGGCCAGGTAAGTGGCCACCTTCCTCACCTGTCTGTCATTCATCCCGGAAAAGAGAAGATGCCAGGGGAGGCGTGGGGCGGGGAGAAGAGGGACAGAAAGAGGAGGGAGGAGGGCACGGAACTGGGGCTATACGGAGAGGTGAGTCCCATCATAAGCTGTGTGATCTTGGTCAAGCTGCATCACCTCCATGAGCCTCGGCTTTCTTATCTGTAAAGTGGGATCCTCACAGGAGTTTATTACAAATTCTAAGGAAGTGGGATTCAATGTAATGAACCCAGGATGCCCCCTCTTTGATACCTCTCTATTTTGACAAAAGTCTGTTTTTTAGTTTTTGTACTTTGGGTCGGTTTTCCAGGACCCCAAGTCCTATCTGAATCCCATAGGCAGTAGGACGGCGATATGGGTCCGTAGAAAAAACAGGGGCTTTTGGGTCACACAGACCTGGGCTGAAATTCTCATTTAGCCATCGCTTCAGTGTTCTCTTGCCGTTTAAGAAAAGACCATGAGCAACAGCCATTTATTAGCTCACAGTCGTGCGAGTGAGGCTTGGCTGGTGTCTCGGTCTGTCCAGGCTGCTATAACACAATACCATACCGGGTGGCTGGTGCGGCTGATCTGCCGGCCACACCGAGGCGTCCAGCTGGCGGTCACTGTGCAGGCTCTGCAGTCAGCGAGCCGGGTTTCAAAGCCTGCCCTGCCATTCCCAGAGGGGCGTCCCTGGGGGAGGGGGTTGGTGTCTCCCAGCATCAGTTTCCCCATCTGTAAACTGGGGATAATAACAGTTGCTTCACCGAGGGGCTCTGTGGAGTAAATGCAATAATCCACGATTGCTGAGTGAAGTGCCCGGCCCAGGCCCTCACCCCTGCTGAGTCCTGGCTGTGAATTAACGTCATTGTTAGTGTCATAACCCAGTGGCCCCAGGTGGCCTGTGGGAGTCTGGGCTGTGGAGCAGGGGCTCTGAGCTGCAGTTTCAGAACAGAATCTTGTTTGAACTTCAGGACGTGAGTGGGAGAGAATGGAGACCCCACCCCAGCCCCAGCCCGGCCTCTGCAGCCCTCTGCCCTTTCTCTTCCTCAGAAAGCTGTTTGTGGGTGCACCTGCCCTTCCCTCCGCAGGTGACCTGAAAACAGGCTGCCCTCTGCGGGAGCGAGCAGCCTCCTGCTAGGCCTTGGGGCTGCCTCCTTCTGCAGGTAGGTAGGGCAGCGCCAGGGCGCAGGGGCAAGAGGATGCCTCAGAGCAGGACGCCCGTGTGGCTGTGGCAGATTAAAAGAGGGTTTGTTCTTTACTGCAGTCACTTGTAGTTCCCTCTCGGAGGCGGTGCCGGGCTGACTGTCGCGGAGCCCCCAGCCCCTTCTCCCAGGACCAGCACATCCCAGCTCTGTTCAGGCTGGGCTTTGACGTGGCACCGGGCCACAGCAGGCCTTTGGGAGGGGACACGGCCCAGGTGTCCCATGTGTTCTGCCAAGGGAGGAGAGATGATAGCAGAGAGCAACCTGCTAAAAATTTCAATGTTTATTTCCTTTTGTCAGCTCAGACAAAGCTCTGTCAGGTTCCTTGGGTTGAAAATGCCACATCCACCCCTCCTGCCCACGTGCTCTGGGGCTTGGGCCTTGGTGGCCCAAGGCCCAGGGGGGTTGAAGTACTTCCCCTTTCTCTGGTGAATACCTTCTCACCCTGTGTTCCCTGCTTCCATCTCACCTGCATGGCCTGGTTTCATGTTCAGCCTTCCTTCCCGGATACCCCTGCCCAGCCCGAGGGGCGGCTGGGGAAGGTGCTGGGTGTTGGCCGCCCCCCAAGGGATTGTCAGTGTGGACCCCAGTCTGGGCCCAAGACACGGTGGGCCTCAGGCCTGGAGGAGTCAGTGAGGCACGAGCTGGGACTTCTGGCACTCCCACTGCTCCGCTAACAGTGTTTTAAATGCCTGCAGACCTGAGGTTGGGGACCGAGGATGCGGAAGGCATGACATGGGGTGTGGCAGGTACTAAGCATTGCTCATGTGGGGACAGGAGTGGAGGGGTGATCGGGAATTCGGCCTGGCCATGCTCCAGCAAGCCAGGCCTGGAGGAAGGTCAGTTTGTGCCCTGGGATACAACTGGCTGGCCCCAGGGACGGTGGCCAGGGCTGGGGGACAGGCAGATCCCCGGGCAGAAGGTCTCCGTGTGGCTGTGCTGTTGTCACAGGTGGCTTTGGGCACCCTTCCCACCTCCCCAGGCACAGCCAGGCCAGGCCTGTGCTCTCCCCATCGGAAGACGGCTGGGTTAGCGCAGGGCAGCCGGGGTCCCTGCTGAGCAGGCCACACAAGCCACCACTGAGGGCTCTCCTTTCCTTCCTACAGCTGGGCCAGCACTTGGCCCCCAGCCCGCACCTGGCTGTGTACACCGGGACCTGCGTGCCCCCCTCTCCTACCAGCCCCTTCGCCTCTTCCTGCCGGTCCCCCAGGAGGCCCTTCCCGTCGCCGGGCCGTTTCATCCGGCGGCCCAGCAGCACCATCTGCCCCTCGCCCATCAGAGTGGCCTTGGAGAGCTCCTCAGGCATGGAGCAGAAGGGGGAGCCCAGCGGGTCCAGGGCCCCCCATGGGCCCTCCGACCCTGAGGGCAGCGAGGGCTCCGTCGACGGCCCCTGGCCCCGCAGCCGGCCCAGGGCCCCCCCCAAGGCCCGCATGGCTCTGTCCTTCAGCAGGTTTCTGCGACGAGGCTGTTTGGCCTCGCCCGTCTTCGCCAGGCTCTCACCCAAGTGCCCCGCCGTGTCCCACGGGAAGGTGCAGCCCCTGGGGGACGCGGGCCAGCAGCTGCCACGGCTGAAATCCAAGAGAGTAGCAAAGTAAGAACCAGGGGGGTGTGCCGTGTGTGCACCGGGCCCCACGGTGTCCTGGGTGCTCTGGAGCTGGTGGCTGGGGTGGGGGGCTGGGGTGGGGGCCATGGAGAGCAGACACCCAGATCTCTGGGTCCCCCCGAAGGTCTCCAGAAACTCAGTTTGTCCTCCCCTGTCTTCCCTAGAAGAAGGAGAAGGAGCAAGCATCTTTCTTTTCCATCTTTTCCCCCTTCTAAGCTCTTTTGCTCACCCTGCTCCATCCCAAGACTATTAGTCTAGTAAATCCATTGCACTTGTAAACAGCAGGGAGGATTGGGGGCAGCAGTGAAAGCCGCAGGTGGCAGGATGCCCAGGGCACAGTCCAGGGGCTCAGCCCCCCCCCCCCGCCCCCCCCGACCTAAGTGCCTTGCCTCCCCTCCCCCCACCCCTCCTGCAACCACCCATACGTCTCTCAGAGGGGCTGTGGGGATCCTTGTTCCAGCAGTTGTGTCTGTGGAATGAAAGTGCCCAACTTCTGCCTGAGCAGCGGCCCCTCTAAACTGCATTTGGGGTAGTCCTGCAAGGCTGACCTCCGAGAGCCCCAGGTGCCCTGAGGCAGTCCACGGGGTACAGAGCTGAGGCTCTGAGGACTGCTTGACAATGCCTGAATCAGTGCCAGGAAGAAAAGTCGCAAGCAGTGCAAGTCAGAGAACCAGCCCCCACCTTACTGGGTTTTGGGGGAGGTGGTCAGGGGCACCCCTGCACCAATTGCCACGCTCCTGTGTTTGGCCCTGCCTGGGCTTGAGAAGGGGGCGACATGCAGAGTCTTAGGTTGCCGTGGATACCCGAGGAGCGTGGCTTCTGCCTGCAGTGTGCATGGTCACATGGAGGTTGTCACTTGCACCTGCCTGTGTTGCTGGGGGAGAGGGAGGGCAGGTGACTCTGGGTGCCTTAGGAGAGGGTCAGGATCCAGTGTGAGTGCGTCTATTAATTTTTCCCAACTGGCCCTGCAGAGGGAACGTTCTAGCTCTGTGGCCACTGCTATGCCTCACACCTGGGCTTTTAAAAGGCTCCCTTCTCAGGGGTCCCCATTTCCTCAGAGAGCAGTTTAAAGGACTGGCATGTCCTACAGGGACATCCTGAATTCATCAAAATCATAAACATTCAAGCCCCTTGGAGACGAAAATAAAGTATCTTCAGAATGATCTTTAATTCAACAGACAAATATGAACCCTCAATAAAAGGGATCCAGGAAGCCAATCGCTGCGCACACAGCTTTTGGTAAATGAACCTGGGCACTAATCTTCAGGGATGTCAGGATAATCCAGGGATCTGTTGTCCCTCCTGCCCCTACATGACTTGCTTTCCTCTTGCCCCTCAAGCTTTTTCCAGATCAAAATGGACGTGCCCACGGAGAGCGGGCTCTGCCTGATGGACTCGGAGGACACGGCGACAGGAGAGGCGGGTGACCGGGCCATAGAGAAGGAGGTCATCTGCCCCTGGGAGAGCCAGGCCGCGGGCAAAGCCGGCTGAGCCAGGCGCTGGACCAAGAGGGCGCTCCCGGCAGGCGCCGCAGGGTGGGGCCGCAGGACGCGTTTGCCCGGGAACCAAAGCGCGCTAGGAGGATGTCGGAGGACTGGGAAGACAAGGTGGGGTGGATTGTGGCAAAGGATGCTCCGCTGGCTCCCAGTGGCCGACTCCTTCTCCTCCTCCTGACTTCCCCTCCCTTGGGCAGAAGAAAGGCATGCGGACCAGAAGACTTTCCTTGCTGCCTTAAAACCGATAAAAGGTTAACTTGTGTAAGAGTTTTCTTGACTTGGAATGTTAGTGTGTGTCTGGTTTTATTAGTTATTTACGAGCGATTATTTATGAGTTAAAGTCACGTCTCCTCCAGTTTTCTGGAAAAAGGATGCCGTCGAGTCACTTCCAAGAGCTCCCTCGCTGTCTAATGGGTTTGTGTGTGAGGCTTCATCAGCTAGGCACCCCAGGGCTGTCCCGGGGTGTGTGGGGAGGGCTGGGGAAAGGCACACTCCTAGAAGGCCAGGTGTGTTAATTCACATTCTCCAAGAAGCAGACACCAAGCTGGGATGTGATGGACCAGAGATTTGTTGGGGAAAACACTTGGGGAAGATAAGGGGTCCGAGCTGGAGAAGGTGGAGGTTGGGGACTCCGGACTGTGCAGGTGCAGGGGTGACCTCTGGGGAAGGAGGAGTGGGCAGGGAGAGTCTTCAATGGCAGTGTGGTTCCAGGAGAGTTTTGGCCAGGTCGCTGGGGTGTCCTTAAGCCAAAATCATGGTCGGAGGGGTCTTGCATCTCCTGGGAATGGTCCTACATTGCACCCCCACTATGCGCCATCACTGCCTGGGAGCCCTGTGGGAAGCTTGGCCGTGGTGTGGACACACTGGTGGGTCCTGAGCCGCAGCAGCCAGGTCATCAGCCCACGTGCTCCCTGTAGGAGGAGCTCTGAGCACTCATTTCCACGTCCACCGTACCAGGCCAATAGGCACTTCCAGAGGTTTGCCCCCCATCCCCAACCTCTTCCCTCAGTTACTCTTCAACAAATATTTACTGAGTCCCTACTATGTGCCAGGCACTGTGCTAGGCCCTGGGGATGTAGCTGTGGGTAGGACTCCTTGCTTCGTGGAATTCATCTAGAGCAGTGTGGTTCTCCAGCAGGTCAATTTTGCCCCCCACCCCCACCCCATGAGACATTGGGCAGGGGCTGGAGACATTTTTGGTTGTCAAGACTGGGGCAGCTGGTGGGGGTTGCTATGGCATCTATAGGTAAAGGCCAGGGATGCTGATGAACATCCTGCAATGCATAGAACCCCCCCCAACAAGATTGTGGGTCCAGAATATCAGTGGGGCCACTGTCTCGAAACCCTGAAACAGAGGCTACAGATTACACCCTTGTCTTTGGTTTCTGCCCAAGCCCTGGAGGACCAACGGGTCCTGCTAGGATGATAATTGGATTGGACGGCGGGTTGAGGTTAAGGGCTACGTGGTGAATGAAACAATTCTTAAAAATTGCATGGAAGGTCCTCACAGGAGAAAAGAATTAAGCGGTTTGCCAAACCACCCATTACGTTCCTTCCCTTTAACCCCCATCTTCCTCAGAATTCAATTAGTAGATTAGAGCCCCTGACTTGCTTTTAACCTCTGACAATTTATTGTATTCGGCCCATAAATACTGGGGCTGCTGAATCATCTCTCTGTGCACTTCTAGAAATAAATGTCGGGTAGGTTCCTGGCTGAAGCCTGAACTTGCTGATCCCTGCAGGGAAACTACAGACGCTTCAATTCTCACAGAGCGTTGCTCTTTCCACATTCTACGACGTCTGCTCCCTCAGGCTCACCAAAGAGTCACTCCTCAAGGGTTGAGGAAACTCTTCTCCCAGAAAGTAAGTGAAGTGGTCTGGGTCTTTCTTGGAAGGTGAATGGGCTGATTAATTTGATGCCTTTACTTGCAAAGCTGGTCTAAAATGAGACTAAAGGTGAAGCAGTCCATACCCTAAGTCTATGACCAGCCATTGTGTCAAGAAATAAGGAAAATCTCAACCCTAGATGTGGATACTGGTTTTTATGGGGCTGCACTCCTAAGCCCCCAGGGTCCTAAAGAGAACCTGAGCCCACATGGTTCCGCAGCCTTAATGACAAGGCTCCAGGATCCACAGGTTGGGTTAGGTAAAGTCCAGGCTACAGTTCAGTAATAAACAGACCGCAAAGGGAAGGAAGTGGTTCAGACGTGAAGGAGTGTCTGTCTCTGTCACATAGTTGCCCAAAGGCAGGAGGGCAGCCCAGGCACATGGAGTCCAGGGAAGAGAAAAAATTCAGGGACCAACAGTTTTTTATCTTGTTGCTTCATCCAATTCATAGTCACAGGTCTGATGATTCTATGTCTTGTCTGGACATTAGAACCCACTGGGGGAACTTGAAAGATCCTCATGTCCAAGCCACATGGAATCTAATCATATCAGAATCTCTGGGGGTAGAGCCTCAGCTTTAGGACTTCTTTTTTAGCGCCTTTCCCAGGTGATTCCAATGTCCAGTTGAGGTTGGGAACCACTGCTCTGAGGTAGTGATCACAGCTGGTTCACCACCCCCACGCCCACGTCCATGCCTAGGGAGCTAATGGGAAAAGAGGAAGTGGTGGGAAGGCAGCTCCTTCTTAAGTTCACAGTCAGGAAGTAGCATGTGCCATTTCCACTCACACCCATTGGTCTGCCCTTGGTCACATGGCCATGCCTAGCTGCAAAGGAGCTGGGAAATGGAGTCTCTAACTAGACCGATGTGTGAGTAGCTAAACTGCTGGAGGTTTGAATACTAGGAAGGAAGACGGGGAGGATGGATACCGGCGGTCTCTCCCCTAGTGGAGCTATTACAGAGTCTTGCGGGCAATGGAAAGCATGGTGGAGGTGAGGCGAGAGGAGACAGGAGTGGCTGCTTAGTTTTTCTTCTGCCAAATGTTTGGTAAATGCCTATAAAACGCACCTATGCTTTATGCCATGGTTTGGTGGCTTTTCACTTGCTGAAACTGAATGCTTGCAGGGTGTCAACACCAACCACAGTGCTGGGGTGAAGCTGATTCCCCCATGGAGCTGCTGTCCTTGCTCTGAAGCCAGCTGGGGAGGTTGGATCTCCCAGGCGCGGGTGCAGCCAGGCTGGGGGGTGTGAGAGTCCTGCCCTGCCCCCTTTCAGCTTGGATCAGCTCCTGATTCCTCATCTGTGAACTGGGGGTGACAATTTGACCCTCATCACAGGGCTATTTGGAAGCATGTAGACTGAGATGATACATATATAACTTTATTGCCTGTTCGGAAGTTTATATAGTGCAAGAAGAAAACAACTTTACTTTTCCATGTGACGCTTCCTTTAAACCTATGCTGTGAGTTGCTTCTCTGCCTACCCCTGGATGAAAGCTCTGAGGAGTCCCATCACTTTTCCGGTCACTTTCAGATAATAAAAATCCTCCAGGCACTATCAGTGACAAGAACAGTCTCAATTTAGCTCTGTATGCAGTTCAGAAATGAGTGAAATAAGCAAAACCCAGAATTTCATCTGAAGTTAGGCTCCTTCCCTCCTCCAGCCTGGGCTGTTCCAGGCCGGGACCCCAGTCGGGGGCTGTGGGAGAGGGAAGGGTGGGGTGGGAGAGCTCGAACACGCTCAGTTGACCAATACTGACTCCGTTCATCATGGTGCTCCTGGGACCCCCTGCGGGCTCGTACTTAGGTGGGGCTTTTCCCAGATTCGTGGGGCCCGGCCTCAGCCTCCTTGGTCGGCCAGGACACAGCTCTCCTCCAGCCGCTGCACGAGGATCTCGAGCAGCCCACGAGCAGCCCATGGTCCACACCTCGCCTGTGGTCACATCCCTAGTCGTCTGGAGCAAGATTCTGCGCAGCCCTTGCCCCTCCAGGGCAGCCTGTCCTCCTCTCCTGGCCTCTCCTGGCCTCGGCTTTCCCTTTCACTCCAAGTCCTCTGAGTGACTCCATGAAAACCCTCACTTCGCTTAAGAGAGGGCAAAGCCCCCTTCCCAGCAGGTGGGTTTGCGAGAGTGACTTTCAGACCAGAGCCTGTGCGAGGGCTGCCTACGGGGCCCTGCACCCCATTTAGTACGGAGCAGGTAGATGGCACCTACTATTTATTCCCAGCTTTTGGGGTCCCAGCAGACATGGAGACAGAAGAATCCCCTTGTAACATCCCATTACATTGGTCAGAGTTCCAGGACGTGGTTATTTCCCTTCTCTTGAGGATCTACAAGCAGAGCAGGTTTCTCCAGGGTCCCTAAGGCCATTGCCCATTTGCCCTCTGGGGAGGGGACCCTTGGTGGCCCATTAGGGCTGTGACTTCACTGAGCCTGAGAGCAGGCAATGCTGCTTATGTGCGCGGAAAGAAACGAAGAGGATCGTTGGAGTGTACAGGCCAAGTACCCGAGAGGTGCCCCGAAGATGAGTTGGGGTCGGGTGGGGAAGAGGAGACCTGGAACACCTCAGCCTCGGAGGCCCAGCCTTCCGCTCTGGGCGCTGTCACACTTCACCAGAAGAGGGAGTCCGAGGCTCACAGATTCCCAAAGAGAGACGCTGGGATTGTCCCGTAAGAATTCAGAGACCCGTGTTGGAGAAGAGGGGAGAGGGACTGTCCTCATCTTGCAGACGTGATTTCCCTGCTTATTGATGGTAGAAACACTCCAACTGAAGCCTAACGCACTTTCTCCTCTTTCTCTCTTCCTCTCTCTCTCTCTGTGCATATACACATATAATATATTCTATTACATATATTGTCTATATGTACATTTTGAATACTATGACAAACATCTAAGCACATTACTTAGAATTGGCTGTCTACATTTTGCCCTAATTACTTCTAATGCTTAAAAAAAGTGGAAAATAATATATTTATTCTCCTCCCCTCATCCACCTTCACTCCCACCTTACACGTCAGCAAACTTTTTCAGTAACCGATCGGTTAGTAAATATTTTAAACCTTGCAGGCAACATTTGGTCTCTGTCTCCTCACTGCCACAGCCTTCAAATCTTACTCCTCCTCCTCCTTCATCTTCTTCCCCCCATTAAAAAATGTAAATCTATCACATAACTGATAAGGTATTAATATCCAGAATATATAAGGAATTCCTCCAACCCAAAACCAACAAAAACAAACAAACTGATTGAAAAATGGGCAAAAGACTTGTATAGACACTTCTCCACCAATAAGCACAAGAAAACATGTTCAACAACCCTATTCACTAGGGAAATGCAAATCAAAACCACAAGGAGATACCACTTCACACCAACTAGGTTGGCTCTTACAAAAACAAAACAAAACAGAAAATAACACGTTAATGAGGATATAAAGAAATCGGAACCCTTGGGCATTGCTGGTGGGAATGTAAAGTGGTACAGCCATTAGGAAGAATAGTATGGTGGTTCCTCAAAAAATTAAAAACAGAATTACCATGTGATCCAACAATTCTGAGTACATACCCAAAGGAATTGAGAGCAAGGACTTGAACATGGATTTGTATACCTGTGTTCATAGCAGCATTACTCACAATAGCTAAAAGATGGAAGCAACTCGAATGTCCATCGATGGAGGAATGTATAAACAAAATGTGATATACACGTACGATGGCATAGTATTCAGCCTTAAAAAGGAAGGAAATTCTGACGTACGCTGCAATGTGGATGAACCTTGAAGACATTACACTAGGTGAAACAAGCTGGACACCAAGGGACAAATACTGTATAATTCCACTCACATGAAGTACCCTGGGTAGTCAACTTCATGGAGACAGAAAGTGGAATGGTGGTTACCAGGGGCTGGGATGGGAGGGGGAGAGAAAGGGGGTTAGTGTTTAACGGATACAGAGTTTCAATTTGGGAAGATGAAAAGCTCTGGAGATAGATGGTGGTGATGGTTGCACAACAGTGTGAATGTATTTAATACCACTGAACCATACAATTTAAGATGGTTAAAATGATAAATCTTATGTTATGTATATTTTACCACAATAAAAAACAATGAAACCATTCTTATCAGTGAGCTGTACAAAAACAGGCTTCTGGCTGGACTTAGCTCAAGGGTCAAAGTTTGTTGAACTTTGTTCCATGTTATTAGTTTTATCATGTTTTTAAACAAAATACATCATTATGAATGTTATTCCTGTGTATTATTGTCAATGCTTTTTAAGCTTTAATTACAAGTTTACCTGACTCTTTGCTCACCATTGCTCCTTGGATCTCACTTCTTCCTTCCAGGTCTCATTTTCTTTGTTCTCAAGCACATCCTTTAGTGATTCTTTCATTGATGGCCTCATGAAGGAAACTCAGTTTTTTGTCTAAAAATGTCTTTATTTTACCCTCATTGCTATTTTACCCTATTATGAGTTTAATCATCACTATTAAAGGATAATTTAGCTGAATAAAGAATGATAGGTTAGGCTGGGTGTGGTGGCTCACACCTGTAATCCCAGCACTTTGTGAGGCTGAGGCGGGATGATCACTTGAGGCCAGGAGTTTGGAGATCAGCCTGGGCAACATAGTGAGACCCTATCTTTACAAAAAATACGGGGAAATTAGTTGGGTATGGTGGTGTGTGCCTATAGTCTCAGATACTCAGGAAGCTGAAGCAGGAAGATTGCTTGAGGCTAGGAGTTTGAGGCTGCAGTGAGCTATGATTGCACCACTGCACTCCAGCCTGGGCAATAGAGTGAGACCTTGTCTCTTAATAAAAAATTTTAAAAAGTAAGAAAGAAAAAGAAATAAAGAATCATAGGTTGAGAGTAATTTCCCCTTGGCACTTCAAATACTATTTCATCATCTTCTGCCCTGTCTTGTTGCTGATGAGAAGCCCAGTTGCCATTGCTTTATAGATTTTCGTCTCTATTTTTGCCTCCAAGAACTGGTCTTTGTCTTGAGTGTTCTGCAGCCTCCCTGCAGTGTGTGTAGGTGCACGTGTGTTTGTGTTTATCCTGCTCTGGATGGTGCTTCTTCAACCTGAGGGCTCATGTCTTGTTTCCATTCTCAAAATTCTCATCTATTTCCTCTTTGGATAAGGCTTCCTTCCTCCCCTCCATTCTCTTTGTTCTCTCTTTCATGAAAACAATGTTGTAAAGAACATCCTTGCACATTTGTCTGTGCACATCTATAAGTATCCCAGGACAAAAACTAAAATGACTAATCATTGGGTTAAAGAGTGTGCATATGTTAAGACCAAGCCACCATACCAATTGCCTTTTTAGAAGTCGATGCTAATTTAGATTGCTACCGACAACGCATGATGAGGGTAATCATTTCCTTACATCCTCGCTAGAACTGCTGTAAACTTTCGCATTGTTGGGGCTAGTGTTTACTGCAGTGGTGAGACCACCTGGGGCTAAGCACACTCTTCCAGGCCAAGAATGTCAGGAGTCTGAGCCCCCTGAAGACTCCTAACCCTGGGAGGACAGGGACAGTGAGGATGACCAGACAGACCGCCAGGCATGTGCCTCCCTGCCTGTTCTTTGGGACATCCCAGCCTTCAAAGATGACCCAGCCTTGGTGGGGTTTTTTGCGTTTATTTGGTGCCACCATCCTCAGTGGTCTCAGTGCGAAGCTTAACAGGAATCAGAGAATCGTTACTATAACATCAGTCACATCACACTTTGCATCGTTTCAGTAGGTGACTTATCTCCTTGAGAGACTGTAAAGTCAGGGGACTGGGAACTCTGCAGTCCCCTTCGTGTCCCTGGATACAGAAGAGCCTGTTCCCTCAGGGGCAGAAGTGGGGAGCTGTTTCAGCCTCCTTGCTGGGGCTCTGCCCCGAGACTGCGGGTGCTCCCATGTCTTTTCCAGCAATGCTGCATTCTGTCTCTGGAAACGTAAACGTGACACCCCACGCCCCTATCGAATCAGGCCTCAGGATGTCGGCTACTCGGGCAGGTCAGCCTGACCCCAGAAAATAACTCAGGTGCCCCAGGCACACCCCAGCCCCGTCACTGTGGGGAGTCTCACCCTGGAGAGGCTGGCTCTGGGGTTGTTGAAATAGAGGAGGCAGGTTCTGCGGATGACTGCTTAAAATTCACGTTGCCATGGCAGCGTGGCATTAGGCCACCAGTGATCCTGCGGCACAAAGCTTTGATCTCAGGGAAGGCAGGGTTTCTTTTGCTCTTTAGCTGCTTTTAAGGGGACACTGCCTTGGGACTAAGTTTGGCTTTGCTACTGGGCCTGGGGATTGTCCCAAAAGCAGAAAGCTGGGGACAGCGAGACAGAGAACGAGGCCCTCAGAAGCCGGCTAAGCCCTGAGACTGCGATTCTCTTCTCGTCTGAGGGAGCTGGCTCCAGCCTAAGGGCAAGAGATCTCGTCTGAAGAGAGAGCAGTCAGACGGCTCTGTAATGAGGGGATGTGTATGCACTGCTTGACTTGAGAGAAAAGCGCAAACGAGATGGCTTGTGTGTGTGTTTAGTAGCAGAGCTAAGGAAGAGGGCGGCTTACAAACAGGTGTGGGCTAGCTCAGCAAGTCTCCACACTGTTAATCTCCAAGTTCATTCAACACCCATTTACTGAGGACTTACTGTGTGGTTGATGTTGGGGATGCAAGTGCTCCCGTGGCTTTGGCTCTGAGGGCTTCCCGAGCTGTCAGGGCACTAAAGCATGCACTGAAATAATACAAAGCCGAATGTGATCAATTGCCTAGAGATTGCAGCATTTCAGAGAGAGAGAATCGCCCCACTGATGCAATATTCATAGATGAATTTGTGTTGAACCTTAAACGATAGGGAGAGGACAGAGGAGCATCTAGTTGAAGATGCAGCCAGAACAACTGTGTGGTGAGTGGGCGGGCGGCATGGGAGAACCACAGGAGTCCAGTTTATTAAAGGGATGGTAGGAGATAATGCTGTAAAGTGAGGTTGATCCAGAGCCGAGTTAAGGAGTTTAGACTTAATCCAATAGGCAATAGGGAGCCACAGGAGCCTTTCGAGCCTGATAGTGCCTGATTAGAGGTACGCTCTAGAAAATGAATCTGGGGGCAGGTGCGTGATGGACTGAGAAGCAAAGTGACTGTAAGTCTTTGAAATCTCCATAGGACTGAAGAGGTAAGGGGATTGCATTAGGTGACATGACAGTCCTGGGTTGAGAGAGGAAAGAACAGTCAGAAGCGGATGAACAGGACGCACAATGTGACCCCGGGGGAAAAGAGAGGCGAAGTCGATGGTGGCTGAGACCATGAAACCCAGTGCGTTAGAGAAGGCACTGCCACTGCATGGGACTAGGAAATCGGGAGGAGGAAGTGGTTTGGGGGAAAATGAATTTACCACATTGAATTTGAAATTACTGAACTGGCTCCGGGAAAGAAGACACGATTGGAGATACAGCCTTTGGGGACATCCTCATAGACATAATAAAAATATTGACATCCTGGAATAGAAGAAGGTATTGAAGGAAAGAGTAGAGGGAGGGAAGAGAAGCAGCGTAAAAGAATCTGGAGGAAAAGAAGCTGGCCTTCGGAAGAGAAGTCAGTGAGGAAGATCATGGTGAGGAAGGACAGCCACGTGGTGAAAGCACACGGAGAAGCTTCCAGAAGCATCTGGAATGTGCTAAGCACTTGCTACATACACAGTCACTTCCAGCAGAGAATTCCAGGGGATTGAAGACTGAGAAAAAGCCACTCATTTCTGGAACCCAAATTCAAGAGTTAAGGAACGAATGGTGTAGGCCTAAGAAATTTGGCAGTAAAGAGAATGATTGAAGATGCTAATGGGAGATGCTAGCAGGGTCAAGGGAAGATTTTTTTTGTGGTTTTATTCTCTTAGAATGTGTAGGCCATCTAGAGTTATTATGTGACCTACAAAGGAACCAAAACCATGTCTACAAAAGACTTTCACATGCATGCTCATAGCAGCATGATTGATAACCGCTGAAAAGTGGAGACAACCTCAGTGTCCACCAGTGGATGAAGCTCATCACCTCTTTAAAGGCCCTCTCTCCAAATACAGTCACATTCTAAGGGACTAGGAGTCAGGGCTTCAACTTATGAATTTGGGAGGAGACACAATTCAGCCTATAACAATCCCCGAGATCTGCCCAACTCTGAAGCCCATGTTCATGGCCTTGATGTGATACGAATGGAGCCATCTTCTGTGCCTGGCCATTTGGATATTCTCTTTTGCAAAGTGCCTGTTCAAGTCTCTTGTCCATTTTCCTTGCTGGTTGTTTGTCTTTCTCTTATTGATTTGATGTTTGTCCGTTATATATGTCGCAAATATCTTCTCCTATTCTGTTTCCTGTCTCTTAATAATGTCTTTTGATGAACAAAAATTCATAAATTTAATAGAATCCATATAATCCAATGTCAATCTTTCCACTTATGTTTATTTTTTAAAAAAATTTCTTGTATTTTTAATTGATATAATTGTACATATTTTGGGGATACACGTGATATTTTGATACATGTATACAATATGCAATGATCAAATCAGGGTAATTGTGACATCGATCACCTCAATTTTGTTCTTTTTTATTCAGGATTGCTTTAGCTATTTGGGGTCTTTTGTGATTTCATGTGAATTTTAGGATTTTTTTTTCTATTTCTCTGAAGAATGTCATTGGTATTTTGATAGGGATTGTATTGAATCTGTAGATCACTCTGGGTAATATAGACATTTTAACAGTATTTGTTCTTCCAGTCCATGAGTATGGGATATCACACCACTTTTTTATGTCCTCTTTAATTTCTTTCATTAGTTTAAAAATTTTTTTTAGAGAGACAGGGTCTGGCTCTGTCACAGGCTGGAGTGCAGTGGTACCATCATAGCTCACTGTAACCTGGAGCTCCTGGGTTCAAGCGATCCTCTTGCTTCAGCCTCCCAAGCAACTGGGACTACAGGCACTTTTTAAAAAGTTTTTTGTAGAGATGGGGTCTTGCTATGCTGCTCAGGCTGGTCTTGAACTCCTGGCCTCAAATGATCTGCCCACCTTGGCCTCCCAAAATGCTGGGATTACAGACATGAGCCACCACACCTGGCCACTTTCATTAGTGTTTTATAAGTTTCCTTGTAGGCATCTTTCACTTCTTGGTTAAATTTATTCCTTCCTAGGTAAATTTTTTGTAGCTATTATAAATGGAATAGAATGGGTGTCAACAGGTTTATGCTGGCTTTGACTGGCTTCAGCCAGTCAGAGCCAGTTGCAACCAGTTACAACAGGCATCAACCAGCTTTGATCAGTTCAAGCTGATTTCAGTAGGTCTAGACAGGGTTCAACCAGTTAGAGCCTGTTTCAATGGGTTTCAACAGGTTTCAGTCATTTTATACTGGTCTCGGCTGGTTTCAATCAGTTTCAGACAGTTTCAGCTAGTTTTGACTAGTTTTGGCCATGCTGGACCGGTTTCAATAGGTCTTAGCTGATTTGGTCCAGTTTCAGCTGGTTTCAGCCAGATTGGACAAGTCTGGTCAGTTTCAATTGGCTTGGACCAGTTTGGATTGATTCGTTCTAGTTTCAGCCAGTTTCAGCTAGTTTGTTCTGATTTTAGCTGATTTGAACTAGTTTCAGCTGGTTTGGCATGATTTCACCTAGTTTGGACTGGTTTCAGCCATTTTCAGCTGAAATGCAATGTTATTTACTAAAGCATAAAACACCAACACTTTTTAAGTTATCAAACATGGAGAGTTAAGTGAGTGGTACTTGAGTAATGTAGCCATTGAAATTTTTAAATAAATGGTGTTTAATGATATAAGAAAATGCTTGATATAAAGATAAATGATATAAATGAAAATAGCAGAATATAGAAAAATGCAATTAAAAACTAATTTGTGAGAGGTAGCTCTTTTGGTGGCTTATCTGAACAGCTTGCATTATTTTCCCCTTTAGAACTTTGGTTGAAAATTGTCAGTCATGGTTTTAATTTGGCTCAGGGTCATATGCGTTTAAAAAATAATAAGTTTAAAACAGTGTTTAAAAAATAATAAGAATTTATTTCCAATATTTTAAAATTGAGACATTTTTCATATAAATTCTGATTCCCAGGTCCTCTTGAAAATTGAAAGATCTGGCAACAATGTTCCCACATGGCAACTGCTGACTGAAGCTGAGCAGTGGCTCCCTTCCACAGGAAATGTGCCCTCAACTTATTTTTTCCTTACATGGTGCCTCATTTACATCATACGGCTGTTTTGTCCCTGTAGGTATTTGCTTGCATGATCCCGGATTAAACGCTGAATTTAATCCTGGGATCGTATTGGGGCATAAGAGAGCTCGTTCCCTCAACCACACTGCTTTGGCTCCTTGCCACCATCTTATGGAATTTTTTCTGTGATTAGTACAGGAAGTTGTTGAGGATGTGGTTCTCTGTGATGTACAGGACAAATTTTTCTTTATTTCTCAGTGCCCCAAAATATTTCTGCTGCTCCTCAGCCATGATTTTTTTTTTAATCCCATGGAGGCAATGAATCATGTGGCCACTCATGACTCTCTCTTAGCTCCAGTTGCTGGGAAGATCGGAGCCAAATCTTCCATAAAGTACTGTGTGTGGGAGCCACACAACATGTATAGAAAAAAAAATGGAAGGAGATGCATTAAATCATCAACAGCCATGTTTTGGGTGGTTTCCCAAAAGTAGATCCTGAGATGAGGACCCACGTGGAAGTGATTTATTAGAGATGTGCTTCCAGGAGAAAGCAGTTGGGAGGTGGAGGACGCAGGACAGGGAAGGGAGCAGCCAAGCAAGGTGGGCTCTCGGTACCACGAACGGTACCTTCAGTCTCTGCTCACAGGGCAACTCTGCAGTGTGAGGTTTGCCTCACGGTTGTGAGCCCAGCACTTCCACCTCTGCACGTCTGGACAAAGCAGCTCCAGGAACCTGAGGGCAAGCCTTCAAAGAGAGTCCCAGGTACTGCTGGTTAGAAACCTCTCACCCAGTTTAATACCTGCTCTTTCTCCCCACTTGTCATGAACACTTTCCCATGCCAGTGAATATTCATCTCGAGGTCATTTTTAATAATGGGATTATATTCTATTGTAGAGATATAGCAGAATTTATTTAACCAATCTCATTTTGTTGGCTATTTGGGATATTTCTAATTTTTTACCTTTATAGGTATTTCTTACAAAAGGTTTCTAGGGGTAGAATTGCTTGGTCAAATGGGAAGAAAGTTTGTAAGGCTCTCGATACCTGTTGGACATTGCCTTCCAGGAGAATACTATCAGCAGAATGTGAGCGTTCCCCTTTCACCTCTGTAATACTCTGGGTATTATAGTTTAAGAAGCGCCTTCTGTTTGACCCAGCTGCTACAGCTTTTGTCTTAATCATGGCCATCTCTGCCTCCTACTCTCTGGACTCCCTGCCTTCAATCCTCCCAACCCACTCTCCACACTACCTCCAGCATGAGTTTTTAAGAATACAGACCTGAGCATCCTAATACCCTGCTTAGGATCCTTCTGTGGTTCCATGCTGACCTCAGCTGCCTGTGGTGCCTGCCAAGGAGCAGTTCGACTATCAAATTATGCTCATGATCAAGGCCCAGTTCTCCTTACTATGCCCACCCTCTGGGATGATGATTTTCCAACTACAAGCTGAGACCCATGAGTGGGTGATCAAACCAGGTAAGAAATACATTTCACGAAGCAGAGCTGACACTGTTGGTGCTCCATGGGTATCCCCTCCATCTACCCCGAGGTCACCACAGAAAGTTCCTCTTCACTCTGACAGCTGCCCTGTCTCTCTGCCTGAGGGCATTCTCTGGCCATGGCGAGTACTTGGTCTATATGAGGGATATCCTAAAAGTGCTAGGGACTTCATGCCCAGGCGAGGCCCTGATCAACGCAGGGCGGGCATTTGTGGTCTGACGCTTCAGCTTCCTCACCTTAGGCAGGACAGCTCTGAGGCATGTTCCACAGGGTCTCTCCAAGGGGCCTCAGTGGGCCTGAGCTCCAGTGGCCCCAAGTGGTGGCCCAGTCATCGACACATGACTGACTTTCCTCCACTCCTGCACACACAGTACTTTCTGGAATCACCTCCTCCCCAAATCAACTACTTATCCTGAAATCTTTGTCTCAGGGTCTCTTTGGGGCCAAGGGAGGCAGTGACGATGTCTAGTGATCCGGCCCACTCATGTCTGAAACAGAAGCTTCCACTGATACATCAAATGCACTCTTCTCTTCTGCCGGACACGACCCACTAGACTGGTTTGATCACCCACTCATGGGTCTCAGCTTGTAGCTGGAAAATCATCATCCCAGAGGGTGGGGATAGTGAGGAGAACTGGGTCTTGATCATGAGCATAATTTGATAGTCAACCGCTCCTTGGCAGGTACCATGGGCAGCTGAGGTCAGCTGGGAGGGTTTTGTAGATGCCTTCATGGCATTGAATCTCAAACTGATGCTTCTCGTCAAGGGGCTACTCCATTGGTCTTTGCTGACCACTTTGGCATGAAGCCCAATGGAAACAATGTTTCCCTTTTCTCTGAACAGTCCTTGGGGTCACCTCAGAGAAGACCAGGGCCGGGCATGGAGGGCAGAGAGAGCAATTAGGAAGGGGGCGGAGAATGAGTGGATGTGGGTTTTCAAAGGTCAGGCAGAGTCTGATTAGCGAACTCTTAGAGACTTATTCCAAGTGCCTTTCCTGGCTGGAAAAACAACAATAGAAGAATGAAAGAAAGAAAGAAAGAAAAAAAACCCAAACCCACAAGTGGGGTGGAAGTTGAAGAACACTTTAATTCATAAGGAGAAGGGCTTGAATAATTGATGCTGCCGCCATGCCAAAGATAATTTCAGTTCTCTCTCTATCTCACAAAGACATTTAGCATTGATTGAGATCAAAGTATCAGGAACCCCTGCTGCTAGGCTGAAAGGCAAAACTCACAGCGGCCTTTCTCTGCTCTGATAATGTCGTCTTTATGTAGTTAATAAACTGCACGCTTCAGTCAAACTATGTCATTACAGAAGACTTAGGGAGCTAATAATTTAAAAGCAAAGAGTTGCCTCTGTTCTTCACTTTGAACTAAACAACATTCTGTTGAAGGAGGAGGACATCAAAGTCTTGTCACTATTACCAGTGTGGATTGAGCAGAAGGCCGCACAGAGAGGGTACTTCAGTCATCAAGGAAAAAATAAAAAAGAGAGAGAGAGAGAGAGAAAGAAAGAGAAAGATTAAAGATATTGGCTTATCAACCCAAAGGCAGTACCAGGTGTTTTATTATTATTTTTTCTCCTATGCAAGCATCAGGTGGTTTGCTCAGCAATGCGTGTCCTTGTTAAACGGATATGCATGAACCAGGTCAGACTGTTCCCTTTTCACCTTGGCCCCAATCTGAACTTGGTCTTGACTACTTTGATGCTCACCTTCAGTCATCCCACCCCCATCGCCACCCCTGACCTCCCCAGGTTCTGTTTTCGTGGCTTCTGCGGCCTCCCTTTGTGAAGGGCCAGAAAGCTCCGTGTGCCCCTCTCAGAACCGGCTCGGAGCGTCCCTGGCTTGCTGGGTGAGGGGAGAGGCAACCATTCTGAGCAGGGGTGCTGCGGGACTGCAACCCTATTCCTCCAGCTTTAAAGAGCAACACTACATAAAGGCCTCCTCCCGGCCACCCTCACACACTGGCATTGGACTTGTTCTTAGGACAGGTTTGCCAGAAACAGGGATTCGCCTGCAAGTGAGGCGAATTTATTGAAGGAGGCTCTTGGGACAACCTATAAGGAAGTGAAGGAAGCAGGGTAGACAACAGGAAGAAGTCAAGCAAAGGTGTGGCTCACCTGAGGTCTGGTCTTAGCCTGATCCCATGGCGCGCTCCATTGTACAAAGGGCACCGCAGGGTAGCCCCGGCTTGAGACCACAGGGGCTGCCTTTGTACCCCGTGTCAGTCAGCCATGGGCTGCAGCTGCCTCTGGGGGGCGGGCTGATACCCCAGACACTCCCCACCTAGGTGGCTCCTGTAACAGGCCAAGGGCAGTTAGTCTCCAGGTGACGGCTCTGAGCCGTTCGCAGCCAACACACAGCAGCTGAGAGAGAGGGGCGTCACCCTGGCCGAGGGGCGTCACCCTGGCCAAGGGGCTCTGGCCAGGGTACTATGGGGGGTAAATCAAATTATTTACCAGGAGACTTTAGAGAATGTGCTTGTTGCTTAATCCAGCAGTTCTGTTTTTCGGTTTTTATCCTGAGAAATATATCGTGGACTTGTAAGAAGTTGTGTTGTCATTGTCACCAGAATCACCACCGTCATCATTTGTTGGATGTGTATTTACTGAACACTTCACATATATCGTCTCATTTAATTCTTTCAACCATTCTGTGAAGTATTGCATATATTTTGTAAGTCAAGAAACTGAGGCTTGGAGAGGTTATTACCCTTGTCTTTGAACCCATAGCTTGCGAGCGGCATGTCCAGGAGACGATCGTTGCAATGTTACTTACGGTAATGAATGGAAATAATCCATTTCTCCAACACTGGGCATAGTAAGGTAATTACTGTAGCTCTATAGAATGGCATAGTGTGTGGACAATAAAAATGCTGTAATGATACAGGGATGGGTCCACAATGCCCTGCTAAGTGGAAAAATCAGGCCACCAAGCTACATTATCCTGGTATGTGTGGGAGTATGTGTGTAGACAGTATTTTTAAAGCATTAAGGAATATTTTTGTGTCTGCATTTCCTTTTATCGTTTGCTGACTCTCCTCCCTACCCCCATCCTCTGTATTAAGGTTCAGCTCTTTGGTGCTTTTTGCCTCAGGGAAGGGAAATGAAATAGAAAGCAGTGGAAATGTAGGAGGAGAAAGAAGAGGGGAGGTGCTGGGGGCAAGGCGCCGTGGATCTAGGCACCCATCCAGGGCCAGATCCCCGAACCCCCAACTTCTCCCCGTCCTCTGCCAAGACGGGAGACTCAGCCAGGGAGACTGGAGTCCTGCGTGCAGTGGAACGCGGGCTCAGAACAGAAATCGAGTTGAGCTAGAGGAAATAAAGATCTGTTTCTTGCCCACCTGGAGCTGTGGACTGGGATTTATGCCCACTCCTTGTGCATAGGAACAGAGTAAAAGGACCTATCACAAAATTAGGATTCACTGATTATCCCTGAGTGATTTCTGTTTCCTTCTTGGTGCTTTCCTGTGCATTTCGTGTTTATTGATTTATTTTTTTGCAACAAAACATTAATTTTGAAATTAGAAAAAAGGTGTTATTTAAAATCTTTCTCCATTACCTCTTCCTCCACCAACAATGACAACAATGCTAGCTTGCATTTATTAAGGAAGCTTAATGTGTCAAGCATTGGGCTGGACACTTTATATTACCCCATTCCTTCCTCAGGCTAGGAGAAGTTCAGCAATTCACCTGAAGCGGCAGAGATGTGGTATCAGTCCAGGTCTATTTAACTTCAATTGCTATGCTCTTTATATCTCACCCCGTTGTTCATCAGGGGAACTTTCCCCACTGAACGCAAAATTAGCTGAAGCGTCTGGGCATGGGATTAGAGACTGCAAATGCACGCAGGTGCTGAGAAGAGCTGGCCTTGCCAGGGAGCAGAAGAGCCCTCCACGGGGTGGCCAGCGTGGGGCCCGCAGACACAACTGTCTGTACAGGGAGGAAGCAAAACTTGCCATGATGGATTATAGTGATGTGGCAATGCAAGGATCATTGTTGAAAGAACTGAATTATTGAAAGACAAAGGCACATGAATCCCATCAACCTTAATCTATGCAGTATCATTTCTGAACTAGGCAGTTTTTTTAAGGTACATTTTTCATGGAAGTTCGACATAAACAGAGAGGTTCACACAGTGTCCCAGGGTACAGCTTGGTGAATTTTCACAAAGTGAGCACACCCATGTAACCAGCACCTAGATCAAGAAATAGGCACTCCAAGAAAACCAGTGCTCCCTCATGCTCTCAACCTGTTATTAATACTTACTCCTCAATAAAGCTAACAACTATTCTGACTTCTAACACCTTAAATAATTTTTGCCTGTTTTTAAACTTTATATAGATGGAAATTTTTGAACATTACATAAATGGACCATATAGTGTGCTAATGAGATTTACGCATGATGTTTATATGAAGTTTGTTCATGCTTATCGACGTATAGTATTCTATTGAGTGAATATATTTATCATATGTGAGTATATACAGTAGAACTTACCCATTCTCCTGCTGTTGGTCATTCCATTGTTTTTTTTTTTATTTTTCCATGTTGTTTGGTGAGCATATGTTTGAATTTCTTTTGGGCATACACCTAGGAGCAGAATTGCTCAGTCATAGGTTATGTGTATATTCTGCTTTGGTAGATACCATCAAAAAGCTTTCCAAAGTGGTGGTATCAAGTGGGTTGTATCAACTGTCACCCACTAGGAGTGTGTAAGAGTCTCTTATTGTTTTGCTTCTTTGCCAACACTTGGTATTTTCTGTTTTGGTGGGTATGTCATTGTCTTAATGAAATCAAGCACCTGAATACCCTTTCATGTGTTTATTGGCCTTTTGGATATTCTTTTTTGTGAAGTCCTGTTCAAATGTTTTCTAGAGAGTACTATTTTAAGAATAATTACTATAGTTCTTTGTAGATGGTAGAATTCTGATATCTACTGTTGGTTTAATTAGACACTGTGGTCTGTGTGGTGTGGTTTTTGATGTTTCCTTGCTCAAAAGTACATGTACCCACAAGACTTTACACTGATGCATAAATGTCTGTGTCACAGTTTCTATTGCATTAAGATGTTAGCTAGCTAAAAATGCAGGTTAGAGGTAGAGTGTAGTGTATGATAGGTTCTTTTAAGATATGTGGAACAGGGGCATGTTCGGGTTACCGTGGTTAGTGGGGCTTATCATATGGGAATCTAGGGGGACAGGAAATGTCTCAGCAGTCCCATATCCAACCCCCACAAAGAACTGGAACATCTTATACCATAGGGAGTCCTGGTGTTTTAGCAGATACTTCAGTCACCCAGCAGAGGGCATCAGTTAGACACTTGGCAGGCAGACTCCTGCTGCTATTGACAAAGTGGTACTAGATTCTTCCCACTTCCTGGATTCTGCCACAGTAAGGCTTCCACAGTCTCAGAGTTTCTGTGGCTTCTGTGTAATATCTTCTCTCCATGTGTCTTTCCATGGCTTTTCCCACCCCAGTAATTGCATCTCTCTCTTTCTCTGCAGGCCTTACTTGCCAGTGGCAGAGGTCTGATTGCACAGCCATTGTAGGGCCTCTGAAAGAGCTCTTGCACCAACCCACTTCAAGGGCCACGGGCCAGCCACGATGGCTGCTTCATGTCAGTCAGCTGTGTCAGCATCACAGGTGCAATGGGTTCAATGTTTGTCACCTCGAAACCTCATGTTTGATCCCCAGTGCTGGAGGTGGGGCCAAATGGGAGGTGTTTGCACCATGGGGGCAGTCCCTCATGGAGAGATTAATGCCCTCCCTGGAGGGGGTGGTGAGTGAGTTCTCTGTTTCCTCAAGAGCTGGTTGTTAAAAACAGCCTGGCCCCTCCCCCCCTCACTTGCTTCTGCCCTCGCCATGCGATCTCTGCTCATGCCGGCTCCCCTCCCCTTCCACCATGAACGGAAGCAGCCTGGGGCCCTCACCAGATGCAGGTGCCCAATTTTGAACCTTTTAGCCATCAGAATTATGAGCCAAATAAACCTTTTGTCTTTACTAATTGCCCAGCCTGAGGTATTCCTTTATAGCAATACTAAATGGACTAAGACAATGTGCTACAAGACACAGAGACCATTTCCGGCCACTTTGTTTGGAAGGGGTAGTGGGCATGGGACAAGCTCAGAGGCACAGAGTCACCTCTCCAGCAGGCCAAGTCATCATTAGGTACAAACACCTGTTTCTATCAGTCAGATCAGATGACAAATTTATCTCATTTCTAATAACAATTTCAAGAGGAAAACAGAGTATGTTATTTTCATTTTAGAGAGGAGGAGATTGAATGCCAGAACATTTCAGTGGCTCCTGTAGTTTACAGTCTATAAATGGTAGATCTGCGATTTGGACTCATCCCTATCATATTTATTTATTCATTCATGCCATAAATACTTTTTATCTTTTTTTGACAAATAAAAATTATATATATATTTGTGGTGTACAAAGGATGTTTAGAAATATGTATACATTGTGGAATGGCAAAATTAAGCTAATTAACATATTTATTATACTTTATGGGGGGTGAGTACACTTAAAATCTACTCTCTTAGCAATTTGCAAGTATATAATACATTGTTATTAATTATAATCATCATTTTTTACAACAGATCTCTCCAACTTATTCCTCCTGCCTAACTGAAATTTTGTATCCTTTGACCAATATCACACCAGTTCCCTGCCACCCTCATCCCCCCATAACCATCATTCTACCCATTCCTTCTATGAGTTTGACTTTTTAAAATTCCACATATACATGAGATCATGCACTGTTTGTCTTTCTGTGTCTGGCTTATTTCAGGAAGCATAATGTCCTCCAGGTTCATCCATATTGCAAATGGCAGAATTTCCTTCTTTTTCTTTAAGGCTAAATAGTATTCCATTGTTGTATATACCACATTTTCTTTATCAATTCATCTGTTCATGGACATTTTGGTTGATTCCATATCTTGGCTGTTGTGAATAATGCTTCAGTGAACAAGGAAATGCAGACATGTCTTCAACATACTGATTTTATTTGCTTTGCATATATATCCAGTAGGGGGGTTGCTGGATCATATGGTAGTATAGTAGTTCTATTTTTAATTTCTTGAGAAACTTTCACACTGTTTTCCATAATGACTACTAATTTCATTGGTTCCCTTTTCTCCACATCTTCACCAACACTTGTTATCTTTTGTATTTTTGATGACTAGTGATGTTGAGCACTTTTTCATATACCTGTTGGCCATTTGTATGTCTTCTTTTGAGAAGTGTCTATTCAGGTCCTCTGTCCATTTTTTTAGTCGGGTTATTTGCTTTCTTGCTATTGAGTTGAGTTCCTTACATATTTTGGATATTAACCAGATATATAGTTTGCAAATATTTTCTCCCATTCTATTATCTGTCTCTTCACTCTGTTGATTGTTTCCTTTGCTGTCCAGAAGCTTTGTAATTTGATATAATCTGATTTTTCTATTCTTGCTTTTGTTGCCTGTGCTTTTGGGGTCATATCCAAAAGTCATTGCTTAGACAAATGTTATGAACATTTCCCCTTATGTTTTCTTCTAGTAGTTTTATATTTTCCAGGTCTTTTTAAAAAGTTTTTAGTCTTTTTTGAGTTGATTTTTATATATGGTATAAGATAAGGGTCTAATTTCATTCTTCTGCATGTGGATATCCAGTCTTCCCAACACTATTTATTGAAGAGACTATCCTTTCCCCATTGTGTGTTCTTGGCAACATTTTCAAAAATCAATTGACCATTTATGCATGGGTTTATTTTGGATTCTCATTTTATTCCTTTGTCTGTTTTTATGCCAGTATCATATTGTTTTGATTATTATAGCTTTGTAGTAGATTTTGAAATCAAGTAGTGTGATGCCTCCAGCTTTGTTCTTTTTACCCAAGGCTGCTTTGGCTATTCAGGGTCTTTTGTGGTTCCACAAAAATTTTAGGATTGTTTTTCTATTTCTTTGAAAAATTTCATTGAAGTTTTGATAGTAATTGCATTGAATCTGTAGATCATGTTGGGTATTATGGACATTTTAACAATATTAAGTCTTCCATTTCATAGAATATTTTTCCATTTATTTGTGTCTCTTTCAACTTATTTCATCCATGTTTTATACTTTTAAGTGTATAGATCTTTCACCTCCTTGTTTAAATTTGTTCCTGAATATTAATGGATTTTATGAAGGTAAATATGTCCAAGGGAGAAGTGGAGAAAACGTTGCTGTTGCCTGTGGCAGAACAGGTAAGTCAGGGTGGTGGCCAGCTGGCATCTTTATGTAGTCTCTATCTCTCCTTCTGGACATAGAACACTTCCTTCTAATTTTGGAACTTGTCCTTGCTCATTCTCAGTTAGCCACCACCATAAACCTGGCCTGATTGATCAGAATATTTATTCTAATTTTCCATTCACAGTGATTAGTTCAGAAATAGTCACTTGCCACAAGCCAGGCCTGTAAGAGTTAGCCCTGGGATTTTAGCTAGAACTACTGGGGAAGGGATTTTCTTCTTTTTGCTATGATAATTGGCTGTAAGGAGCTACTTGGTGTGCAGCATCTTTTTAAGGCTCCATGTTTAAGAACCTGCCTGATAATGAAGTCAAAACTGAGGAAGGCTAAACTGCATATTGAAGAAGAGAGTAAGGTTTCTGACCACATGGTTTATGGACCTGATTTCAGCTATACACAGAGGCAAATTTATCTCTGGATTTTTTGGTGCATATATGCCAATACATTCCCTATGGGGCTTAAGCCAGGTTGAGTTAGTTTCTTACACTTGCAATCAAAAGTCTTCTGATTGATGTAGTGAGCTTCCTTCATAAATATTAGCATGGAGGAATTGAATCAGAGGTTTGCAATGTTCTCCTCGGGAAAAAATTTCCATGTTCCAAGGACATAAAATCACCATGTAAAATATCTCCTCTTCCTTCAGAATGAACAAATCTGAAGCAAGGCTGGGCCTGGAAAAAAAAATGGATGTATGGCTGAGACTTGTATGGCTAAGGAAAGATGGGACACATCGAATTGGTTCTGCTGTGACACTTGTTTCTGGTAGTTTTTATTTTATTATGATAGTATCTTAGTCCATTTAATTTATTTCTAACAGTTCTGGATGCTGGGAAGTCCAAGATCAAGGCACTGATAGATTCAATGTCTAGTGAGGGCCTAATTTCTGGTTGATAGATGGCATCTTCTAGCTGGGGTCTTACATGGTGGAAAGGGGAGGGCAGCTCTCTAGAGCCTCTTTAGTAAGGTCGCTAATCACATTCATAAGGGCTCTGCCCGCATGATCTAATCACTCCCAAAGGCCCCACCTACCAATACACATGGTTGATTAGGTTTCGACATAAGAATTTTGAGGGGATATAACATTCAGATAATAACTAATATGAAACCCTGGGCAGGATAGAAAACATTTGTTAGTCTGATAGAGTTGCCAGCCTTCCATCCATCCATCCATCTCTACATTTGCCCATTAATTAAACAAATATCTGTTGAGTTTAAATAAATGATAGACACAAGTCTATTAAGAAAGAGGGTTTGACTCACTAGGTCAAGGTCAAACTAGCAAGATACTTTCCTGCCTGGGAGCCAGGGCTCAGCTAGATACCCTCTTTCTCATTTGCAAAACAAGAAAATCTAACTTAGATACCCACTCAGATCCCTTCCAGTGCTATGATTTGATGACTGGATGATATCTTAGAGTATTATCTGATCCAGTTTTCTCATTTCTGGGATGAGAAAATCTAAACTTGGGGAGCTTGAGGGATTTGTGCAAGGACCTGACGTCTGCTTCACTCTCCTGGTGACTCCATCAGTTGAAGACGCTGCGATGACCGTTGGGCCAGGACAGAAAAGAGGCTGCGGGCAGAACACACAGGTTACGGGGCAGCAGGTCCAGTTACGCCAGAAGTAGCTGGTGCCTGGCTCAGTGGGCTGGCCCCACCCAGGCACGGAAAGTAGAGAAGTGTGTGTTTGTGTGTGTGTGTGTGTGTGTGTGTGCGCGCGCGCAGAAAAGCTGCCCCGTGGTTTTCTTTCTTTCTTTTCTCAACAGTTGAAACACAGCACATATCTACAGGGACTTCGAAAGAAAACAGACCCCGCCACCTTGCAGGACGCCACTTCTGAGCGGTGGCCCCAGGAGCATGTGAAACGCCTGCTCCGAGCAGGCTCACGGAGGGCGCCAGCTCCTCTGCCCAATGGCTGTTTCCTTGAGTTTTCTCTTCCAAAAAGGAAATTGCAGGCATGTTACTGCTCTGCTCAGGACCGGGGATTATGGAGCTTAAACGCTCTCCTCCAAGCCATGTTCAAGTTTTTGACTTAAAAGGGAAATGTTTCATTTTAGGCCAAATGCATCCCCCTCCTTCCCCCTTCCTGGAACGTGAACAAAGCAATTCAAATCAGAAAACAGAGGGAACTCCGTGCGCACTGTCCACGGGGACCCGGCTCCCAACTGGATCCCACGGAATCTGATTGAAGTGCAACTGAACCCCTCCGCGTTTGTTCAAATGTCATTTAAATAGAAACGTTTCAAATCTCTGCCAAGGAACTGCCCAGGGGGTGGCATGGAATGGAGTCGGGGGCCCTCACTGCTCTGCCGGCTGCTGCAGGCGAGGCCGACTCAAACGCAGCTCCAGGGAAAAACAAAGTGGTGGGAAAAGAGGGGAGAGAGAGGAAGGAAGGGAAGGGGGCGGAGGCGGAGGCGGAGTCTCTGCGCAGTTTTCACACTAAAGATAACAAGATATAAATGAGACACGAGATGCCTGCATTTTGGCATCTGGTTTTTACGTTATTTTATTATTATTTTTAAAGACAGAGACAAATTCAAAGCTGGAAAGATTCAGGATCACTGTGGGGCTCAGGCTTCAAGATTTTGGCCATCACCCTCTTTGGTGTCAGGAGGATTCCAACATGAATGCACCGTGCACAGCTGTTTTTAGCTTACCAGTTTGGAAAAGGGAGAACAATGGAGAACGATGTTTGGCTTGTCTGGGCTTTCTCAGGGCAGTCAGATAGGATTCGGTTTGAGGTTGGGGGCTGAGGATATGGGTCTTGGTTTCCTTACCCCATGTGCTAGAGGTGGCCATGAGGTCAGGGGTTTGAGATTCTGTTGGTACCCAGTCCGGGAACGTGCAGGCATTGCCAGGCGTACCCTGGGGGTGCTCAACAGGGAGTCGTCTAATCCCTCCTCCTCCACTCAACCATAATGATGACTCTTTTATCTGCTTTATATTTTGTAGTTCTGGAAGAAATTTTGTGACAAAAAGAAATCTGCTACTAACACCATTATTTGAGAACCAGTGAAATAGACATTTCAAAGCTTCCATGGTTCTGATATTTTATGAGATCAAAATTGGGAAGAGTTCGGATTAAGGGTCATTCCCTCACCCCTAGGGACCCATCATCATGGGATAGAGTTAACTTCCTGCATCACGATCTCCCTCCCAAGACAGGTAAGATAGACTTCCCTGGCTGTTGGGAAAACCATGTTGATGTCAGGACACAATATAAACAACGCATTCAGCATTTTGATTCATGCCAAATCATCATGATATGTTTCTGTCTGATGCCTTTGTTCATCTTGCAGCCTTTGCTCATGGGAAGGCTGTGAAGCAGTGGTTCCCCACCTTTCTCAGGATGAGAATACTTTATAGATATTGAATGGATCCCCATAGATTAGTAGCTGGACTTGCCTTATCTGTGGACAAAAAAAATATATAATGAAAGAAATCCATTCTGAATTTTTAAATAATTTTTTGAAGTAAGTTTGTATTTTATTACTGTATCCATTTATATTTGAAAAATCATTGCACATATATGTACAAGACATTACTTATTCATTCTATAAATAATGCTCAGTAGAAAGACAAATTGATAGTTTTTACAGTTACTTCAGAGTTCACAAAAATTGGGAATTTGCTATTGGATTTAAAAAAAGGATAGCAAATATGTGTACTGTATGCCTCCAGGCCCTTAACCTTTGCCTATTCCATCATGATACCTTTTTTCCTTCTGGGCCTGAAACTCCAGCTCAGAATCCTTCTCAACACAGTACTCCAAGAAGCCACTACCAATCTATGGGAGTTAGCACAGGAGAAAACTCAGTTCCTTCCTCTGGTATAGACTGCACGTTTTCTAGAGGGGCAGGTCAGAGGATGCTTGCTTGGCATTGTTCTGAACCTAAAGAAAACAATGAAAGACTTCTAGACCTTGGGAAGGATTCACATGGGCCCGGATTAATGAGGCTGGTGAGTGACTCAGGACTTACAAAACCCTGAGACAATAAGAGCCTCTTCTGAATTGAAATAACCTAAAGATGTGTGAGGAGGGTAGCCCAAGAGTTTCTAATGGGGAGATCTTCCCCTCCTTAGAGACGTTTACTCTTTTGTCTTAGAGAACCTCACAGAGCAGCAGGAGGTGGGCAAGCAAGGCAAGTCCTCTCTCATCATTGTGTTCAGCCAAGAAGTAGCTTGGAGGAGTCCCATTTATGAGGAACCCCAAGGGGAGGTGGTGGCTCGTGTGCTGAGAAAATACTGGAAATGGAAAGGAGCCGTTCATTCACTATAACTCTGTTAACTACTGAAACCACAGCCCTTCAGAGCTGAAAGAGACCAAAGAATCATCTCCGTTTACCAATAGGGAAACTGAGGCCCACATCTAAGAGTATTCTTACATAATTTAACTGTTGCATTAATTGGTGACTTAATCTAGCACAGTCACATTTTCATAACTTTGGTCAATTTTCAGTGAGTTTGGTTAAAATCACCAAAGATATGCCATTTAATTTCAACATGGCATGCCTAATCCCAAATCACGTTTATTGTGCACCTTGACACTCTTAGTCATGGATGAAATTTGATGGAAATCTGTTCATTCCTTTGCAAGTGGCCATAGAATAATGGGTAGACAAATATAAAATACTCCCCTATTGTGCTGACTAGTATAGAAAACCTGTGTTATTCAGTTGTCACAGTAAGTCACAGCCACATCAGCTTTTGTCAGCTTGTATAAGACAGTTGGCCTGGAGGACGTTGTCTTGTTCCCATTATCCATGTGCTGGGAAAGTGGAGGCATATATTCCACATATTTGCTATCTTTTCCCTTAACTGCCCACAGCTTTTCTTCTCTTCCCTTTTGAAAGATAAAATGTCATGAGGTCAAAATCCCAGTTTTCCTTTTTGCAGGAATTGACCATCCGGTCCTGAAATTCATTTGGAAATGCTAGGGACCCAGAATAGCTAAAACGATCCTGAAAAAAAAAAGTTGGAGGGCTTACACTTTCCCAATTTCAGAAAGTACTACAAAGCTGTAGTAATCAAGACTGTGTGGTACTGGCAGAAGGATAGACCTATGGGTCAATGGAATAGAATTGAGAATACAGAAATAAACCCAAATACTTATGGTCAATTGATTTTAGAGAAAGATGCCAAGACCATTCAATGGGGGAAAGAACAGTCTTTTCAACAAATGCTGCTGAGTCAACCGGCCATGCATGTGCAAAAGAGCAAAGACGGACTCTTACCTCACACCGTATACAAAAATTAACTCAGAATGAATCAAAGACCTACATGCAAGAGCTAAAACTTTTAGAAAAAAATTAATGTAAATCTTCATGAACTTGTATAAGGTGATGGTTTCTTAGATTTGACACCAAAGGTACAAGCAATCAAAAAAAGATAAATTGGACTTCATCAAAATTAAGTACTTCCAAGGACATTATCAAGAAAGTGAAAGACAGCCCACAGCATGGAAGCAAATATCTATATCTAATAGGAATCTAGTATCTAGAACTCTTACAACTCAAAAACAAAAAGACAAAAATCCAATTTAACTGGGCCAAGTATTTGAATAGATATTTCTCCGAAGAAGATATGCAAAGAAGATGCCAATAAGCACATGAAAAGAGGCTCAATATCATTAGTCATTAGAGAAACTCAAATAAAAACCACAATGAGATACCTCTTTATACCCACTAGGGTGATTATAATCAAAAGATGGACAATAACATGTATTGTCAAAGATGTGGAGAAATTGAAACTCTCATACATTGCTGGTGGGAATATAAAATGGTGCACTTTGGAAAACAGTTTGTCAATTCCTCAAAAATTCAAGCAGAGTTACTATAAGACGTAGCAATTTTACTTGTAGGTATATACCCAAGACAGTGGAAAACAAATGTCCACACAAAAACTTGTACACAAATGTTCATAAACTAATGGCCAAAATATGGAAACAACCCAAATATCCATCAACCAACGAATAAACAAAATGTGGTATATCATGCTATGGGATGCTTTCCAGTCATAACAAAGGAATGAAGTACTGTTATGTACTACAACATGGATGAACCTTGGAAACGTTATGTGAAGTTGGGGAAGCCAAACACAACAGGCTGCTTAGTATATGATTCCATTTATAGGAAATGTCTGGAATAGGTGAATCCATAGAAACAGAAAGTATATTAATGATTTGAGGGACTGGGGTTTGGGGATGGGGTAGGGAATGACTGCTAATGGGTTCTTTCAGGGGTGATAAAAATATTCTGAAATTACATGATGGTGCTGGTTGCACAACTTTGTGAATATATGAAAAACCACAGACTTGTATACTTTTAATGAGTGCATTTGATGGTATATGAATTATACCTCAATTTTTAGAGAAGACCGTGGAGGTGAATTTGGGGATAGAATAAGAGTGCTAATGGGGGCAAATGAGAGTTTAGGAGGCATGGAAACTCATTTCTCCTGGTCACCCTAGGATTTTCCTTAATCATCAAATGTAAGTGGTACATCCAAGAGGTCACTTGTCCATAGTGTCATTGGACCAAACTGGTCTCATTTCTTTCCTTCCTGGTAACTTTATTATGTTTTTTTGTGTTTTTTTATTTATTTTTATTTTTTAGACAGGGCCTAGCTCTGTTGCTTGGGCTAGAGTGCAATGTCACAGTCACAGCTCACTACAACCTCAAACTCCTGGGCTCAAATGATCCTCCTGTCTCAGCCTCCAAAGCAGCTGGGACTACAGGTGCACACAACCACACCCGGCTAATTTGGTTTTTTTTTTGTAGAGATGGGGTCTTGCTATCTTGCTCAGGCTGGTCTCGACCTCCTGGCCCCAAGCAATCCTCCTGCCTCGACCTCCCAAAGTGCAGGGATTACAGGTGTGAGCCACCATGCCTGGCTCTTGCTGGGTAACTTTAATCTGGTCAGTGGACCTCTCCTTATATTCTCTAATATGTGTAAGTAGCTCAGTGCAGAAGAAAGAACAGGAACCTCAGAGGTAGGCAGTGTTGTACTGAATTCTGGTCCTGCCCTTTGCTCATTGGGAAACCCTGGGCAAGTAACCTGGCCCTCCCGAACCTCTATTTCCTCATCCATAACCTAGCTTGGTGGGAGGACTCGGTGCCAAGATCCAGGCACATGGTGCATGACGTTAGTGTCCTGCTCTTCCCTTCTCCTTGTCTTCCCAGGGTGGTGACAGCCCAGTGTTTACACATGAGAGAGCACGAGTAGGGGAAGGCTGGTTGAAGGGCAAATTGCATCCCCTACCTTCCCTTACCGAAGCTCCTTACCAGGAGGGGAGTCTGATCACAGCCACATCTCGCAGGTCTAGAGTTTTTCTAAGGGCAATTTCCCATGGGCCCTATAAGAAAGCAGTTGAACCCTAAGATTCAGAGCTGGATGAATGTCCCAAGCCGGGGCACTACGATGTGTTTCCAGGTACCCAAGCCTCTGCTGCCTCCTCACCTCCCCTAGAATACTTTGGATGGCTCGCCAGACTCCTAGGTAGGTACCATTGCAAGGTGACACCTGACTTCCCCTCGTGACCTCCCTGCCACCCCCTTCGTATCATCAGAGGGAGCCCTCAGCAGGGGTGGAAACTGAGTCAGATACTTCTTCCAAAAGCCAGTCCCCCTCCCTCCGCCCTCCCTGCACACACTCTGACCCGGAGCTGGCTTTTGTTCCCCCTCGCTCTCAAGCTGCGAAGAGTACCTCTTCCTAACACTTGTCAAAAATTAAAGCGAGACCTGCTTTCAAATGTTCTGTCTGTACTTGCCGGCCAGGAAGGCAGGTCTGTCTCCAAAGAATTTGCATTTACAATTCCAAATATGCACTCGTGCTAAGACGAAAGAATGTCTCCTTGCTTTCAAGCTGGGTTCGGCGTGACCTCTAGGTTTTAGTATTTTCAACAAAGTGTCATTTGACAATTCAACCGCATTCAGAGAGAGGAGAAGAGCGAATGTCCTCTCAGAAACGTGCCGACTGGGTTGAGAGATGAGAAGACTTAGCCCAGAGCCATCGGCTTTATTTTATCTTTTGCTTTCACCCTTTATTTAATTTTTTAAAAATCTCCACAGAAACACTGTTGTTTTCATTTCTAGGTTTTATCTTCTGTTTTGATTATGAGGGTCAACATGAGGCTTCTTAAAGAAGACCAAGGAGTCTGCATTTCCATGACGCCAGATTGGTTTTCCTGCCTGTCTCCATCTGCCCCGTCCAACATAGCACCCCTGGTTTCTCACCCCAGCTCCAACAGGAAGGGGCTCTGATCTCCCAGATCTTGCAGGTCTAGACTTTGTCTGAGGGCAGCGGCCCGTCAGCTCTAGGAGGCTGCGGCTGACTCTGCTTTGTGCCCCAAGCCGTGGTGAGCAGCCTCCTTCCAAAGCCCTTGCAGAGTCCCGGGCTCCAAGCCACCGCCGGACGGGGAGCCCCGGAGCGGCTGCGCTGGGTGCAGTCCCTGGAGAGGCCGGGAGGAGGGTGTCTTGTGCTGCATAAGTCTTGCTTGCGGGCCGAGGGCCCCCTAGCGCAGAAGGCTCCATCCTGACAAATGCAGATCAGCTTGTCACAATAATCAATGCCGCCCCAGGCCACGCCACCCAGCTCCGTTTCACTCAGAAGTCGGCTGAACAGCGGGATCTCTCGCGACGGCTTCATTCAACACGCCGGCAGGCCTGTGGGCACAGGGTGGGGGCAGTTTACACAGATGCTCGCCCCTCTGGCACCCCGAGCAGGTGTCTGGTCACCTCCCTCAGACCACCCTTGCAGTAAAGAGCCCCCCTCGGGTTTGAGGCACAAGAGAGGCCAGTCTCTGGAGTGGCTTTCAGGGGGATCTGCCAGCTGCCTGTGGCCCACGGGCTGGCTGGTTCTTGAGAACTTGGGCCGACCCCGAGAGGTGTTAGTGTGCCCTGGCACACACGGGGAAACAGGCTCAGATCAATGACGGGCTTTGCCAAAGGTCACAAAGCCGGTAGGTTGCAGAGCCAGCCGGGGCCTGATCGGAGGCCCCCCGAGTGCTTCGCCCATGCTTGTACCACCGCACCACCTGCACAAACAGATGGGCCCCTTGGCGGCTGAAGAAATAGCCGGCCATCATCGGGTGCTTGAAACCTTTAAAAGCCTTTCATATCTGCTTCTGTTATCTTTTTTGCTTCTCCCAACAGACCCCTGCTGGTGTAGCTGGGGGAGATGCCAGGCCTGGAGCTGATGTCGCCCCCAAGGAACCCCACCAACCGTGTCGGGCAGCCCCTCCCAGGAGTCTGCAGGCAGCCACCATCCTCCCACCCAACCCTCCTGCGTGTAATGGCCTTTATTTGCACCATGAACCAATGGGACTCACCTGTACCAAAGAAGAATGCAATTGAATGACTTCCTCAGAGCACCTGGAAAGGCTGGAGTCACACGGCTTCTTGACAGCTTCCACCTGCTTGTCCTTAACAGCAGAGGTAGGGAAGAGGTCTAAAAATTCTTTGAAGTGTATATGTATAATATATATATGTATATGTATACATATGTATTTTTTTCTTTTTAGAGATGGGGGTCTCACTCTTATGCCCAGGCTGGAGTACAGTGGCACAATCATAGCCTACTGCAGCCTCTTACTCCTGGGCTCAAGCAATCCTCTTGCCTCAGCCTCCAAGTAGCTGGGACTACAGGCAGGTGCCACTATGCTTGGCTAATCAAAAAAATTTTTTTCTTTTTTTAGAGATAGGGTCTCACTATGTTGCTCACTCTGGTCTTGCATTCCTGGCTTCAAGCGATCCTCCTTCCTCGGCCTCCTGAGTAGCTGGGACTGCAGGCGTGCACCACCACACCCGGCTAATTTTGAAACGTTATATTTTATCTAAAAAAATCTCACAGAAAATTACGTTTTACCTCCTCACATATCTGTTTCATTTTTTATTTCCTTTTTAAAAATTGTAGTAGAATATACCTGGCATAAAAGTTGCCATCTTAACCATTTTTAAGCGTACGGTTCAGCGGTATTAAGGACGTTCACATTGTTGTGCAACCCTCACCACCATCCATCCACAGAACTCTTGTCATATTGCAGACTGGAACTCTGTACCTATTAGATGTCACCAGCGCCTGGTGACACAATCCTACTCTCTGTCTCTATGAGTGTGACTGCTCTAAGTACCTCCCATGAGTGGAATCAGACAGTATTTGTCCTTTGGGGAGTAGCTTATTTCACGCAGCATGACCTTCTCAAGGTGCATCCATGTGGTAGCATGTGTCAGAATTTCTTTCCTGCCTCAGGCTGAGCAATATTCCATTGTACTCTCTACCACATTCCGTTTATCTGTTGGTCTGTATCTGTTTCTTTTAAATACAATGTCTTAAGTTACTTACTAGTTAAAAGGATTATTCACGCTATAATAAGGCCTGACATGTAGGGCCAGGCGTCAGCAAACATTTCCTTATAGGGCCACATAGTACATAGTTTAGGCTTTACAGGCCAATATGGTCTCTTTTGCAATCGCGGAACTATGAAACTCCGCTGTTGTAGCACTAAAGCCGCCATAGACCACCTGTAAATGAATGGGTGGGACTTTGTTCTAATAAAACTTTATTTATAAAAATAGGCAGTGAGGCAGATTTGGCCTGTGGTCAGTGGTTTGCAGATCCCTAGTCTGGGAAGTCAATATGCTATATCATTCAGAGCATAGGCTTTGGTGTCGGAGGAATGATTTTTGCTCGGTTCACACAAAAACCCTTTATCTTTCCCAGGGTTCACATGATGCATCAGGGTACCTGGCCAGCAAACTCTGCCCAAAACTACCCTCCTCCCTGATCTTCAGGTCTCGTGGCTCAGTCTGACCCCCACTGGCCAATGTGACTGATTCCTTCTGGGTTCTTCCCGGCACAACCACCACCGTTTGCCAAATATGCCTGTGAATGACTGAATGATGGTTGTATACAAGAAGTCTTCTCCCCAGAAGGTCCTCAGTCCCTATGAAGACCCAGATGGCTGGAGACATGTGGGGAATTGAGCACTGCAACTTCAGGTGTTAAGAGTACCTGAAGCCCAATCCTGGCCCCTCCAAAAAACTGTATGTCACTGTGGCCCAGTAAAATCTTTTTCTTTTTTCTTTTTCTTTTTTTTGAGACGGGGTCTTACTCTCTTGCCCTAAGCTGGAGTGCACTGGCACAATCATAGCTCATTGCAGCCTTTAACTCCTGGGCTCAAACAATCTTCCTGCTTCACACCCTTGAGTAGCTGGGACTACAGGTGTGTGCCACCACCCCTGGCTAATTGTTTAAATTATTTTTTGTAGAGATGGGATCTTGCTATGTTGCCCAGGCTAGTCTCAAAGCCCTGACCTCAAGCGATCCTCCTGCCTTGACCTTCCAAAGTGCTAGAATTACAGACATGGGCCACTGTGCCTGGCCCCCAGTAAAATCTTTGCAGTTGTTTGCAAAGTGTCTATTTTCATAGTCCCTTCTTGGATGGAAGAGATTTTTACCTGGGACACTTGGCACTTTACACCGGGCTCCCAGAAACGCTGACTCCAAACTGAGAATGCCGAGCTGGGTGTCTGATACTTTCTACCAGTATCTCAGCAGCAAAATACATGAACTTGGGCACCAGACAGATCGTACAACCTCCAAAACAAGGTTTCCAAGTGGAGATGTTTTCCCCTACCTTCTGGACAGGCATACGACATTTTAAAAAGCAGCTTCGGCCGGGCGTGATGGCTCACGCCTGTAATCCTAGCACTCTGGGAGGCCGAGGCGGGCGGATCATTTGAGCTCAGGAGTTCGAGACCAGCCTGAGCAAGAGCGAGACCCCGTCTCTACTAAAAATAGAAAGAAATTATCTGGCCAACTAAAAATATATCGAAAAAATTAGCAGGGCATGATGGCGCATGCCTGTAGTCCCAGCTACT
>CM052441.1:137961184-137983712 GCA_028533085.1 Varecia variegata | reverse complement strand
CTCACTCTAGCCCGGGCAACAAAGCGAGACTCTGTCTCAAAAAAAAAAAAGCAGCTTCACTGAGGTATAATTGACATATAATAAGCTGCACATAAAGTGTGTAATTTGACAAATTTCAACATATATATATCTCCATAAAACCATCACTACAAGCAAAATTATGCACATATCCATCTCTCCCAAAGTTTCCTCATGTTCCTTGGTAATCCCTCCCTAACCCTCCTCCCCAGGTAAACACTGATCTGCTTTCCATTGTGATAGATTAGTTTGCAATTTCTAAAGTTTTATATATATAGATTCATATAGTATGTACTCTTTTTTGGTTCACGACTCTCACTGAAGCATTTTGAGGTTTATCCACATCATCAAGCGATCAATAGTTTATTCTTTTTTATTGCTGACTAGTATCCTGATGTTTGCGTATACCACATTTGTTTATTCATTCACCTGTTGATGGCAATTTGGGTTATTTCCAGTTAACTAGGTCAATATGGGTTGACAGTGTTGTTCAAGTCTATCTTTTCTGATTTCCTGCCTGATTTATCAATTATTGAGAAAGGAATATTGGAGTCTCTGACTACAGTTGTAATTTGTCTATTTCTCCTTGCAGTTCTGTGAGATCTTGCTACATATATTTGGAAGCTCTGTTTTTAGGAGCATAAATGTTTAGGATTGTTATGTCCTCTTGATTAGTTGATCCCATTAGCATTATGAAATGATCTTGTTTATGCCTGGTCCATGGCCTACAAGGCAACATTCTGTTTGCTTTAGTTTCACCTATTAAGACTGTGGGGCCCCAGGTGAGTTCAGTGCACTGTGGGAGGCCAAGCCACACTCATGCCTGGCCCACTCTGATGGGCTGTGCAACACACCTGGTCTAGTTTCCTTCCTACGTCTCCCCACTGGGAGGGGTTTAATGGAAGCTAGATCCAGGGTCGGGTAGAATTGGGGTTAGGGGTCCACAACTTGAAACATCTTGGTTTATCACTGGGCACATACCCCAGCCTGGTGACATATGAAGTCCTACGGGTGGCAGGGAAGTCATGGTGACCTTGTCTAGACTCTAAATAGATTTTTTAAGAGACAATTTTGGAACCAAGGCCCAGACTGTTTAATGTGTTCTGAGATGGTGCTAAAAGAATCTACTGTACAGGGGTAATGTCCTAGGTTTACAGTTTCCTGACTAATTCCACCATAAACTTAATTGCCTTTTCTTTGGCTTTGAAGTCTAAAGACTCCCTTGGCATAGGGCTCCCTCCCACACACACACCCAGACTCCTGGCAGGAAGGAATGACTGAGTATCCAAGTGCCAGGGCTCCTTGACTCACTCTCCAAACGGTTACTTCTGCCTGGCCCAGGAGTGGGGCGCTCCATCTTCAGGAGATGATGTCAGGGAGATGCCACTTTGCCAAAAACACACTGGAGCCTTTGGAAGCAAATGCCCACGAATTGCTACTTCCAACCTCTGTCCTGAGTGCTGTCCCCAGCACTAGGGATTCCATCTCCTTGTCTTGTCCCCCAAAACCTGCACCAGCCTCTACCTAGTAGGAGCTCTACCAACTCTCCCAGATGTTTCACCTGCAACATCCCAGACTTCATTTCCTTTTCACTATCACCCTGGGAGTCAGGTGATCATGCACCCATCCTACAGAGGAAGACACTGAGCCCTGGGTGAAGGTAAAGAAGTTGTGCCAGGATATGTGGCTAGCCAGGGGTATAGAGGTGTAGGGCCAGGGCTCAAGTTTGGGTTGTCTGACTCTAAATACAGGGCTGATTCCATCACTCTACACAAATCTGTACTAGTTTCCTAGGGCAGCCATAACAAATTACCACAAAGTCGGTGGCTTAAAACAACAGGAATTTATTCTCTCACAGTCTGGAGGCCAGGCGTCCAACATCAAGGTGTTGGCAGGGTAGGTTCCTCCTGGAGGCTCCGAGGGAGAGTTCGTTCCATGCCCGTCTCCAAGCTTCTGGTGGCTGCTGGAAATCCTCTGTGTTTGTTGGCTGATGTAGATGCTTCATCAGTCCAATCTCTGCCTCTGTCTTCCATGGTCTCAACAGGGCCTTCTTCTTCTGATAGCAATGAAGTGAGTGGGACAGCTAGAGCACTGTAGGAACGTGACCTAAGTTGGAAGGAAGCTTTGGAGTCAGGGGCCTCTGAGCTGAGTCCTGGGCTGTCAGCTCTGGCTCTCTGCACTTGTGCTTCTCATCTGTAAGACGGGGACAGCAATGGTGCACACCTTATGGGCTTCCTGTAAGAGCTAAATGTATGTCAGGGGCTTAGCCCCATGCCTGGCACCTGGGAAGAGCCCAATTAGTATCAGAAATGAAAAAAAATAGGATTGGTAGGATGGCTCCCATCTCACTGCGAGTACAGTGCAAAGTCCTTGCTGCGGTCAACAAGGCCTTCCACCCTTGGGACCACATCTTTGTAATCTCACCTCCTACCCTCACCCGTCTGCTCTCTGCCTCTCAGCTGCCCTGACCTCGTGGCTGTTCCCTGCTTCTAACCAAGGCCTTTGTGTTTGTAGTTTTTCTGCATGGCCTGCTCTTCCCTGCCTTTCTGTCTGGCTTGCTACTGACTTTGTTCTGGACTTTCTTTAAAGGTATCTGACTCGAGAACATTCCAGCATCCCTATTTAACATGCCACCCTTCTCTTCCCAGGCGTCTCTTCCCAGCTTCTGGTCCCATGCACTGTTTTATTTTATATGTATATATATGTATATAGCACTTATTGTTACTTGATGTATTATATATTTATTTATCTGATTATTTCTGTCTCCCTCCACCAGAGTGCATGCCCCGTGGGACTCCGTTTGGCTCACTGGTGAATCCCTAGTGCCCGAGACGGTGACTGGCAGATAGTAGTTTCCAATAACTATTTGTTACGCGAATGAATGAATGATGCAATGAAATTCGACGGGTCTGTCCCCATTGGTATCGAGGTCCATAATCTATAATCCTGCCCCATGAGCCATGTTTTGAAGAAGTGGCTTGACAGGTGGTCAGTGAGACAGAACCAGAGCAGAGGGCAGCTCTGCTGGACGCCCTGGCCCCTGAGGCCACAGGGGAAACGACGGTGAGCATCTATCTGTCCTACGTGCCACACACTGTGTGCAGCCCTCCGCTCATCTTCACGTCTGCTTTCGTAAGTGAAGAAACAGGCTCAGAGAGGTTAGGTCCGTTGCCCAAGATCACGCATAAGGGGGGAGCTGGAATTCAAACCCGTGTCTGCCTGCTGTCGCGTTTGCCTGCTTTCCGCCACCCCAAGCGTGAGTCTCCCTCGCTTTGAATTCTAGAGAAGGAAAATACGGGTAAAGTTGGAATTTGCCCTCATCAGGGGGCTCCATGGGAAATTCTCCAACCTCGGCTCTCAGAGGAGGGTCCTGGCCTCTGGAATTCTTGGCAGGAGGCACAAGATGTGCCTGGACCCTTCTGTCACTGACCTTGAAGAAGTGTCTTTGGAAACTCTTTTAATCTAAAATCCCCTGCAGCTTCCAGCCACCCGCATCTTAAATCGTGTCAGCAGAACCCTCTCATATTTGACATTCTTTCCCGGAGTTCCTGACCCCAGCATTCTCCAGCCAAGAGCTTCCTTCTGCGTCCCCACCTCTGTGTGAAGGGAGCACAGAGAAGGAGGGGCGGGGGCAAGACGGACTGGAAGGCTCAGCCTCTCACCAGGGACAGGGGGCAGAAGTTCCTCTGTGGCTTTTTTTCAAAAAAATTTCATCTCTAGGAAAGGTTCCAGGAGCTTCCACGAGATGTTGGGGCCCTTCGAGGGATGTCTAGAGTCAGGAGCTGCAGGACTGTGGCTCAGTACAAGCTACGTCCGACTTCAGGGGCAACGGGCCCACCTCACAGGCCAGCAGAGTCATCTTGCCACCATGGGTGGGTCTGTGCTCAGACAAGGATGCCCCACCCTGGATCTCTGAGTCCATCTTGCATTGTCCCTGCTCCACCACGGCGCCTCCATGAGGACCACGTTGAAAGTGTTTGTGGAGCCAACATCCAACCTGCTCCTGGCTCCAGACCCTCACGCCCACTTGGAACGTCCGTGCCACTTTCCCTGCCAATCTGGTGCCTGGTCAGGACCTAACTCAGATCTCAAATCTATCCTGCAGCCGTCCTAGATGCGTTTGTCCAACTCAGCCTCCTCCAAACTGTACTCCACGTGGTGGCCAAGGTTTCTGTAAAGGACAATCCGGCAAGAGTGCTCCCCTGCTCTGGAGAATCCAGCAGCTCTCAGAGCTCTTGGGGACCATCCTCGCTTCCTCTCCTGTCCCATTTTTGCTGCTTCTGCCCTCCAGAGACACCCTAGCCACTCTGACCCTCTTTTTTGGTCCTGTTTTCTGCCCATGCTATGTACTGGGTTGAATAGTGCCCTCCAACATTCATGTCCTTCCCAGAAACTCAGAAGGTATTAAGAACTTTATTTGAAAATAGTCATTACAGATACAAGTAGTTAAGATGAGGTCATGCTGGAGAAAGGTTGGCCCTTGACCCAATATGACGAGTGTCCTTATAAGAAGAGACACACAGACACAGGGGGGTTGGGGGGAGAAGAGGCCATGTAAGACGGAGGCAGAGATTGGAATGATGCAGCCACAGCCAAGGAAAGCCAAGGATTGGCCACAACCACGAGAATTGAGGATGAGTCCAGGTTTCCTCCCCTGGAGCCTTCAGAGAAAGCGTGGCCCTGCAGATACCTTGACGTTGGACTCCTAACCTCCAGACCTGAGAAAGAAAACATCTCTCTTGTTTTAAGCCAGCCAGTTTGTGCTAGGTGCTGTGTCATGGCAGCCCTAGGAAACTCATACTAAACCAGCCAAGTAAGACCATGGCCCCTGCCACGGACCGCACCTTCCGCTGCCCGGTCCCGCGTCCACTCTGGCTTCCCTTGACGGCCGACCTCCCGTGGATCCTCCCGCCTCACCACATCAGACATGGCTTCCTGACCTCCCCAAAGCTCGGCTTCTCCCAAAACACGTGACATTTGTTCATGCTGCAGCAGTTTCCTGCTTGCTGGTCCTCTGTTCCCCTCACCCCACCCCCAGCTGCAAGTTCCTTAAAGGCGAGGGTTCAGGACTGTGGCTCTCGGAGCCTCTCCAGGTAGATCTCACTCAGAGTATTTGGCAGGGCATCTACTAAGGGAATATTTCCCCTAAATGGCTCTGTGGTCGTATTAGACGTGAACCCGTGTGCCCTCTCAGATTGCCCTTCCTCCCTCTGGGTCGGAGTGCCAACCTCCCGGGCCACTCCTCCTTTTTCAGACTTCAGTGGAAGCTCACTCCTCTGGGTGTGGAACCTGCAGTGGCTGCAAAGGGACCAGATGACACGACCAGGTGAGGTCAGCTCCTTGTGGAGGGAAATTTGACCCATGGGACATGGGAGGGAGCTGGGCACGTACGTTCTCCATCTTTCTGTCTTTGGGGGACTCCTCTGGCATGCGTTTCTTCCTTGTGGCCATTCTGGAGAAATCCGTGGGGCCAGCAAGCACCCCTGCTGAGCAAAGGCATCACTGTGGCGCTGTTCCCCATGTCTCCTCACTTCCCTGTCCCTTTCTTCACCTGCACTGCCCTGGGCTTTACAAATAAAGTGTCAGCACTTTCATGTTTTCTTTAGGCTTTGTTTTCTAGAGGGCCCAGTCCCAAACAGTGGTAAGATAAGATTAGGAAATAATACATATTTTGTCCTCCCCACTTAGAAGGAGGGTCACAGTGCATGTAAACTTGTCAAAGGCTCTGAGAAGTTCTGCAGTGGGGGGGGGGTGGAAAACCCAAACACCTGTTTAACTTACAAGCTAACATTTAGTAAACACTTACTGTCTGGCAAACATGATTCTAAGCACTTTACACATATTAATTTTTTTAAATTCCCAGTAGGAATTATTATTGCATTTCACAAACAGGGAAACTGAGGCATAGAGCACTTAGGTAACTTGTAATACAGTTAACAAGTAGAGAAGCCCGGCTTCTAATCCAAGAAGCCTGGTTCCAGAGTGAGTGCTTGTGACCACCATGCTGTATACACTCTTTGTCTTATCTCAGAGTTGCCTTTATTTTTTGATGACGATTGTTTTTAATTGTATCACCTGTTAACATCAACTGAGCTGGTTCTGTTGAAAACAGCTCTAGGTTTATCTTGGTTTCCTGCAAAGATGTCTGTGCAACCAGCAGTGATCTTGCTGCCCTTATCTGCTCAGAGACCTAACCCAACCCCCTTATAGCTCACAATTTTGCACCACAATAGACACTTGTAGGAAGGGCAGGGAAGAGAAAAGGAAGGAAAGGTTGTTCTTATAAACAGACCAGGGGCCCTGTCTTAAGAGAAGGAACCTGGACAGAAATTCGGTGACATTTCCAATTCCCGGTTATGGCCTGCAAGTTGAAAGCAAGAGCCTTTTTCTAGTACATGCATGAATATCAATTGCTCTACTTCATTATGGCTGCTAAGTGTGGGTATTGCCAAGAATAAAACTAGAAAAGGCTGCTATGATGATGAGGCATGGTCTCCTGGCTTCTGGGAATGGAGCTGCCATGGACAGTTGCATAGGTCGTGCACTGAACAACTGCAGGGGGTGCTGTTCACATCATTCTCCATCGAACAGTTGCCCTGCATGGAATTACACTGTACGGCAATCACAATGCTGAGGTTTGGGTGGGGTAGAGTGAAGGTAATTGCAGGACTAAAATCATTACAAACACAATCAGGCTTATCTGAATGGCTCAGGGTGTAGTCCAGGCCATATCACAAAGCACCAGGAAGTCCTGACACTGGCGCCTGGAAACCTGCCCTGTCTGAGGCGAGGCCTGGGTTCCTGAGTGACATCTCCCTGACAACATGGCATTGAGCACCCACGTCCTCCAGCATTATGTAGAGCTCTGACTTGCCTCTATTGATATTTGGGGTTGGATCATTCCTTGTTGTGGAGGGCTGTCCTGTGCTTTGTATTAATAGGATGTTTAGCAGCATCCGTGGTGTCTACCCCCAAGTTGCCAGTAGCACCCCTCACCCCAAATTGTGACAACTAAAACTGTCCCTAGACATTGCCAAATGTCCCTGGGGTTGAGAAGCGATATTCTAGTGGTTAGCTCATTGTTGTCTAATACAGTAGCCACTAGCCACATGTGACTCTTGAGCACTCAAAGTGCATCTAGTCCAAATTGAGATGTTCTCTAGGTATAAAATATACGCTAGATTTCAAAGAATTTGTCCAAAAAAACCCTCAATAATAATTTTTAAGCATTGATTACATGTTAAAATGATAGTATTTTGGACATGTTGCACTAATTAAAATATATTGTAACATTAATTTCATTTCTTTCTTTGTACTTTTCCTTTTTCTTTTTTTTTTTTAGAGACAGGGGTCTCACTCATAGCGACCTCAAATTCCTGTGCTCAGGTGATCCTCCTGCCTCAGCCTCCTGAGTAGCCAGGACTATAATAGGTGGATGCCACAATATCTGGCTAATTTTTTCATTTTTTGCAGAGATAAGGTCTTACTATATTGCTGAAGCTGGTCTTGGACTCCTGGCCTCAAGCAATCCTCCCACCTCCACCTCCCAAAGTGCTAGGATTGTAGGTGTGAGCCACTGTGCCTGGCCTCTTTACTTTTTACAATGTGGCCCCTAGAAGGCTTAAAATTACACATAGGTCTTGAATTATATTTCCACTGGACGGCGCTGAGTGAGTTTGTCCCCACTTGCATTCAGTCCTTTAGGCAACATGGTGAAATCAGTCTGCTGGGTCTGCCTCCGTCTTATCCGACCCTGCCCCTCCCCCGTCCCTGGGGAAACTTCTGCTGCACCTGACCCCCTAAGACCACGCTCAGGTCTGACGGCGCCCCCTTTAAATATGTCCCATGCTTGAACCTGTGCCCTGTGAAGAGCAGCAGGGAGAAAAGATGCCACAAGCCTCCATAATGGCTGGTCAGGCAGGACCCCACTACCTGAGCATCTGCATTTTTGTGTCAACTGGTCATGCTGTCCTGCTGTTTGTGCCACCCTAGAACCACTTCACTGGTTTCTTCATCCCTTTCCCTGACTCCCGTCTCTTCCTTCTGCGACCTCCCAGATGCATTGCTCTGATCCTACTAATCTTCCTGCCTCAAAGCACCCGAGGAAGCCCACACTCTCGAGTCAGAGCGTCAAAAGCCTATTGCCAGCTGGCCACAGTCCACCTGTTAGAGGCCTGTCACCTCGAGTTTTACTTCCTGTTCCAAGCAAATGGCTATGACTCCTTGCACAGCTCTCCTCGCTTGGCATTCTCCCCTCCTGATTTCCGCCTGTCAAAACCTATTCACCCCTGAAGACCCTTTTAAATCCCTCCTCCTCCCAGAAGCCTTCAGGGTTTCCATGGTGACCTTTCTCATTGTCAGAACCTGTCTGCACCAATTAAGCGGGAATAATCATCCAATTGTCTTGAGGACACTGATATGAAACTGTTGCTAACAGACTGTGTCACGCCTTAGCTTTCGTGTCTTTAGCTCTCTACTCTTCGAGTGTGGAAGGACTTCCGCGTGCCTGGGGTCTGTAAATACCGCTCATCTTGTTTGTGAAGGACTTGCCTTATATGAATATACTCACTGGAATAACTAGACGGGGCATTTTAAGGTCAGGGGTCTCCCTCCCACATTGGAGGAAGATGGTGATCATACTTAAGCTTCTACTATTTCTAAAACCTACACCTGACACACGGCACAGCTGTGTCTCCCTAAGTGTTTGTTGATTGGTTTCATGGAGAATGAGGCCCCCGTTCAGAACAAATCAAACGGGAGTTGTTCGGGCAGAGCGGGGCACAGGCTGAGGACGCCTTGGGAACAGCCGTCCACCAGCAATGCCTGGTCCGCCCCAGTCCCGATATCCTTCTCTGAGGGGGAATGGGGTGACGGGGGCGTTGCTGGCCATGGTGGCCCCCAGTCTTTGGCAGAACATTTGAGGAACAATCTCCTTTGCTGTCTTTTATTTAGGTAGTGATTTCCTAGGAAGTGGTTATCTTGTCTTCTCTATCCACCTTACAGCTCAGTATTTGAACTTGCAAATTATGGCAATTAACCAGAACCGTGGGCCACGTTTCTGCATCACGTGGTTCCAGGACCTGGATGAGGGGCTGTAAACCCTTATTCAAAGGGAGGGAGAGGGAACATCATGCCCAGGAGGGTGGTCCTTCCTGATTAACACAGTCCGCATCTACTCAACCTGCCCCGAGCTGTCACCTGCTGCCCATTTGCATTACAGAAAAGCCACCCTTATGTATTTGCCTATAATAAGGGCTCTGCCTCCAACCTTCCTGGCATCTCCGCCAAGCTGTGAGTAGCCTCGTGCAGGCGCTGACGTCTTGCAATCCAAGTTGCCCCTTCCTTGTTGCTTTTGTCCTCAGCGTGGGACAGGAGGAAGAAGACAAAGGTCCTCCCAGGCCTTCTTAGGGACCGGTCCAGCCTGGCCCAAGAAGGGAGAAGAGCCGATAGAAAACTCTACCAAATGGCTCCATCCTCCAGGCTCTCCGAAGGATGAAGGCTGGAGCCAGGTTGCAGGCTTTCCCCGGCGCCTGTGCTCAGAGCAGCCAGTAGGTGTCTCCGTTACACACTGTTCCGGGACACGCAGCAGAGCAGACGCAGAGTCCTCCCTCCCCTAGACCCAGCTCGCCCGTGGAGGCTCTGGGGGTTTCTCAGGTACCGCCCTCCCTGGAGGAAGCAGGAGGGGGCACGTCAGGGATTGGGAGAGGGGCGAAGACTAGGAAGGCATGAGGGGCTGGAGGGGGTGGAGGGGGTGGCAAGCGGGCAGGTCTGCACCGTGGACGGGGAGCTGGAGGTGGAGGAACTTCCCCCTAGAACAGGTTCAGCACGGGGAGGACGGAGAAGGGGGCAGTCATTACTTACAGAGGGGTTAAGTGCACAGCCCCTGGAGGAAGGTCTGGGTCTGGGTTTGCATCCTAGCCCTGACTCTTACTAGCTGTGTGGTTTTAGGCAAATGACTCAACCTCTCTGTTTCCATTCATTCACCTGCAATTGAAGATAGACTACTACTAGGGTTGTGGGGCCATTTAAATAAGACTCCGCGTAAAAAGTGCCTGCACCTCGTAGGCACTCGATGAGTTTCAGCTATTTCTTATTAATTCGACCGGGCAGTCAGGAGAGGCTGGCACGAACTTGGCCCCCTGCACGTCCCGCCCCCATCAAAGCAGCAGCTGGAGACCTTGGAAGCCAGGTCTATTCACACCAGCAGGACCTGCGGAACGCACCTGAGAGGCTGGCGCACGTTGGGGTGGAACTGTTATTTTAGTGGCATCACAGAGGACAAGGGGGGCCCCAGGGATGAGAAGAGGGAGCAAACCAGCCTGTTAGCCAAGGACCAGCAGGCTTGGCGTTTCCCGGGAAAACACTAGACCTGGTCATCAACCACCTGGGGGAACAGAGGGGTGGTGTAGCTTAGGGAGGGAGAGCAGGAGCCCTGGGGTTCAAATCCTAACCTATCTGGTAATGCGCCGTAGGGCAAGCGGCTTTAACCCCTTCAGTGCCTATCACCCACCGGGAGGATGCCGTGAGGACCCAGAGAGTTAGCGCGTGCGAAGGGCTGAATGCACGATGCCTGTGACTGCAAGGCAGGAGGAAAGCACCCAACGACGTCATCAAGACGACGTCATCGCAGACTTGTTTCATCTTAATTCACCTTCGCTTTAAAGGGAAGACATGGCAGGTTGGGGCTAGCAGGGAAATCCAACCATTTTGCTAAACCAAGACCCGGACCAGAGAGACTTATCCAAGGTAATAAGCTCATTAAGAGCCAAGGAGGGGACCTCATCTCCTCACTTTAAGTGCTTTTCAAAGTTAACACTCTTTCTCCTGATGTCTAGATATAATCTATACCAGCATTTTATCCACGTTTTTCAAAGGAATATAATAGGTGCTTCTATTAACGGGATCTTATGGATTATTGAATTCGGGGAATGTCAAGTTAGAAAAAAATTACATAGGATTTTTTACTGCAGGACTTGTCAGAGCCTTTCCTATGTCTGTGTACACTGTGACTTTCCTAGGTGGCAGTATAGTGAAAAGTATTTCTCAATGCAATTACCAACGCTACCCTTGCTTTCTTGGAGCATCTCGTGGGGCTAGTATTCATGGAATATCATTTAAAACTAGCTCTGGGGTTGTGCTATATCAGCAAGTCCACAAATAAGCAGGTGATAGTACAAAGCCTGCCACTTAATCCATGTTGATGATGTGCGTATATTTAACAAGAAGGATCCACACCAAACGATAGCATTTAGGTCTGCATGGTAGGATTACGAATTATTTTTGTTTCCTTCTTATGCATATCTGCACTTTGTGAATGTTCTACAATGAACATATATGTTAGGACCCCCAATAAAAATGCCTCTTTATTCCATGATCTGTGATGAGGCATTTACTTGAAAGAACGCCACTCCTCTGGGAATAAGTTGCCCGGCACGTCTTTACTAATGACTTAAAAACAAAAGGATGGGGCTTGTGTTCATCACATCTTCACATGAGACTAAATTTGGTGGGGTGGCTCACTCTCAGAGAACTGAGAATAAAAATCAAAACAACCACGACAAATTGGAAACACGGCCCTACACAAACCAGATGAAATCCAATAGTGCAATTATAAGGTGATATATTTAGGGCGAGAAGCAGCCACCATATGTTTAGGATGAAGACAGGAGCAGCTTCCAGTCAGTCAGCAACGACCATGTGAGCCCCTACTAGGTGCACAACCTTGAGCTAAGGGTCGGGGCCGGGCATGGGTTTAGGAGAAAAAGACCTGGTGAGGGTCAAAGCTCCCAGGCTGAGGACAAAGGATTGAGATCGTCCTCAGGATCCCGTTCTCAGAATATGAAATCCTAACGGAGTGGTCTGACATGAGGTATGACTTCCGGTTTGCAAAAAGGGAAGGACCTCTGAAATTAGAACGACTTTTCCATTCTAGGACTGCCTTCATGTGACCTCACCACATCAGGATGTCATCTGTCCCCTGCCAGGCTAGGGGAACATTTTGGTGTCACGTGCAAGTGTAAGAGGCACTCTGGGGGCTGCAGTGGGGAAGCAGGAAAGTTAGAAGTTCTGGGACATTTTACTGGTTTATGGGAACAATCACATGGAATATTTGAAATCCGAACCCTCTCTGAAAAGCTCGTGCTGGAAAATCCGGGGCATCTGGTCGTAGTCAACAGAGCGCCTCGCTGCCTTCAAAGCTGCCTGGATTCCGCACACATAAAAGGCCCAGGACGTGCCGCGGCCCCAAGTCATCCCCCCTCGAGGTCCTGCGTTAGTCAGCTCCTTGTTAGATTGCTGAGTCGAGTCTGTGTCACCCCCGCCTGAACAGGCTGCAGAGGCTGGAGGGTGTCCGGGCAAGAGCCACAGAAATGATCAAAGAGATGGAGACGAGGCCCTGTGAAGAAAGGTTAAAGGAATTGGAAGTATTTCTCCTGGAAAAAGCCAGGGAGGGTCTGAATAACCCAAACCCAGAGAGGGACCACACAAAGCTCACGCTAGCCTTGCTTTCCTTCCCAGCCGCCGCCCTCGTGCGCAGGCTCGGCTGGAAGTGATAACCGATAGCTCACCGCGATCCTGCGCTTCTTACGCTTCCCGCTTTCTGTTAAGTGCTTTGTGTGGTTATCTCGTTTCCTCGTCACTACAGTCCTGTGACCGTTGTCCTTGCCTTGCAGACGAAGGAGCTCGCGCCCAACAGAGAAGCTGTGAAACTTGCCTGAGTTCATTCCGCCAGCCAGCGGTGGTCCCGGGATTCACGCTCAGGCAGCCCCATGTCGCTTCAGACTGTGTCTCCAACGGCGGATGCTCTTCACGGGGGTCCTTTAAAAGACTACCCTCCTCTCACATTGCACAGCATGAAACTTGTGGATGGCTGTCAACAAGGAAAACTTGTTAAATGATGGAAGGCACTGAGTTGTCACCAGGTTCAGCTTCAACAATTCACCTTACGCGATGTGATGTGATCACTTCCCCTGAGTTATTCATACCTGGGGTGTTATGAGCTGAATTGTGCTGTCCTCCCCCCATTCATACGCTGACGTCCTGACCTCCAGAACCCCAGATTGTGACTACATTTGGAGATAGAGTCATCGAAGAGGTAATTAAGTTAAAATGCGGTCATTAGGATGGGTTCTAATCTAATATGACTGGTATCCTCATAACAAAAGGAGACGGTGACACACGTACCCTCATGGAGGAAGGACCATGTGAAGACACAGGGAGAAGACAGCTGGCTAAGCCGAGGAGAGAGGCCTCAGAGGAAACCAACCCTGCTGACACCTTGATCTTGGACTTCCAGCCTTCAGGGCTGCGAGACAATACATTTCTGTTGTTTAAATCATCCCGTCTGTGGTGCTTTGCTATGGCAGTCCCTTGCAAACGGGTGCATTGGGCAATCCTCAAATACCCTGTTATAACTCCCTTTGCAAAAGAGGAAATGGAGACTTGGAGGATCTCAGTCACTTGCCCATTGTCGTACAGGGAGCTAGTGGCAGAAATAGCGTCACATCCCTTTCTTGTCACTCTGAGCCCAGCGCACCTTCCAATGCCCCTTAGGAGCACAGTGGAGAGAAAGAAACACAAACGGCGGGTAACACTGGCCTGGGAGGTCAAACCCTGACTGACACAGGCTGTGTTTCCATCCTGCATCTCGGCCAGCGCAGACCTTTCCGTCCCCTCCTGTGGAGACGCAAAGAGCTTTAATAGCAAAGAACCGTGCGGTCAGACAACGTGTTGACTGGTAGGCAAGCATCGGTAGAAGGGCCCAGCAAGGTGCTCTTAAAATGCAAGCCTGAGCAAGCTCACCTGGCTCCGCAGGAGGTAATAAAACTGATCAGAGTGTGGCAACACAAATGCAGCCCGTCTTGAACTGTAGGAAAATTCTTGCAGATCAAAGAGGAACCCACTGACTGTCATCGTGCTGGGGAAATGTGGAATTAGGGCTTCGTAATTAGACCTCCACTTTAGCACAGGGGCATGGTTACTGCTGAATTAATAGAAGTAGAGGATTAAACACCACGGGCCCAGCTCCAGCTCCCCAGGTCAAGGTAGACGGGACGTAGAGGAGAGAAGAGTCCTAGGTGCTGGCATTCCAAGGGGCTCCCAGAGACCACTGAATCTGGCTTCCTTGGGAGGAAACTGGTTTCTGGATGGGGAAGTGGTATTGAGAGGGGGCTGTGGGATTTGCACGAGGTTCCTGGGCCGGGACAGGTGCAATGCCCTCTGATTTCTGTCCACAGAGGGCACAGTCTGTGCAGCCCACAATGATGGTGACCACCTGTGACAGGTGCTGTGGGTGCCAAGAAATTTGCATCTATTTTATGCCAAGGCTTCACAATATTTCAAACTATTCTTATTTTACATGGGAAGAAACGGACGCACAGAGAGTTCAAGTGACTAACCAGAAGCCATGCAAAGCGGTAGTGGCCAACCCAAGTCTTGAACCCAGGACCACCATATTCTGAGGCTCCTGCTCTCTCCAATACACTGTTTTCTCCCAACTCCCTGCTTTTGCTTTGCTTTTCAACCTTCCCGGTGTTCAGCCTGGCGCTCTGTGCCCAGCATGGGTGCCCAGTTCTGCCGAATCAAATAAGAGCTGTGGTCAAATACAACCTAAAGAATCCATCTCCCCATGGCACCAAAGCATTATTGAGTGTTTCTAAAAGTATCTGTTGTGATGTGTTGTTGCTCCTCAACGAAAGTGTTCTGTGGTCAGATGAGAGTGGGGCCCATCCACCCTCTTTGAGAACCACAAAGAACATTATTAGCACAGGAGAGGAGCAGAGGATGCCTGCTGTCCCCACAGTGTCCCCAGCCCAGCCCCGGACTCTAGTAGGAGTTCAGAAAATATTTACAGATCAAACAAGTGAATGAATGAATGACTGTGTTGAAACCTGTTCATTTGGTGTAACACAGTGTACTAGTGTGCACAGGCTGCCATGACAAAATAGACCAGGTCGCTTGGACAACAGAAATTCATTTTCTCATAGTTCTGGAGTCTAGAAATCCAACATTGAGGTCCACCAGGGACGGTGTCTGGTGAAGACTCTCCTCTTGGGTTGGCTGTCTTCTCATTGTAACCTCACATCACCTTTCCTCAATTAATACATGTGTGGCGAGAGGGCGAGGGGAGAGAAAGAGAGAGAGATCGTGCACACACTCTGGTGTCTCTTCTGTAAGCACACCACTAATCTTATTGGATTAGAGCCATGCCTTGATGACCTCATTTAACCTTAATTACTTCCTTAGAGGCCCGATCTCCAAATTTCACCAGACTGGGGATTAGAACTTCAACATATGGATGTGTGTGTATGTGTGGCAGGGGTGGTCACCAGCATTCAGTCCATACCACCCAGTATCTCAAACTTATCTATCTAGCAAATTTCCTTTTGGTGTGTATCATCACAGTATGGTATTCTGAGAGATACTTCCAGAAAGGCTAGCTGTTGTTAATGCTGCCTGACAAGAGACCCACAGATAACTGTGTTGAGCAGGTGAATTCCCACAGTGCAGGTTTTGGAAAGTCTCTCAGTGGAGAAACTGGAGGCAGAGTGGTGAATGAGCTTGGGGTTTATAGAGAAAATTCAGTCATGTCCAGATGCTGCCTGGGGCTCTGGTGGATAGTGGGAAACACTACTTGTGAGACCCGGCTCAGAGGGGAGGATACAGACAGAGTTCAGGGGCATTCTTTGGTCAAACTTCAAGTAGCTTTGGAAAGAGCAGTTTCTCCGTGAAGCTGAGAGCAGGGCTTAAGACCTAGTGCCTTAGTTCGTTTGGGCTGCTGTAACAAAACACCACAGACGGGGTAGCTTAAACAGACATTTATTTCTCACGATTCTGGAGACTGGAAAGTCCAAGATCAAGGAGCCAGAAGATTTGGTATCTGGTGAGGGCTTCTCTTCTTGGTTTGCAGACAGCCACCTGCTCACGGTGTTCTCACATGGGGAAGAGAGAGAGGAAGCAAGCTCTCTCATGTCTCTTCTTAAGAGGGCACTAATCCCATTAGGAGGGCTCCACCCTCCTAATCTCATCACCTCCTGAAGGCTCCACCTTCTACTAATAACACCGTGGGGGTTAGGATTTCAACATATGGATTTTTGGAGTACACAAACATGCAGTTCATAACATCTAGGTTAAAAGGAACCTAGTTTTTTCTTGAAAATTGAGAGGGGAGAGATTGGAGAGAGATTGAAGGGAGTGGGTATAGAGAGAGAGACAGAGAGAGAGATTGAAGATTAAAGAAGCTCAGCCTAGGCATCTAGGGTTAGGCACAAAATGACCATGCAGGAGAGAAAGAGTACAGTGGGAAGGAGGCAAAGTTGGTGGGTGCCTGTAAGAACCGAATCCAGCCTCTGACCTATGTCGAGCCCATGGAGTGATGGTGGGTCCCTCTGCCTCAGACTTTGAACCCTCCCTGCCACCTGGTGGGCAGAGGACAGAGGAGCTGGGCGAGGCTGGCAGAATGAGGGAACAGTATTCTGTTGGCTCAGCGCCCACCAGTGCCCCTGAGTGACTTGGGCTGTAGAATTCCCAGGGGACCCCCATCTCTAGGCTGCTGCATCCTGGGGAAAGTGGTCCCTTCCAGGAGTGACATACGTGCCTAGGATTCTGAAGGGATCGAGGGAGGCTTAGAGCCCATCAGCCAGGAAACTCAAAGGTCTGGCTCCGCGGGAAGGGAAGGAAGGAACTACCAAGCACATCCTTCCTTTCTGCAAAGCAGGAGTCCAATTCTGTCAGGCCCGTGGCCTCGTGGCAGAGTCAGTTTGGAATATTTTTGTTCCATTCATGGGCCTCTAATGGAATCAAGACCTAGCTATTTATATTTACAGATGGTGCAAACTTCAGTGGAACATCAAATGTGCCAGATGTTGTTAGGACAGAGGAAAATTAGGGAACTTGGCTAATAGAAATAAAAGACCCCCCGCCCCACCCCCAAGGAAGGCTTTCTCGACCCGAGATGCTCGGGACTTTGAACATGCAGAAGATAAGACACTCCAGGGTTGGAGACCCGTTTGATTTAGTGCAACTTCTGCAACACAGCACGAAGACTTCGTTCCAGCTTGCTTTGCTTGGGGAAAAAGAAACGCAGTCACTGTCTGCCGCCATTGTTCCTCCCGAGCCCGTGCGGGGGACCAAGCAGCGGCCGTTTCATCTCCAATTATTTTCAGCCAAGGGAAAAAACAGATGGTAAATAGCACTGGAAAAAAATTTTTTTAGAATTAATATTAATAAAAGATGTGTTGCAGGCTCTGACTGGATCCCGAGGAGCCAGGGCCAGCCTCGAGTGCGGGTGCGGGAGGGGAGGTGGAGGTGTTGGAGGAGGGGACCGGGATGGGAAGAGGTGGCAGCAGAGGAAGAACAGGCTCACAGGCCCAAGCCAAACGCTCCCCGAGCGGCACAAGGTGTCAGGGGACAGCGCGGGCAGTGGTGGCCCTCGGGAGCCCAGCATCTGGCAGGGGCTGGAGCCCTAATGCCACGTGGCGCCTTGCGAGGCTCCGAGCGCCACAGGGGAGGAGGGCGGAGGGCCCAGGCAGAGGCTGCCCAGTGCGCGCAAGGAACGCTGGCGCCACCGCGCCCCCCTTCCAGCCGGGTGTGGCCCAGATGGCTCTTTTGTGCAGCTGCGACACGCAGGGGAGGTGGGCGGGTGTCCTCACCTCCCTGGCCAACGCCAGACTCCGTTCCTGGCCGGCTCAGTCTCTCCGAACGTCCATCTGTCAGCAAGTGCTATCGAGTGTCCACCGGCTGCCCAGCTGTCCTCTGGGAGTTTGGATTCCACATTCGAGCAGAGAAACTGTTCGGCTCCTTCAGGATTTGCAGACTTCACAGCGGAGAAAAGGCTGACACATTGCAGGACATGTGTGGTGGGAGAGAGGCTGATTCCTGGGGACATTCACATATACAACAAACTCTTGGGCACTCACTCCGTGCTTGGGATTATTCTAAGCCCGAGAAAGACACTGGGGAACAAAACAGATGAGGTCTAGCCCTGCCAGGGGGGGCAGTGACAGACAGAAGCAATAGTCAAGTGCACACTGAGGTTTATGTGAACGACTATCTACCAGGAGGCTTCTCCCAGCTTCTAGAGCTCAGGGACATGTGAGTTTGGAGAAGAGGCTGAGAAAAGAGTATGTATTGCAATCATCGACACTAATGTTTTTTATAAAAGCTCTCTCACAAGATAGAACCCCCCACCTGGGACCATCCTGTTGTCCTGCCTATCTGATCTTGTTTCTTCTTTGCTTTGGCCACTAGGAAGCTTCGAGGCAAAAGCATCATTCATGTATAGCAACAAATGCAAAGGACTTTGTGGTATGTCCTTGTGAAGTAACCTCATCCCCAGCTTCAGCTTCTCTTCTGTTTCATTTCCTCCACCTGATATTTTTATTTGTGTTTTATCTGATTATATATTTATGTCTTTTTTGTATGTTGTTTGAAATCCTTTCTGAAGCCCCAGTGGAGAGTATATAAAGCAAACAGTAAGGACATTGATGAGGTTCAGTTAAGTCCAAAAGATCATTCTTGCTTTATGTGATTCTAGATAGATCATGAACCAGGAAGTTAGAATTGTTATAAAGGACACTTTTTGGGGAAATAACTGATAAAATTGGAATATGGACTGTAGATTAGATAAAGCATTGTCTTAGTGGAAATTTCCTAATTTGGTAATTTACTGATGGTTATGTAAGAGAATGTCCTTGCTCTTAGGAAATGCATGTCAGAGTATTAAGGGGTCAAGGGGCTTGAACTCTGCGACCTACTCTAAAATGGTCCAAACGTGGAGAGAAATCTATCTACCATCTATCTATCTGTCTGTCTGTCTATCTATCTACCTACCTATCTAAAAAACAGGACACAGGGAAAGAGGAATGATTACTATCTCATACTTGAAAAATTAAAGCCCCTGTATATACAAGTGAATTTTCTCTGCAGTTTTAATAGCAGACAATGCCTTCTAAAAAGGGAGTCTCAAAACATGATTTTGTCCTGCCTTCCACGCCCCCTCTTCATGCTGCCTGTCTCCTCTGCCCACTCCCCCAAGACTCCCACCCCTGCTTGGATGCTAAAAGAAGACTGAATTTTAGAGTGACTCCAGGAAGAATTGTTTTCAGACAATTAGGCATAGTCTGCATTTGCCTCTGGCACCGGTGTAGATAAAAAAAAATCCCATCTGGGTCATGAGCAAGTGTTTAAGCTTTTAAGCATTTTTTTGGAGGCTTTTATTAATCCACAAAGAAACACCCTCAATGTTTCTCCCCCAGCCCCAATTTCCTGTCATTTGCACTCCAGCCACTTTGGGCTTCAGAAGAAGGGAAAGAGCATCACCAGCAAGTGTAGTCAGAGATTTTCTAGAATAGGAAATAAGCACTTTCCACCAGCTCAGCTGCTGCCTCCGTGTGGCCAGAAGTCCCTTCCAGCCCAGCACCCTCCTCTCTCTCTCTCTCTCTTTCTTTCATCTCACTCTCCTCCCCAGTCTGGGTGGGCTTAGCCCTGGGGGGGGGTGGGCTCTGCGAGGGAACCGTGAGCTCCACCCTGTACCCGTTGTTCAAGAAAACTCAAGTGGGGTGCTCCAGGCTTCTCCCCACTCTGTGCTCTTATTCCCAAGGCGTCAAGACCACAACCCAAGGAAACACCCTCCTAAGAAGGCGCATATACACATCCTGGTTCCACTCCCTGGAGGAGTCTCCAGTGCTGGCCACTGCTCTGCCTCTCCCGAGGAACCACTGTCTTCAGACCACAGGACAAACACCTCAGTGCCTTCTGGGCTGGTTCAGACCCAGTTGAAAAGACTTTGGGCAGCACCCTGTGAGAAGAATTTATCACACCTGTTTCCTTAGCGAAGACTCGGTGGTCTTATTTGCTCCCCTTCCTCCCTCCAGCGACCCTCGTCCTACCAAGGGCACCCTGCTCTTCCGCGCTTGCCAGGTGGACGATAGTGTTGAACCTGACTTGTTTAGTCCGGAGCAATTCGCATGTGGCTGGGGGCAGGGGAGGAGGTATACCATCGATATATGTGTGTGTTGGGGCGGGGCAGGAGGAGGGAGGGGGAAACTTGGCAATCACAGAAAGGCCTGGATTGAATTAAAGGGTGACTGTCCTCGCAACACCCAGAAGTGGCACTTTATCCCCATGGTCCATTACCCTGCTCTTCGCCAACACTCTTCTTCGAACCCTTTCATTCACACAGTTCAAAGTGTTTTTCCAACTCTGAGCTCTTTAATCCCAGCAATAACCGTGTGACACAGCAGATGATGACAGTGATTAGGCTGGGAGCGGGAGGAACCAAGTCCCAGCAAAACAAGGGGATTTAGCCTTGGACACGGTCCGGTCCAGTTGACCTTGGCCACCCCACAGGCTGCTCCGGGGAGGCCAGGCTGGAGAAGGGCTCCCAGGACAGGTGCAGGCCTTGGGAGTGGGCAGGGATGGGCAGACCAGGGGCTCCTGGGTCTCTCTGGCCAGGGGCATGGTGGATTGCAGGCTGAGGTCAAGACTGAAAAGTGGATGCCCTCCCTCTCGAATCCCCCACCTCGTGTCCCAGCCCCTGCTCTGCCCCTCCCCCTCTGTCCCCGGCCCCTCATGTGGCTCTCAGGCTGCCCATCCTACATCTGCCACCTGTTAAGTTGGAACCTGGGAGTGTTCTCCTGTCTCTGGGGAGTCCAGGTGTCTGACCTTGGTGAGGTGATTCATCCTTGATCTGGACAATCTTGTCCCTCTCTTACTCTGAAATAAATTTGTTTTACTTTCCTTGGAGCCTCTCTGCTCTCAGCCTACAAACCAACTTCTATTGAGGCTGATGTAGGCGAACAGGTGGCTGGGGTTCCCCTTCCAGGGAAAATGTTGGCATTTAATTCAGACCCCGTGGAAGTATGCAAAAGGCTAAGTAGATGACAACTGGCATTTGGGTGGAAGGGGTGTGTTAGCACAATCTGTCTCCTCTGCCCCATAATAACAACAACAGTGACAGTGACCACCAGAGCACGTACCATTTACTGAGCACTTACTCCAAGCTGGGTGCCGCGCTCATCTTGCCCCAAGCCACTTAAGATAGGCAGGGACTGTCCCCATTTTATAGATGAAGACTCTGAGGTCCAGCATGTTTAGGTAACTTGCACAAGGTCCTAGCACTGGTGGGTAGCCAGGCATTCCCGGATCTGCCCAAATCCTCCATCCCGAGTCAGAGGCACTCTGAAGAGCCCCCACAAGATAGACAAGGGGAAGTATTTTATCCATTAATTTTAAAAGTGTGTGTATGTGTGTATGCCAAAATGTGCCATATCTTATCCCAGGCACTGGGGAAAAGCGGTGTGTGAGATGCAGGCCAAGCCCTCGGAGAGTCTCCGGTGGAGGGTGGACGGGTCCGTACAGATGGCGGCACCTGCACAGAGCGAAGACAGGAGGGGCCACTTTGGAGCAGGTGTTCTGGGAGGGCCCCTCTGAGGAGGTGACATTTGGGCTAAGATCTGCAGGAAGAGAAGAAACTGGAAGAAGCAGAACCCTGGCGGATGGTACCGCAGGGACAAAGGTCCAGAGGCAGGACCAGTCAAAGGACCCAAAGGTGGCCCAGTGTGGCTGATGGGAAACGAGAAGCCAAAGAAGGCACATCAGGTTGGCTTTTGCAGGTCATGGAAAGGTGTTGGAGTCTTGTTTTATTGGAGAGATTCTAGCAGGGAGCGGAATGTTCCGATTCATGCTGTGCGGGGACGGCTCTCGCTGCTGTTGAGGGACAGACCCACCGGGGACTGGAGAAGGAGCGAGAGAGCCGTCAGGAGTGTCAGGGAGGAGCCCTGCACATCCTCCTCTGGGAGAGAAGAGTCTGCAGCTGCAGACGTGTGGACAGACACGTGAGCAATGCCGTGGCACTGGGGCCGAGCGGCGGGGGGACGGGGGCAGCTGGCGCTGGGCACAGACGGTCCGTGTGGAGCCCCTTAGGGAGGGGCTCATCCGCCCAGATGGGGCACGAAGATGATACGTCCTGCGATAGGCGCCGTCCAAGGGGGTCAGCACAGACTTTACCCACCCTAGAGTCCCCTCCACTGGCACGAAGGCCCCTCCCCAGTGTGCCCCTGTCCCGACGGCAGTTGCAGAGTTTCAGCCTCTGCTTCAGTCCCTGGTCGGGCCCCTGGGCTGGAGACCTTTGTGAGTTCTTATGCCGCGTGACACAGAGGGCTGGTCAGACAGTGACTAAGCCCTTCTGTGGAGTTGTCAGAGGCACAAGCCGAGGAGCAGAGTAGCGATGGCGGCTAACAGTCCTTCGAAGGTTCCATGTACCAGGCACTCTTCTCAGCACTTCTTTTTTTTTTTTGAGACAGAGTCTCGCTTTGTTGCCCGGGCTAGAGTGAGTGCCGTGGCATCAGCCTAGCTCACAGCAACCTCAAACTCCTGGGCTCAAGCAATCCTACTGCCTCAGCCTCCCGAGTAGCTGGGACTACAGGCATGCGCCATCATGCCCTGCTAATTTTTTCGATATATTTTTAGTTGGCCAGATAATTTCTTTCTATTTTTAGTAGAGACGGGGTCT
>CM052441.1:137880530-137960684 GCA_028533085.1 Varecia variegata | reverse complement strand
AAAAAAAAGTGTTGCTTTTGCTTTTTTCTCCTTAGAAACTATTATATATTTGCCAAAGACTTGCATTGTTTTGATGCAACACCTGGGAAGAAATAGTCTCTATGGTTTATAATAATAACAACAACAATAGACTCCATTTATCAAGTGTTTATTATGTGTCAGGTATTATTCTCAATATTTTATACATATCAGTGCATGTATAGCATGGAGTAGCACCAGCACCTTCATGCCAAGCATATGAGGTTTTGCTATTACTACAATGGGGAAATTGAGGCATAGCAAAGTTAGGTAATGTTGGCTGAGGTCACACAGCTACTAAGTGGGAGAGTCAAGATATCTATCTATCTATATATGTATCTAGAACTATATCTATATCTATATTAGAACAGCATTATACCACGGCCTGCTTTTGCCTAGATGTTATGAATCCATCTTAGATCTTATTCCAATGACTTTTCCAGAAACACAAAAAGGATTTCTTTAAACTTATAGTTCACCTCTATGTACTCCTTTGCAGGGGACCTTGAACCTTAGAAGGAAGCCATGGCTGGTGCCCAGAAAATGCTTCTGAGGCAACAGATAAGAACCACACGATAAATTTGTGTAGAAGGAATCCCTGGTGATTCAGAACCCACTGCCAAGAGATGGACCAAGTCACTGTGTGGATAGCAGAGCAGGAGTGAACTTTCATCAGCCCAGTGAGGGGATCCCCAACTTCAAGGACAACATAGTGCTATTTAGCCTCTCTCTCTCTCTCTCTCTTTTTTTAGAGACAAGATCTTGCTCTGTCACCCAGGCAGGCTGGAATGCAGTGGCATGATCATAGCTCACTGTAATCTTGAACTCCTGGGCTCCAGTGCTCCTCCCACCTCAGCCTCCTGAGTAGCACCATCATGCCCAGCTAAGTCTTTAAATTTTTGTAGAGATGGGATCTTGCTATGTTGCCCAGGCTGGTCTTAAGCTCCCATCCTCAAGAAATCCTCCTGCCTTGGCCTCCCACAGCCTTTCTGATTAAAAAAGGATAAAACTCAAAGTGGGCATGGATGTGGGGAAATAGGTATTCTCATACACTGGGGATGGGAGGGTAAATTGGTGCCACTTGTCTGAAGGGCAATTTGAACAACACATAAATGACCCTAAAAAGGTGCGCACTCTTCAATGCACCTAGCAATTTATTCTAAAAGGAGCATACATACACAAAGATTTAGCTGTATGTTCCTTGTAGCACTATTTATAAGAGTGAAAATTTTGAAACCACTTAACTCTCCAAAAAATAGAATATTGCTTAAATAATCTGTAGATCTATAGCCAAGACTATTCCTATATTAAACATGTTGCAACCATTACTCATGACATATGAAACAGTAATTAATGATATAGAACACAATTCATCCTATATAATTAAGATAAAGAGCAACTTACAAATTCATATATAGTAAGATTTCATCTATAATATAATAAATAAAAACAAATATTCACAGAGAAAGAAGGGTATAGAGACTACATTAATCTGCTTGGGCTCCTATGACAAAATGTCACAGACTAGGTGGCTTAATTAACAGAAATCTATTTTCTCACAGTCCTAGAGTCCAAAATCAAGGTGCAGGTTAGTTTGTTTCCTACCAAGGGCTTTCTTCTTGGCTCATAGCTGCCTTCTCACTGTGTCCTCCCATGGCCTTTCCTTGGTGCGTGCAAATGTGTATATAAATAGAGAGATCGCCTTCTCTTCCTCTTCTCCCAAGGCCACAATCCTATTAGATTAGGACCTCACCCTTACGACCTCATTTAGCCTTCATTACCTCCAAAAGCCCTATCTTCAAATGCAGTCACATCGAGGGTGAAGGCTTCAACATATGAACTTGTGGGGAGACACAATTCGATCCATAGCAGAGACCAAAACATGAAGAACAATTATATCCAAGCAATAATGATGATGATAGAAGTGATTTTTGTTCCTTTATTTTCAAAACTTTTTACAATAAACATAATTTACTTGGTGTAATAAGAAAAAAAAAGTATTTATAAACTTCAGACTTTTGGTCCAAGTGATTTTAATCCATTTTATGCAGATAAATACTGAAGGCTTCACTTCTAGCCAACCAGCTGGCCCCATCCCTCCACATCTTGGGTTATTTTGTAGGAACGCACAGCCCTGTCACTCTCTGCTCTTGGACAGCCTGAGACGTGCCCAGATAGGAGCATCTCCCACGGCTGGTTCCCAAGCAGGCCCTCTGTGTGGCTGGCATCGTTGGGCCAGGCAGAACTTGGCAGCAGTTGCCCGGTGGCTGGGGCTTTGGGGGAGGACACCCTTTTTGTAGCCATGCTACTTGGGAGCAGAACCACAGCACGTCAGGCAAGGTGGTAACTTGAGAAACAAATATTTGGGGCTTGTTCAGAAGGATGCCAAGAAATCCAAGCATACATGTCTGGGAGGAGAAATTCAACAGACTGCAACAGCCTAGGCTTGGGGGCCAAACGTGAGGTGCCATTGCCATGTGGGAGGCCCTGGACAGAGAATCTCCACTGACCGCCCCATCCAGGTGCAAAGGGGGCTAGGAAGTGTAGACTCTGGCAGGGCAGCCCTTCCCAGATACACCCCTACACTACAACAGGGAAAGGGTAAACCACTGGCAGACAGCTAGCTCTGTTACAGCAATATGAAGGACTTTTCTTGCTTAAAGTGATAGCTAAAGCAAGAAGATGATCAAGGAAGGGGCAGATCTGCTTTTTGAGCCTATTGCTATAGTATTTATGATGGAAAAGTATGAAGTTCCTCATTTCCCCTTGCTTCTGATTTCTCTGTCTGAGAAGAGAATAATCAGATTGGACGTTGGTAAAAAGGCAGTAAAACCCAACCTGAAACAGTTACTGATTCTACTTGAATTGACTCTCCTGGTTGGATGGTTCTACACTAGAGATCCTAAGAGAACTTGCTAAAATGGTGTAAAAACAGACATCACAGAGAACAATGCAAGTACCTGAAAACTAAAGATGGGTAAAATACACTCCCAGCTGTCATAGAAGAAAGTGTCTTTATGCATTCTTGCTTGGTGGGTTGATTACCAATCCCAGGTTAAGTCTAGAAAGTCCTAAAAACAAAGTTTTAAAGTGGTGGCCCCCAACCTTTTGGGCACCAGGGACCAGTTTCACGGAAGACAATGTTTCCACAGATCAGGGTGGGGGATGGTTTCAGGATGATTCAAGTGCATTACATTTATTGTGAGTCAAACCTCTCTGCTAAGAATAATCTGTATGTGTAGCCTTTTTCCAGCGCTAGTGTCACCGCCTCAGCTCCACCTCAGAGCATCAGGCATTAGGTTCTCATAAGGAGCTGCAACCTAGATCCCTCGAGTGTGCAGTTTACAGTAGGGTTCGAGCTCCTATGAGAATCTAATGCCCCAGCTGATCTGACAGGAGGCAGAGCTTATGCAGTGATGCGAGTGATGGGGAGCAGCTGTAAATACAGATGAAGCCTTGCTGGCTCATCCACTCACCTCCTGCTGTGAGCCCCAGTTTCTAATAGGCAACAGACCAGTACTGTTCTGTGGCCCAGGGGTTGGGGACCACAGTTTTAAAGGACAGTTTGTATGCTCTTAGAAAGGTAAATAGTAATAGTTAAGAGTCAGCATAGGTTTCTGAGATTAAGACAAGCCAGGCTAATTGCAACTTCTTTTTCCATAGTCTTAATAACTGTACATCAAGGAGATGCAGTGAACCCTGACGACTGAGTTTTATACAGCATTTAACAAGATCTATCGTAGAATCCATGGGAGACTAAATGGTCTAGGAGATGGTACAGCTAGGTGGATTTATGACTAGTTGACAGATCACACCCAAAGGGTGCTGATAAATAAGGAGTAGAGGCTACTAACTCAATACCTTCAGGAGTGAGACAGGTGTCATGAATGGGGAGGAGTGGGCCAGGTGCTTGATAACAGGGGACAGTGGGGACAAAGGCAAAATGGAGAGCCCATGTCTTGCCCAGTGGCTGTGGCTGCTATACACATCCATGTGGAAAGTGCAGTACACAACCTACACAACCACACACAGCTGCTCTGGTTGTTGGATTGTGGACCCGGTGTTGAGACATCTTTGATCTTTCAGGAGAAGCTAGAAATCCAGATGTTGGCCACTAACTCAAAGTTTAAGAAAAAAAATATTATGCAGGCCAAACAAAACACATCTGCAGACTGCATTTGGCAACTGGACCCATCAGCGTGTGACCTCTGACTCCAAGAAAGATTTCTAGTAGCACAGGGCTGTGTCATTGGTCCGGTTCTATTCAACATTTTTATCAATGGCTTGGATTAAGCTCTAGAAAGCACGCGAATCAAATTGGTGGTTGACCCAAGGCCAGAGGGACGGCTGGATGACCGCCTCGGGATTCTGCATAACCTCAATGGACTGGGATGGGGGCTGAGCTGAATGAGAAGGAGCTCTTGGATGGACAAATGTTGGACTGTGTACTTGGGTCCAAACAAATCAGCCGTTCAAGTACAGAATGGCTTAACGAGAGCCCATGGTAAGAAAAAACAAGTGCTGCAGAGTTTTAGTTGCCTGCAAATCAATGCGAGGCAACGGTGTGATGTGGCTGCCAAAGAGCAAAGGCAATCTGAGACGGCATCAAGAGGAGAAAATCCTTCCCTGCTTCAGCCAACTGCATCTGGACCATCGCCCCTGGTTCTGGGAAACATGTGAGGAGGAACATGGAGAAACTGGAGCACGTTTGGAGGATTTCAACAAGGAGGGTGAAGAGCTTCCAAACTATTCAAATGAAGAATGGCTAAAGATGTTAGGGCTGCTTCCCTTAGAGAGGAGAAGTCTTGGAGACACACAAATGCTGGGTTTCAACATTTGCAGAGCTGTCACGTGGATGAGGAAATTAGACTTTGTCTTTATGTCTCGATTAAGGACCAAGGGGGCAATGTCACCGAGAGTCAGAGTTCAGATCAACATTCAAATACCCTTCAAACATGTACCTGGTTAGGGGAAGGGCTGTCCAGGAGGAATTTAGCGCCCCCCAACTCCACCCCTAAAGGCAGAAATGTGGAACAATGGGTGGGCAACCTTTGGCCAGAGATGGGGTAGAGGGATGGCTATGAGGACAGTGATGGACACACCTGAGATGGAATCAGAAAGAGTCTAGGTGTGATAGAAGGTTTTCCCAGTCATTGCTAAAAGTAAATAGCCACACACTAAACCTGTGACAGAGAGGGCTGGCAGGGAACAGCACATCAAAGACACAGGGGAGGGGAGGGAAATGACACTGGGAATTTAGGAGAAATCTAAGTATTCGGGTCATTACAAACCATAGTCTCAAAAGAAATAAATCATGCTATGTAGCGTTTGCTGAAGATGGCACATCAGTCCTGCAGGAAGATAAGGGGACCGAACATTCAGCTGAATTTTCAGTCATGGTTGTGAGAATTCTGGGTCCCCTCTCGACTGTCTTCCAATTAGCTTGTTACCAATTGAGCTACAGTTCTAGAACAGTCTCCTTGAGTACTTAAGCCAGAACACTCATGGCTGAATTAGTTCAACCACTTTGTAATATGAATTAGGAAACTGATTCCCAGAAAGTGGAAGTGACCTTGAACCAGGTCTCCACACCCAAGCTTTTTCCATGATTGTCATAACTCAGTTGGGACAGTGCACAGAAAACTTGACCTCAGAACCACTTTTATCCTCAGAATCATCCCCATTTTGGTGGCTTAAAAATGGGCTTGGTAGTAATTATAATGGTCTCCAGAAGTGGAACCCTCCAGAGACTAAGAGATGGGTCTTTGCACACAACCATTCTGGTTCCCATGTATTTTCCCCTCAAGTATATTGGTTTTGAGATTCACGCTCCATCACAGTCTCTCCATGTCATAGATCTCTACTCTCTGTAGTCCCTTTGACATCTCCTTGCTAAAATGCAAGTCCAACAGGGTCCCTGGGGAAAAACTGAAGCCTTCTCAGTTCATCTGTGGAAGCCAATTCCTAGATCCCTTTCATATTCCTTCTTCTTCTCTGAAGTCCAACTGGCATGACAAGGGAGGTGGAGGCTGCCAAGGTCCACCCGCAGATTGTGCCTGAACACATTCCATTGGCACAGACTCTGCCTGAATTCATCGCTGCGCCAATCACGTCCCTTCATCTCCCCAGAAACATTGTGGAGCCATCTACCCAGTGAAGATGCAGAGGGGAACTGCCTGCAGGGGTGGGGTCACTCCAGACTGAGGTACCACCAGTTTGACAATTCCCCTTCACCTTCCACCCACCAGTGGCCAGGGAGAGTGATGGAGCAATGCCCCACAGTTCATGTGCCACCGGACCAACGTCCACCAGAGAGAACCTTCTCTTGGAGCTTTGGCTGTTATTCTGCTGAGGTGAGGCTTCCCGGGGACAGAGCTGAAGTGGCACCCACAGGATTCTCCTCCTAGCACATCGGCAGAGATCTGGTTCCCTCTGTCACCTTTCCCTTCTGTCTCACTGCAGCTCAGTGGTTTCATACTTTGATAGTTGTGATTTTCTCAACAAGTTATGAGAAGAACTCTCTCCATCCCCAAGTTCTGGAATATAAAACCAGACTTGGTCTGGATTTTGTTGGTGCTTGGAACACCAGACAAGCCTAACCGAAAACACAAAGCATGAGGGATCAACTGTCCTCCAATGACTGGAGGAATTATACATTTTATTGTTGCCAAAAGAAGAAGAGAATCTTTGGAGTCTAGAGTCTTTTCCTACACTCTTGCAGGTCTGAGGTTGCCCTAGGAAGTGTTACAAGCACCTATCAGAGCAAGAAGTGAGATGGCCTCTAGGTGAGGCAGGGAACCTGAACTAGGGACTGACCTCCTGGTCCCCTGTTGCTTCATGTAACTTCATATCAACTGTCCTGTCATAGAACAAAAGGGACCTTCTATTAAGGACTAATTTGTTACAGACCATGAGCCTGCTCCTTGGTTCTTCCCATCAGGGACAGCCTTGGTTCGCAGTGCGATGACGTTGGCTCACAGGGAGCAGAGGGTGTCTTCAGCCTGAGGCCAATCCCTTTGGGCCACACCTCTAAGGTGACCTTCAGCTGGAGTTTGAGTGCCACCACAGCTGTGCACATCAGCACCACAGTAATGTTCCTGGGTGCAGGAACATCAAATTCAATTTCCATCCTTAGCACTTGGCCTGGCTCATCACTCTGCGATAGCCAGCCTCATAGATGGTCCCCAATTATCCTTGTCTTCTGGGACATCCATGTGCAGTTCCCTCCCCCATTGAATAGAGCCAACCTGAATAAGGCTGACCCATTGGTACAGCGTGACTACTCAGGCTAGGTTGTAAGAAATATTGCTGCTTCTTCCTTGCTCTTTCTTAGATCACTCACTCTAGGAGATGCCAGTTGCCAGGCTACGAGGACACTCAGGGAGCCCTATGAAGAGGTCTGCATGATGAGGAACTGAGGTCTCCTGCCAACATATGAGTGAACAAGCCACCTGGAGGCATATCCTCCAGGTTGAATCAAGCCATCAGACAACTGTAGCCCCATCTGACCTCTTGACTACATTCGCATGGGGGACCCTGAGCTGGGACAACCCAGCTAAGCATCTCTTGAATTCCTGATCCATAGAAATTATGAGATAATATGTGTTTATTGTTGCTGCTAAATTTTGGGATAATTTGTTATACAGCAATAGATAACTAATACATACTCTATCAATGCTTGGTGAGTGAATGAATGGGTGCATAAATCTAACAGTGCCTGTATGTGACCCAGGGGTCATCGCTACCCAATTCTATCAAAAAGAGGCAAATGGCCCAAGTCCTGCCACAAAAATGCCTCAATCCCAATCAGTGTGGCAGGAAGGAAGTGGACAGCCTAGCATGCTCCCACTATACCAAAAGAAACCCATTTCCCCCCCAGACTCCATCAGGCAAGATGCTCTTTTCCCAACAGACCACCCTAGAGGCCTGAAACCTGTTCCTTCACACCCCAACACTATCGCACAGGCTCTCTCCCCTGTCCCTTCCCTAATTCCCTCTCCTGGTGACTCCTACTCGTATCTCATAAAATGAGAATACAAACAAAAAATTTCCAGAGTGAACATATGACTCCCTATAAATCCCCAGGGGCCTATGGGCCCCAGTTTAAGCACCTCTGAACAATATGATGGAATACTATGCAGTCATTTAAAGGGGTGTTGCAGAAGGGCAATTCGTCACAAGTAAAAATATTTATAAAGTACTGTAATTGAAAAATAAAAATGGCTTACAAAACAGCAGGCACCCTTGAGCAAACATTATATTACGTAACATTGCTATTACTTACATTAATAAGTATAACACGGTGGTATGCATACATGTATGGATCATAAAATACATCCCCATATAGATTTAGATGTAAACAGATTGTGAGAGCGAGAAGAGAATATATACGAAATGCTGAGTTCTCCTCTTTGGGTGAGAGATTATGAATAATTTCAAAAATAATTTTAGTACCCAAATTTCTACAATGAACATGTGGACATTACTTATAATTAGGGAGAAAAAAAAAAAAAAACAAGATTTTTTTTTTCAAAAGGAGGGAGAGAGGGCACCCCTGGCGTGGAGCTGACTCTTCCAGGTCTGGGAGGGACCCTGCTCACAGGTGCTGGGAGAGCAAAGGGACGTGGTGCCCACTGGTCACGGGGGTCTCCGGCAGTCACGGGGCGAGGCCTGAGAGGGAACTGGGGCCTGGCCAGGCTCCCACCGGCATGAGGAGCCGGGAGCAGCCCGGGGGCCACCATCTGGGCTGGAAGGTCAGAGTCTTTTCCTTCCACCACGGCAGGAGTAGGATGAAGGGGTGTCGGGAGAGGAGGAATAAAGAGCAGGGACATGAAACTAGGTCACCAGGAAATCGAGGAAATAAACAAAGGGTTCCTGTGAAGGGAGGCTTGCTTTGATCCTGGGGTGGGAAAGGGAGGCACTGACTCTGGGAAGAGTGACCTAGTGACTGTGACATCCTCGGCTCACCACAGGCTGACACAGTGAGAGCCTTAGAACTACACAGCTGGGGAGGGCAGGGGGCCCAGGAGCCGGCCACCAGCCTCCCTCCACCCCGCCGCTCCCGGCGGCCACACCGTCCGGGCAGCAGCCCCCCCGTGGCTCAGCTCCTGCTCCCGGTGTGGCCTCGCCAAGCTCTGAATGAGGCCCCTGCCCTACCTCACCTTTGCACACATGATCCTCCTGCCAGCATCACGCCTCTCCCTCGGCTCTGCTTGGAGAACAACTCTCCCTTCAGGGTGAGTTCAGCTCTCCACTATCCACAGCAGAATTGTCTTGTTACATTTTCTTTCTTCAGTTAATTTTTTTAAATTGTAGCAAAATGTGCATGACATAAAATTTACCATTGCAACCATTTTTAAGTGTACAGCGGCATTAAGTATAATACACTCACATCACTGTGCAACCCTCGCGACCCTCCATCTCCAGAACTCTTTTCATCTTGCCCAGCTGAAACTCTGTACCCCTCAAACATTAACTTCCCTTTCCCCAGCCCTGGGCAACCACTGTCATTCTCAATGAATTTGACTACTCTAGGTGCCTCATATAAGTGGAACCACACAGTATTTGTCCTTTTGGGACTGGCTTATTTTACGTACTTAGCATACTGTCCTCAAGGTTCAACCATGTTGTAGGATGAGTCAGAATGTCTTTACATTTTAAGGCTGACTGATGTTCCACTGAATGCATCACTACACTGCTGATCCAGTCATCTGTCGGTGGACACAAGCCTGCTTCCACCTTTTGGCGATTGTGGGTAATGCTGCTACGACATGGGTGTACAACTGCGTTATGTTCTGACTGCACCAGGTCTTACCTTGGAGTCTGTTGACTTCCAGCACTCCCATTAGCTCAATTGCTGGCTTCATTCATGCTAAAATTCTGTTTTTACTTGTTGATAGTGACTTGTTATAGCAGCAATAAGAGACTAAGACACTTACTGCATGACAAGCTTGTGCTAAGCATGTCACTCTTATTCTTTACCTTTAATCTCTCATTAGCCCAGGAAATACGTGGTATTGTTGTCCCTGTGATATGGGTAGGAAACTGAGAAGGGAAGTTAAGTGACTTGCTCAAAGTCCCCTGGTTACTGCTTCAGTTATCCAGAATCTTCCCCCTCTACTCTTTGGCAGGCACCCCAATTTCCCAGGCAGATTGTTTCTCTCCATCCTGTGTACTCTCAGCCAGGCCAATTCCAGGATGTGACTCTTGAGCTGAGTCACCTAAAGACAGAGTGGTTGGAGCAAATTCGTTTTCGGAGTGGTTGGAGGCATTTTCATAGCTGTGTCTGCTGCTTCCTGCCTACCCTCTGCCTAGTCCCGCTGCAGGACTGGTCTTGATTCTGGCCCATTTCCCAAGCCAGAGACAGTTTCTGTTGTTATGTACAAGGAACTCTGCATCAAGACCCATCCTCCACCTGAGGTGAAGCAGACACCCGTGAGGGGAGCATGTCAGACTTCCTGGCTTCCAAAACACCTGTCACAGTCCAATACAGCAGGTTCAGAGGGTGGTGCCACTCACCTGGGCACAGAGAGCCAAGGGTTGGCCACGTGGTAATGCACATACTTACGCATCCCCCTTGACCAAGCAGGGCAAGGGGTGACAAGCCTTAAAGAGAAGACTTAAATTTGCTGCTCCAGTGGCTTCTCATAGGAGTCCCAGAATCCTACAAATCTTACAGACCCCTTTTTCCCAAGAGGTCCCATAGGGTCCTGAGCTGCCCTCATTGTTCTCACCACCTGACACTGGAATGATGTCGTTTACCTGTCCATCTTCCCTAGTGGCCTATTGAGACCCTTCTTATTCTTTTTATGTCCCTGGAGTGCCTGGTATGGTATCCGTGCTCTCTGCATTTTAAGTGAGTGGGTGAGTTGAATAACTCCAGGAAGGGGATAAACTGCTTCCCTAGATAAATTTCTACTCCACCTGCAGACCAGGCTTCAGTGGCCAGACCCTCAGGCTGGCCTGGCTTTGCTTGGTGTTCAGAGCCGCTTGTTCCAGAGAGTTCAGGTCATGCAGACATCCCAGCATTTTCCCATGCTGGGCAGAGCTGCAGGCAGGGGCAACTCACTCCTCGTGGCTAAGTGTTCCTGACGTCTTCCTACTTTCGTGTTTATCACGCACACAAAACCACTATTTTAATTTGTATTCAATCTCCCTTCCCCCAACATACCTACATCCAAAACATGTAGAGCCTGTAATCCTAGCACTCTGGGAGGCTGAGGCAGGAGGATCGCTCGAGGTCAGGAGTTCAAGACCAGACTGAGCAAGAGCGAGACCCCCATCTCTACTAAAAATAGAAAGAAATTAGCTGGACAACTAAAAATATATAGAAAAAATTAGCCAGGGATGGTGGCACATGCCTGTAGCCCCAGCTACCCAGGAGGCTGAGGCAGAAGGATTGCTTGAGCCCAGGAGTCTGAGGTTGCTGTGAGCTAGGCTGATGCCACGGCACTCACTCTAGCACAGGCAACAGAGTGAGACTCTGTCTCCAAAAAAAAAAAAAAAAAAAATACAGCCCATACAATTATGTACAGTACATAATACTTGATAACAAGCTACTATGCTACTGGTTTATGTATTTACTATACTATACTTTTTATCATTAGAGTGTACTCCTTCTACTTATTAAAAAAAAAGTTAACTATACAGCAGCCTCAGGCAGGTGCTTCTAAAGGGATTCCATAAGAATTATCATCATAGGAGATGACAGCTCCATGCATGTTATTGCCCTTGGAGACCTTCCAGTGGGACAAGATGTGAAGGTGGAAGGCAACGATATTGATGATCTAGACCCTGTATAGGCCTAGGCTAATATGTTTGTGTCTTAGTTTTTAACAAAACATTTTAAAAAGTAAAAATAAAATAAAATGTTTTAAAATAGAAAAAAGCTTATAAAATAAGGATATAAAGAACGAAAATATTTTTGTATAATGTGTGTTTTAAACTGTTATTACAAAAGAGTCAAAAACTTTAAAAAATTAAAATGTTTATAAAGTAAAAAAGTTATAAACTAAGGTTAATTTATTATTGAAGGAAAATTTTTCGAAGTAAATTTAATATAGCCTAAGCATACAGTGTTTCTCCAGTCCACAGTAGTGGACAGTGATGTCTTAGGCCTTCGCGTTCACTCACTGACTCACCCACAGTAACTTCTAGTTCTCCAGGCTCAATTCATGGCAAGTGCCCTATACAGATACACCCTTTTTAAAAACTTTTATACCGTATTTTTACTGTAACTTTTCTATGATTAGATATGCTTAGATATACAAATACTTACCATTGTGCTACAATTGCCTACAGCATTCAGTTCAGTAACCTGCTGTACAGGTTTGTAGCCTCGGAGCAATAGACTAAACCATACAGCCCAGGTGTGTAGTAGGCTGCCCCATCCAGGTGTGTGTAAGGCACTCTGTGATCTTCACACGACAAAATGGCCTAATAATGCATTTCTCATAACATATCCTCGTCATTAAATGACGCATGACTGTATTTATGTCTCAGTATGGTGAGGATTCAAGGCAGTAATAACTATCAACATGTATGTAGCACAGTGCCAGGCACAGTAGGCTCTCAACAATGACAGCTATGGTTGGAAATCAACCAGCATGACTCTACTCTGAGCCCAAGCTAATTGATTTCTCTGGCTCTTGATTTCTTTGTCTATAAAATTGGAGAGGAAAAGGCTAGACTCTGTACTTCCACTGTACTGATCTCTCAGTTCCTTGTACATGTCTCACAGTGCACATTAGTTAAGATTAGATTCAGTTGTATAGAAATAAAATGTTTTACAAAATCCAGAGTGTTAAATGATACAGGCGTTTATTTCTCTCCAGGTTGGTGGTCAAAAGCTGATCTACTGCTTCCAAGACAATCAAGGACCCAAGCTCCTGCTATCTTGTTGCTCCACCATTCTCAACATGCAGCTTCTACCTCATGGCTGATGTGGCTACTCTGCTTCAGCAATCGTGTATACCTTCAGCTAGCAGAAAGTTGAAGAGACCAGATGAAAGGCTCACTGTCTCCTTATAAAGACACTTCCTGGAAGTTGCACACAGCACTTCCAGCTATATGCTATTGGTCAGATTTTAGTCACATGGCCTCGCCCAGCTGCAAAGGAAGCTGGGAATTATAGCGTTCATTCTGAGCAACCATATGCACAACGAAAATTTGTTTAAAAACTTTAGTTAAAACTAAAATTTGTTAAACATCCTCTAAGAAGCAATAGATACACCAGATATGGGGGGGCGGGAACTAGCAGTCTCTGATACAGTATCTTTTTACCTTCCCCTCCTTTGCTTAGTAAACTTCTATTCATGAGTTAGGTGAAGGATTACTTCCATGAGGAAGGATTACTTCCTTCCTAAAAGCCTATTAATATCTTTTACAACATTTATTTCAGGTTGTAATTACACACTTTAGTGTGATTGGTTGATTAATCCCTCTCTCCCCTCCTAGAGTATAAACAGAATGAGAACAAGAATATTGTCTGATTTTATATACCAATTGCATCCCCAGTGCCTAGCATAGGATATAGAATGCAATAAACACTCAATTGATAATTGAGTGAGATAATGAATTTTAAGGATCCTTCTAAGCTATAACTTTCTATGGACCTATGATGTTTCTTTTTCTTTTTCTTTTTTGAGACAGAGTCTAGCTCTGTTGCCCCAGCTAGAGTGCAGTGATGTCATCACCGCTCGATGCAACCTCAAACACCTAGGCTTAAGTATCTGGGACTACAGGCATGTGCCACCATGCCCAGCTAATTTTTCTATTTTTTTGAAGAGATGGGATCTCACTCTTGCTTAGGCTGGTCTCAAACTCATGAGCTCAAACAATCCTTCTGCCTCAGCCTCCCAGAGTGCTAGGATTACAGGCGTGAGCCACCGTGCTTGGCCTATGACATTTCTAATGTTAGTACTATAATGTCTCATTTAGCATCTAAGTTATCACTTGAATTTCTCCTTCACGGGAACATATAGTCTCCTTCATAGCTCACGTCTCATGCTCAAGACTTACTATAAAGCTACAGTAACCAAGAAAGTGTAGTATTGGTTAGATAATACTACTAGTAGTAGAAAGATAAATAGATCTAGAAATTCTGGAGAAGGAACAGAATAGAGAGTCCAGAAATAGACCCATGTATACCCAGAACCTGGACAATTGCTTTTTAACAAAGGCTCAAAGGCAATTCAGTGGAGAGAGAGTAGTCTGCTCAACAAATGGTGCTGGAACAATTGAGCACTGATAAAATAAATGGACATCTTGGACAATATTGAACATGAATAAAATTGGACAATAAAAAGAGACAATAAAATGAAATAAAATTGGTCATCAATTAAAACAATCAAAAAACCCAATCTTGCAAAATAGATCATACCTCACCCATTTTACAGGAAAAGCAGCTGAGGTCCAGTGTGTTTAAGAAACTTGCCCAAAGTCATAGAACTTAAGCATTAGCGCCACCTAAGTCCCTCCCGCTGTTCTCTGACATTGGGGACCAGAGCACAAGGTCATGTCAGCCCATTTGCTCTGTTCTCAGTAGCCATGGGGGCCCAGTACCCTACACTCCCTTGAAATAGGTTGGCCAGACACCCCCACCCCAGCCCACCCCAGCACATGCCAAAGAACCAAAAAGGCTCCATTTATGTCATCCCACAGGAAGCCAGTGTTGAAAGCAAATACACACAGAGCTGATTATGGTGACTCACAACTTCTAACCCTCCTTCTAGCCAGTCGCATAAACTTTTCCAACGTATTGAAGTCTCGTAGAAATAGTGCTTCATGGGAAGGTATCAAGGAAAACGTTCCGGGAGCCAAGCAGCAGGACCTACTCGGAGTCCTCAGCCGCTTTTCAAGGTTTCTCTTTTATTTTTCCCTTAGCAATTCCTTTCAAAAAAAAATCTTTTTCCCTCATCATTGACCTTGTTAGAGTTGCTAGTACTTTTTCCCCTTACACTGCAGCACTTCTGTAAATGTTTTTGTTCTTTGTTCTACTTCCTGCACTCTTTGAGCTCGGCTGTGATGTCTGTTCAGTGGGGCCTTTCTGATCCAATTGCCCCTCGCCTGTACATCCTCTCCCCAGGTATCAAAAATGAGGGCAGTGTGGCCTGGAGGGCCTCTCGTTAGAGGGAGGCGGCTCCGCTCTCCCACCAGTCACAGGCAGAGAGGGCAGAGCAGACTCCACGAATGACCAGTATTGAAAGGAAAACTCCAGGGGTGAGAGAGAGACACGGGCTGGCAGAGTCAGAGGCAGAAGGTTAAAAAAAGAAAGGGTGGGGGGAAGCACCAAAAAAACCTTCTTTCTGACTGCCTGAGCGGCTCCCTTTCAGGACCTGAGGCTTTCCAGAAAAACGTCTTGTGAAGAACAGACCGTTTCATGCTGCAAAATCTTCCATCTGAGGGCAACACCTCAGCACACTGGGCACCCGTCCCCAGAGCTGTTGGCCAGACTCAGCTGTCCACTCTGGAGATGGGAGATGCCTTTTATCCCAGCAAACCCTGCCTGGGGAGCAGAGGGTATGTTGGTGGTCAGTTTCAGCAGGACCAGAGTCCAGGAACTTTGCTTGGGATCCAGATGAGTCAGCCTCCTTGGAAGGAGGAGGATGAGGGAAAGGGACCTTGGAGTGCTGCCCAGGGTGGGCCAGGGCCGGGCGCAAGATCTGGGCAAAGAGCTGCAGTGGTCAGCAGGGGTGCTGACTTTCTGCAAAACTTAGGGCCTGGACTTCTACAAAGAGCGCTGTTTATTCTGGGTAGCGCAAGCCGTGCTGGCCTTGAGCATCCAAAGACCTGGCCTGGAGCCCTGGCTGACCCAGTGTAACCCTGAGCAAGCCATCCCAACCCTCTGAACTTTATTTCCTTTTCCATAAACTGGGGGCAATGCCTTATCTTCATTTGGCGGGGATTGCATTGAATCTGTAAATCACTTTGGGTAGTAATGTATGAAACTAAGGCTAACTACTCTAAGCATCATTTTAATTGTTTGTCACAAATTTTGATATGTCAGATTTCATTATCATTCAGTTGAAAATATTTTCTAATTTCCATTGTGACTTATTATTTTACCTGTAGATTTTTTAGCAGTATACCGCTCAATTTACAAACATATGGGAATTTTCTGCTTATTGTTTTATTATTGATCTCTAGCTTAACTGCACTGTGGTCAGAGAACTTATTATGTATGATCTCAGTACTTTGAAATTTATTGATACTTGCTTTATGGCCCAGCATATAGTTGTTTATAAGTCATGTTTTTAATGGAAAGAAGGGTATTAACCCCAAAAGACTTACCACAAACATCATATTTATAAAATCTCCCCCTTGAGATTAGGAAAAAGACATAGATACCCACTACAACCACTTCTAGTTAGCATTATACTGAAGAACCTAGCTCCTAGCCAATGCAATAAGACAAGAAAAAGCAATAAAGGTATAAGGATTATTATGATTATTATTCACAAACAACATAATTGTGTTTGTAGAAAATCTAAAAAAATGACTAATAAACTGAAATAAATAAGATAACTTAGAAACTTATTTGGCTATAAGTTTAATATACAAAAGTCAATTGTATTTCTATATACCAACAACAAACAATTAGAAAATAATTTTTTTTTAATTTGCACTTACAATAACATACAAAACCATAAATATCTAGGTAGGCCTAAAACTAGCAACAATATTCAAGACTGCTACCAGAAAACTACAAAAGATTATTGAGAAAAATTAAAGAAAACTTAAAATAATAGATAAATATACCATATTCACATATTGAAAGACTCAATATAATTTAATATAAGCATGCCAATTCTCCCCACACTGATTTCTAGATTCAATGCAATCCCTATCAAAATCTTAACAGAGGGTCAGACTAAAGCATCCATTGGGGGGAGTCTGGCATGGACAGACACAGCCCCCAGGCCAAACCCTTCTCCCAGCACCATGTTGCTGCATGAACACCCTTCCTGCCAAGGTTAGATGCCACCTGGGTGGAAAAAGGAGTTTAGACTGACTTTACTTAGAATTGACTGAGACTAAATTTCCTGCTACCAGGTTCCATTACAAAGAAGTAGTCAATTATTTTGAGCATGAGTTTCAAAATGTATAATACTTATATACATGTATATAATTTTTATTGCTACATAAGCAGATTATCCTATATATAATACTTATATATCATTCTGTGACTTGCTTTTTTAACATGGCTATCCATCTAATTTCCACTTCAGTGCATGTCATCTGCCTCATTCTTTTTTTGACACCTTCGTGTCTCTCTCTCTCTCAATAAATAAATAGACCATATGCTCATGATGAGAAACCATGAGGAAAGTCAAAATCTCCCCAACCCTGGTTCCTCATTCTCCTTTCTTCCCCAGGGATAACCACTGAATCAGATGATAGTGTTTTTGTTGACCCAAAGAGTTTTCTTCTGAGGTCTAGAGATAGGCAAGTGTTTCAAACCTTGTTTGGTAGGAAGTGTCACTTTCTCCTTGGAAAATGGATCCCTCATGGAACATGAGAATGGACCCCATATTGCTTCCTGCACCATAGTAGTAACATCTGTTCCTTTTCCACAGAGGCTCAACAGGAGTTGCTGAACATAACCCTAAGATTGCTACTCAGTAACTGGGTACTCTAGTGTTTTAAAATACAGGTTTTATTATTATTCAAGTATGGCAAAGCCAACAGATAAGGAAAGGATCGCCATTGAAAAAATAATTGGCTCTACTCACAGATCCCGTGAGGAGGGGGCACGCCATGCCACCAGGGGGCAGGGTGGGTACACCAGGGGGCACCAGGGTCTGTCAGGAGGCAGAGAGTGACGCTGGGATAGGATGGGGATTTAGGAATCCTGAAATTGGTCTTGGCTCTCTCCAGGCTTGGCTGTGTGACCTTGATAGGGTTACTTAGCCTCTCTGGGAGTCGAACCACATGACCTTGAAGAGCACTTTCTGCTCTGAAATGATGGGCCTCACCCTCTCCCGAAGAGTTCACTGGAGAATATTTTCTTGGAATATTTTATTATAAAAGGCGATTCGACATATCACAATGCTGTTTACTTCCATCATTACATACAATGTGGCACTTGAATGTCTCTGAAGGTCAGTGGGGAATGAGAGGTAGACTCAGGTTTCACGTGTCTCTAACAGGGAGGTGATCATTGCTAACAGCTCAAAGCAAGGTCAGGAGGAAGCCTGTCTCTGGAGGGAAGGAAGTTTTGCAGGTAACCACAGGTTCCAGCGAGTACCTGCTGGCAGTCAGCTACAAAATAAACAGTCCAGGTCGGAGGGAAGCCTCCCCTCGCTCACCTCTCCTCTCCCTCCTGCTTTTGTCACTTTTGTCCCTGTGACCTTTTCTTAAAATTTAAACTAATAGATTTTATTCTTTAGATCAGTTTTAAGTTCACGAAAAGAAAATGAGTGGAAACAACAAAGTTCCCGTATTCCCCCCACACTGGTTCCTCCTCTTGTTGACACCTTGCATGAGTGTGGTGCATTTCGTACAACTGATGAGCAGATATTGATATACTATGTTTAACTAAAGTCCATGGCTTCAGTTAGGGTTCACTCTTTGTGTTGTACGTTCTATGGGTTGTGACAAACATATAATGATACGTATCCACTACTGCAGTATCATACAGGAGCATTTCCCTGCCTTAAAGATCCTCTGTGCTCCACCTACTCAGCCCTCCCCCCCCCCCACTAACCCCTGGCAACTACTGACCTTTTTACTGCCTTTACGGTGTTGCCTTTTCCAGAATGTCCCATCGCTGGAGTCATACAGTACGTAGCCTTTCCAGATTGGCTCCTTTCACTTAGCAATATGCATTAACTTTCTTCCATGTCTTTTAGGGGTTTGTTAGCTCATTTGTTTTCAGCACTGGCCCTGTGACCTTTTGATACGGGGCCGGAGATCGTGCAGCTTGGGCCAGGACCCTCGTGGGAGGCTCCCAGGGCCTGGCAGGGCAGTCTCAAAGCGGCTGCGCACGGCTGAGCCTGCCTCTGTCAGCCAGATGTGCTAAGATGTGAGGGACAGAAACAGAACAAAGACGGCCCCGGCTATTGCTAAAGCCCAACCGAAAGGAGCTCCCTTTAGATGGGAAAGTCCAGCAGGCCACCTTTCCGTCCTGGTGACCAATTAGCCTGGCTGCCTCTGGTCCATCCCCCCTTGCAGGTGACTCACAAGCCATCGCCTGAATAGAGGATGCCAAGTGGTGACAAGCTGACCCCTCTGCATCTCCATCCCCAACTCTGCTTCCCTCCCCCAATGGGGCAAGGAAAGAGAATTCTGGGAGGAGAAAGTCCAACCCCCAAACCACCTTAAATCAGTGCCCCAAGGTCTGAGCTCATCGGCTAGTGATCTGTAACAGCTGCCCGTGAGGAGCTGGCCAGGAAAAGCTGACTGCCTATCCTCTGTCCCCTCCACCTGCCGGGGGATTTCCAGGGGAACCAGACAGCGTCCCCAGCACCCCCAACATAGACAGGGTCAGCTCCATCTCATCTGTCTAACACCCTCCCGGGCCAGGACAAAAGTGTCACTCTGTGTCTGACACTGTGGCCTGATTTGCCCTCACCCCTGCTGTCCCTGTCAATGACGCCCAACCTTTGTGGCCTCATTCCTGGCTTTATTCTTGGGCTGGCATTATTTACCACTGCAAAATGAGCAGAGTAACATGTTTCTCACTCAGGGACACCACCCTACTGGAGGAATTTATCCGTGAGTTTTACAAACCTTGGCCAGCATCAAGTCTTGCCTCCTTAATCTTGGTGGGCTCTGGGAGACTTGGGACTTAAAAAATTTCTGCACAACCAACCGAGGGACTGGTGTAGGGGTAGGAGGAAAAACACAGAGGACACAGAGGACCCAAAAAGGAAAAACAGCCCTTTCAACACCATCGGATAGCTCCTCGGCAAAGGGTTTGGTGGAGCCGGTTGTAAAGTCCACATCTAACAATACGGTGTAGCCCAGGCCCGCATATCTCAAGCTTAATGCCTCTGAAGCAAAAACTACAAAGGTCTCTGATGTTTCTTCTTCCAGAATTTTTTTTTTTCTTCCACGATATGAACTTTTTTTAAGGCTCCCACTTTCCAGTGAACTCGCCTCCCTCGCTCTTTCTTGCTGAAGCTGCAGATGTACATTGTGGTAGTGTGAAAAAAGCTAATTAAACTGCAGAGGCTCTGCGGGAGGCAGGGAAGGCCCCGCAGAGCACACGGGATGATTGATTTGCTCTGTCACACGGCTCTGCTGGGTGTCATAACTTAGTGACAAATCAAGGATTACAGTGGTCCAGAGTAACTCTCTGCCTTTGTTGTTCGGTCGACATCAAAGCAGCTGAGCATATTAGTGTTTTTAATAAGTAGTTAAGGCAGGAGACGCTTACAATTTAAATTACTTTGTGTACAGCTGAAGGTGTTGGGGGACAGGGGTTAGGAAACAACAGCTGAAATTTACTTGTTGGCTAACAAATAAAACATAAGAAAACAAAACAAAATAAAATAAAATGCAGCCCATGCAACAAGAGCGAGTTCTTTGTAGGGGTTGTTGGAGACTTTGCATTATTTGTCTAAGCCGCACGGAGGCCTGCTGTGGTGAGGCATATCCTCTGGAAATTAGGTTTTCTAGGGAGGAAAAAAAAACTATCAATGCTCTAGTTCTGGGGGCTTCATAAGCAAACGGCTTTATTTTAATCAGCCCAGAAGGCAGCTGGGAGGGTCACAGTGATGTATTTGTGGATGAATATCCTGTTCCCCAACAATTAGTATCATAAAATGATTGGGGCAAGTCACCTTATCTTAAAAGTACACATATCCCTGAAGACAGCTGCAGCCAAGGTTTGTTTTTCTCAGGATATTTACCTTCCACAACAGAACAGAGGCCTGAAAATCAGAGCAAGGTGGGAATCTGAAATTCCTTCCCGCCTGTTACACAGTTATCACTGCTGTCATGCTAATGGTTTCTCCATGGATGGGACCGAGCCCCTTTGGAGGACGCTGTTGGGCCAGGGCCATGGTATGGTGCTGGGATGGATGGGGTGTCAGCTCCACTCTAGTGAATTTAAGCAAGGGAAATGCCGCTGTCGTCCCAGGGGGACTCCTGAGCAACGCAGGTTTCCATCCACGATGGCGCAACCCAGCCCACGTGGTATGGGAGAAGAACAAAGGCCCCAGCATGAGGGTGACTCTGGACAAGCCTGCCAACCTCCCTGGGCCTCAGTTTCTTTATTCTGCATAGTTGGAGATCATCCTTTCTTCCTCAGTCACTAGGTTATGAAAATCTAATAAAACAATGCTGGTGGAAATAGTTCACAAAACCCCAAGCATTATGCAAATAAGTCAGAAAATGGGAGCCCAGAATGAAGTCATCTTCCCACACCCGCACTTCGTTGACACGGGAGAAGGCAGGCTAGCGTGGCATCACATGCACGGGCCCCTCATGATAGGTCTGAATCTCTAGAAGCATTTTCAGTGAGATTTACTTTGGTCCATGTTTAACCCTGCATGTATAAAATGCATCTGGGTTAAACAATGGCCTTGATTTTCTCCTGTATGTATCTATGAATCTACACGTTCCTCTTTGCACCAAAGTGAATAAAAACAAACAAAAAGCCTAAAATCACAGTAAAAGATTCGGTTTTTATTGTTATGAGTTAAAGTGCTATGGGCAGGCCCGGTGACAAGTCAGTACACCTTGACTCTGTCTCTAGACTGAAGACCACCCCTCTCTCTTTCGGCACTATCTCAGACATATTGTGATTATGTGCACCACACCTTATCCTACTTAGAGTGTTCCGCTCTCTGATGGGGGAAGCACCTCGTATTAATAAATGCATCCTGCAGAGTTGGCTTCTTCCATATATGCCAAAGTACATCATTTGATTTTGATTTTTCTTTTGTGAGACTGAGTCTCACTTTCCCAAGTAGTTTCCTGAACTACTGGGCTCATAGCCCAGGCTGGAGTGCAGATCATAGCTCACTGTAGCCTTGAACTCTTGGGCTCAAGCAATCCTCTCACCTCAGCCATCTGAGTATCTGGGACTACAGGCATGTGCCATCATGGCCAGCTAATTTTTTTTATTAGAGATGGGGTCTTGCTATGTTGCCCAGGCTGGTCTTAAATTCCTGGCCTCAAGTGATCCTCCCACCTCAGCCTCCCAAAGTGTTGGGATTACAGGCACAAGCCCCCATGCCTGGCCTATGTTGATTCTTCTTCATTAAAATTGCAGATTTACTTTTAAATACTGATAACTTCCTTGGTAATGATTAGAGAGGACACTTTTGAGGCCACCTAGACCTGTGTTCCACTTCTACAACTACAGAGAGCTTTCTTCAAATGAAATCTCTTCCGGAAAAAAGCTCTGCCTTATCTAACAAAGTTGAGGCTATTCATAACACTCTGAACCAACAATTCCACTCATTGGTGTATATCCTAGAGAGAGTCCAACACATGCACCAGGAGGCAGGGCTGGGAATGTTCATCACTGCATAATTTGCAACAGTAAAAAGCAGGAACTGACTAAGTGTCCATCAGCAAAAGGAACAAACAAATTGTGGCATTTTAATGTAAAGAAATGCTTTTGATTAGAGAACATGACTGAACTATAGCTACGGACATGAACATGAATAATCTCAAAAACATGAACAATGATGAAGAAATGCAAGCCATAGAAGGTAACACGCATGTGACATAAAGTAAAAAAACAGGCTACAGCAAACAGTACATTGATTAGGGATACGTGCATAAGTGGTGAAACTATAGTAAGGAGGAAGGAAGAAGGAGGAAAGAGGAAGGAGGAAGGGATGGAGAAGGAGTGGAAGGCCGAAAGGAAGGAAAGAAGGCAGGCAGAGGGAAAGGGGAGGGAGGGAAGGAAGAGAGAATGTTCTCACCTCTGGGGGGATGGTGTCCTCCTAGCTGGATGAGGCTCAGAGAGTTGGCATGCTGGGGCTGAGGGTCAAAGGTTATGAGGATTATCTAGGCTCTTGGAGTCCCTTATTAGCAGGATCACACAGCATTTAGATCTATGGTTAGTAGGTACCAAGAGTTTACTAACCAGAACGCTCACGCCATTGGCTTATTTTCTTCCATTGGGCTTTTGGAGAAACAAAAGACAAAGGTGGCTCATACCAGGGATGTACTGGGAACAAAACAGTATTTAGAAGATGCTAGCAGAAGCTCAGGTTGATCTCTCACACTTTCAAAATCTCCGACTTGCATCACGCACTTTATATATTCGACATGCTGCTCATGAACTCTTCAGATGGGGGGTGGGGGACTTGTGGAGTGCATGGCAGCCAGAGGAGAATGGGCCTTAGCTCTGACACGGGGAAGGGGGTGGAGGGAACAATAGCTGGCCCCAGATGGCGGACGGTCTGAGCCTGCCCCTTTGATTGTTGGTGTGCGAATGTCAGTGTGTGTCTGTGTGAGCGAGAGACGAAACATGCATCGCGTCCAGGCAACTTGCAACGTTCAGTACTGTTAGATACTATCATGCTAACAAAGGAAGAGGAGCTGTGCTAGTTACTACTCATAGTATCCACCTTGAAAGTCACCTCCTCAGAGAGAGATTACGCGTGACCACCCAGTCACTTACCAACACACCAATCTATTTGAATCCTCTGCCAAGTACCTAACGGCATTTCACATTTTTATTATCTGTCTGTGTGTCTGTTTATGGCTGGCTTTCTTAACCTTGCCACCTGCCGCTGTTCCCGCCACTGGGACATAAGCTTTGTTCCCTTAATGTCTGAGTTAATCAGAGTAGCATCCTTTGAAGCGTCCCTACATTAGCATAATATTGCAAGAAATAACTTCTTTAAAAGTTATCAAGTGAGGATACCCCAAATATTGGTGACAGTAGTTGCTTCTGGGAAAAGGAACTAAGGAATTGAGAGGTAAGAACTGAAAGATCAACTTTTCACCATATCCTTTTTGTACTATTTGATGATTTTACCAAGCACATGTATTTCCATACTAAAAGTTTACTTTGATTAAAACCTCTCTCTCTCTGCCTCTCTCTGTATTTTTCTCCCTCTCTTTCTATGTTTCTCTCTTAATTAGCCAGAATGATCACTTCAAACTACCTTATTTAGAGTCCCCTGGGCCTGACCACTGAGGTTTTAACAGATCACCTTCAAGCCTCTCGTGTGTATTCGAGATTTAGATAAAATGTGTGGGTGTTTTCTTGGATTATCTTTTAATCTCCTTCACTTTCCTTGTCCCTGGAGGAGTAAGGAGAAATTTCCGGAAGAATCCTGGGAAATGATCTGCTAGTCTGTGCACCACCAAACGTCATGGTCGGACTTGTTCTTCTGAGCACGTGTTTGCTGCAGCAGGAGGGACAAGAGCTTTCTTCTCTTTCTTGCTGGTGTCCTGCTGCACCGGACCTCTGTCCCTGAGCACTACAGTCTCCCCAGAGGGCGTCAGCGCCCTCCTGTCTAACCCGGGAAGAGTGTCTCTCTCCCAGAAGGAGCCAGGTAGAGGGGACTGTCCATCCTACGTGCCAGTTGGCCAAGTTCCTCTCGCCGCTAAATCAGGAAGCTCATAAAAAGACCTTATCTCTGGGTAACCCATGCCTCCCCAGTTTCCACCCGCCTGGCGCCTGGGAAAGAACAACAAAGGGGTGTGGAGAACAATGGCCGTCTGTGAAGTGGAGCCTGCACCAGCAGAGTCGGGATCCTGGGAGCCCCAGTGTCTCAACCCCTCCCTTTCCCTGGCCCGGTGCCCAGGGAGTCAGGTGTCCTTCTTGGTAGACCAGGCCGCGGCACTGGTGGCCATCGGTGCTCTCCAGCTTATGAACTTACCCACATCCTTTCTTAAGGGTTTCAACTCCTCTAAAGTAGCCTGATGGGTGGCCTACTTTTCTCCTTTTATTTCTTAGAGTATTCCTAGTGTCGCAACTCTAGAATAACTGTGCCGTTTCGTTTCGTACCACTCGCTCCTTGGACTGGGCTAAAGACAATGCTCAATGTAACATGTCACATCCTGCCCCTCACCACAGTCCTTTCTTCCCAGAGTCCCCTGTGCTGGCCGAACCCTCCATCCACCAGAACCCCTGCGCTAGGAGGCAGGATGTGGCTCTGTTCCCCCCTGCCTTGTCTGAGCCTCAGAGTTGCCTGCAAACGTCGAGACATTCAGTCATCACTTCCACGAGGGGGGTCCCCCTGATTCTCCAGGCAGATACATGCCTCAGCAGGGCCCTAAGGGAGGCCCCCACCTCCTCCACCGGGGCCTCCCCCCTGCTGAGTAACTCGGCAATCTTTCTATTACAACTCCCACCTGCCATTTCATTGGTATCTTATCACCAACCTGAGATGTACACAGGTAACTACTTTTATTTTTACTTTATAGACAAAGAAATTAAGGTACAGATTTGTCTACCATCATTATTATTAATAGTTATCGGCAGAGAGAGAACCCAAAACTCTGACTGCTAACCTAAGGCCTTTGCTATTCTGTGACCATGTCAGACGCACTCCAGCAGACTTTTGGTCCTCCTGTTCCATTTAACTACTCACCTCGCAGGCTAGGAGAACCGAAAAGGACCTCCGGATGTATCCACGTCCCACCCCTTCAAGAGGAAACTAAGCTCCAGAGAGGGCAGTGGCTTCTCAAGGTTATGTAATGAGTTGGTGGCCACGTTTGGACGGGACGGCTGGGACAGTCCCTGACTCAGCCTCATCCCGGACCTTCCCTCTGTTCCCAGGTTCCCTGATGCTGGGGACCTGAAGCCTTTTCTCCCCGAGTCCTCTGGTCCCCTTCCTCCTTGCCAGGGTCTTCAGGCTGGCCAGGCAGCCCTTGGTCTCCTAACCCACAAGTCCTTCTGCACGGCCCTTCTCCCCTTCCAGGGGACAGAAAGGACGGATATGGGAAAGAAAGTGTGAGACGAGGAGATAAGAAAAAGGGCAAGAACTGCAGTCACCAGGGACACAAGACCTCGGGAAAATCCCTCGGCATTTAGGCTGACGATTGGTTCAGTCCAGGAGAACTAACACAATGAGAAAAGAAGAAAAAAGGTGTTGGTTCTGTAACACTAATTAGAGTTGATAAAGCAGAATGCTGTCACCCAGGTCTGATGACCACGTGGCTCCATAATTATGCACATCGTCCTGCATGTCAGGTGGACCTTGCTGTATGTTACACTTTATTAGAACAGTGATCTGTAACCTGCCTGCTCTGTCTTCTGAGAGCTGTCTCGGGAACATGGCCAGAGCTTCAGGGTTAGAAGGGACTTGAAAGGACCCCTCTATTTAAAACAAAAAATTATGTCCTTGAGTTTTGCCTGTGGCTCTTTCCCTTTCTGGTTTCTAATATTAGGTCACGCCAAGTAGCCACGGGGGGCGGCTTAGGTAGCTGATCAGCCCTGGTTGAGTTAAGTTCTGGAGAAGTCGGAGTGGGGAACTAGCTGCTCACTGACCTCTTTAGTTCCTGAGCAGGGGCCTGGGACCCTGGGGACGGGAGCGCTGTGCAGCCAGGACGGCGGGGATGCTGGGTTGACAGCATAGCAGGAAAAGGACAGTTCCTAGATTTTGGCCTGGAGATTGTAGGTTCAGTGGATTTTCCTGCCTCTCTTTGATGGTAGGTGTAAAAGTGACACCCGCCCCCCAATTTCCAGCAGCTCTTCCCAAAAGCTACCCAGGCTATTATGCCACCTAGTAAACACACACTTGTTTTGCGAACACAGCTTCAAGACTTATCCTCTAGTCTCCTCTTTTCTCAGAATGATGCCCCTAGACTTGGAAATTCGGAAGCTGCCACATAGGCCCTGAAGTCTATTTCCCGAGACAGAGAGAGAGAGAGAGAGAGGGAAAATCCTATGCAAAAAAACACAAAAAAACCCACCCCAAAACAAAAACAAAAAAATCCTAGATGGAAACGCTCCAAACATTAATAGTCGTCGTCTTTGGTTGGTGGGACAAAGCCTAATTTTTTCCCCACCTACTTTTTTATTTTTTTTCAATTTCCACATGTGCTATAATGCATCTATAGTAACCTTATGCTGTGAAATATGAACTAAATTTTTTAGCAACACTAAAGCCAACTGATTAGTACCATCCCCCATGTACCAAGAACAGGGTGGGCTATCTCCACGCAGTCAGGGTCCCAGCAGAAATTTCTTCCTCCAAGGAAGGCAGGTCCTGAACTAGCCCCTGTGCCCTCTGTGGGAAGCCCAGTTTAGAGCTCCTTAAAAAGGTTCACTTCCTTCAAGAGCTTCTCATTCCCTCCTGACCCCAAAGAGCCAGGGCCACATAGGGAGAGACAAATCCCATTGCTCCGTGACTCAGCTAAAGGGTGAGAAAATGGAGACTGGTCCAGGAAACCTGTGTTTTACTATGGAGTTTAAACAGGTGCTTCTCTGACTTCTCTTTCCTCTCCCAGCCAGGTATAAACCATCCTCAGATCAGAAATAAATATCACTTGAGGTGGCTCCAGTGCAGTAGAAGGTTTTAACTTTTAATGTCCTGCACAAGCCCTGATCTTTCTTCATGTCTTTAACGCATTAAAAGCTTTAGCTACTTTAAATGTAGAGTCACCACGTGATCGCTAGGAGCAATTCTACTCCTACGTATACACCCAAGAAAGTTAAAAACATATGTCCACATAAAATCTTGCACATGAATATTTAAAGCACCATTATTTATAAGAGCCAAAAGGTGGAAACAACATAAGTTTCCATCAACTGACAAATGGACAAACAGAATGTGGGCTATCCATACAATGGAATATTATTCGGCCACCAAAAGGAGTGAAGTACACTCGGCCCTCTGTATCCATGGGTTCTGCATCTGTGAGTTCAACCAACTATGGATCAAAAATATTCTGCAAAAAAAAATTCTGCAAAGTTCTAAAAAGCAAGATTCGAATTTGCCACCCACTGAGTACTACCTTGAATCCAAGCAAATGAAGTTATGTATAGCATTGCATTAGGTACTATACGTAACCTAGAGATGTGTACGGGAGGATGTGTGTAGATTATATGCAAATATCACACCATTTTATGGAAGAGACTTGAGCAGCTCCGTATTTTGGCATCCGTCGGGGGTCTTGGAGCCAACCCCTGCAGATACCAAGGGACAACTGTACTGACACCTGCTACGATATGGATGAACCTTGGAAAGGGTACGCTAAGTGAAAGAAGCCCATCACAAATGGCCATGTAATATATGATTCCACTCATGTGAAATGTCCAGAATAGAGAAACAGGTAGAGACAGAAAGTAGCTTAGTGGTTGCCGGGGCTTAGAGGGTTGCGGGGAGTAGGAGAATGATAACTCAAGTGTTTGGGCGTTACTTTTTCATCACTGACGAACATGTGGCAATGGCTGTACAACTCTGTGAACAGACTAAAAACCATTGAGTCGTACACTTTAAATGGGTGAATAGTCTGATGTGTGAATTAGAACTCAATAGAGTTATTTTTTAAAAACTTTAGCTAGTTTATTCACAAGTAAATCAATAAATCACACAAATGCACGCACGCACGCAGCTTGTGCAGTAGCTCTGAGACAGGGCAAGGGAGGAAGCCAAGGTCAAGTCCGTTTGCCAGGCAGCCGGACCAGCAATTCACATAGAGAGCAAACATCCGGCTCAGGATCCAGGAATCTAGGGAGCAGTGCCAAGACGTCGGAGCAGGCACGGAGAGCTTTGCCAACCTCCTGTAAACCCCTAAGTCAGGTGCAGGGCTGAGGGGGTGTTGGAGGAACAAGCGTTCAGAAGAAAACAAAGGCTGCAAGAGGGGCCGGATCCATTTCTCACAAGGAAGTGGCCCAGTTCTCTTGAGCTGCACTGGCCCATCTTTTTGACCTGGACTGGCTCTGTCCAGGGGCTGCCTTGCTCTAGGGTCACGCGCTCTGCCCTACTTTCCTGGCAGCCTGGTTGGGTTCCCGTCTCCCTGGATCACCAACACAGGAAGGGGAAGGTGAAACTTCAGATCACCTGGATAGAGTTTTGTGAGCACGAGTTTGCTTTATGGGTTTTGACCTCGGACTTTGGGACATTTTAGTCCTTGAACTAAATTGCAAGCCAGGGACAAGAAGTTCTTTGTACCAGGCAAGGAGCTGATCTTGAGATTCCCTGTTTTCCATTAGAGAAAAGGAAGAACAGAAGACTGAGTCAGTGTCCCCGCCATCCACAAAACCACCTTTGCACGAAGGGGCAGAAAAGGCCAAGGTGAGAATGAAAGGGAAAACCATTTACTACGTGCCAGGCACTGTGCTTTACAGATGTGAACTCACTTGAGCCTCTTAATCATCCTATGAGCCGCAGTTTCCTCCTCTGTATAGGGGAAATCAGACCCCAGCCTTGCAAGTTTGGAGGAGTTAAGTGAGGTGATATACGTGGAAATTTCCAAAACTCTTAATACGTCATAAATATCAGATCTTATCATTTTGTAAGATATTTTAGATAATATTAGCATATTCTCATTTGACCCTTGGTGGAAGGTATTATTAATATTATCCTCCTTTTGTAGGAAGCTGAGATCAAGTAACCAAGCCATGACTATACAGTAAATTAAGGAATCATGGAATTAGAACTTTCTCACCTGGTGCTCCCCCACTACTAAGGGCTCAAAGTCCAGTTGCATCTGAACCACTCAGTCACTTGTCAAAAACAAAGGGGCCTGAGACCTACCCCAGACCTACAGAATCCAAATCCCCAGAGTGGGGTCCAGCCACGTGCATTTTTAAGTCTCCCCCAGGTGATGGATGCATGTGTACACCAGAGTTTGTGGATCTCTGCACTAAATCAAGAACTTGGAGAGACAACACCTAAAGGCAAAAGAAAGAAGTAACCAAAAAAACTAAAGGGTAAAGAAAGCATATACTATAATAATAGCTCCCTTTTCCACAGTGTGTGCTGTATGCAGGGTATTGCTGTATAGACCGAATGTTAACTTAGTGGAGACTCAGAGCCACCTTAGGAGAAATGTGCTACTATTAGCCCCATTTTACTGATTACAGAATTGAGGCTCAAAGAATTTATACATTATTTGCCTAAAGTCATAGAGCTAGTGAAAAAAGCCAGGGGAGAATTTTGACCACCTTGATATACCTGTGGAGACGAAAATATTTTCCTGTAGAGAGGAAAATAAGCTGGGATAGTGAGAAAGAAGAAAGGGCAAGAAGAGAGACACCATGGAAAGCCAACAGGAATCAGAGCTGTGTCCCAATCTACATCCTGCCGAGATGTGCTGACATCACAAACCCCTCTTGGGGACTATGAGAATGGGACGTGGCACCTGTAAAACTGTTCACAGTGTGTGGATGGCAAAGCCAGTCCAAACACTTCCCTGTCACTTGGGAGGGCACCTCATGCTAGCTATCGTGGCTAACCCTCAGAACCTGGGAATGTGAACTTATTTGGAAAAAGGGTATTTGCAGATGTGATTAAGTTAAGGATCTTGATTTAAGATTATCCTGGAATAGCGTAATAGGCCCTAAATCCAATGACAAGTGTCCTTATAAGAAGAGGACAAGACACAGAGAGGAGGAGGAGGCCATGTGAAGATGGAAGCAGAGGCTGGAGGGAGCAACCACAGCCAAGGAGTTGCCAACCACCACTAGCAGCTGGAAGAGGCCAAGGAAGGAATCTCCCTTGAGGTCTCTGGAGGGAGTGGGGCCCGCCAACACCTTGATTTTGGACTTCTGGCCTTATGTTGCTTTAGGCCACCCAGTTTGCAGTAATCTGATACAGCAGCCCCAGGAAACTTTACAGTGCGTACTATTTTATTGATAACTGATTAGTGGACACTGCTGTTTAGATCTGCCCAGCGTCTCTTTTTTCTTTTCTTGGGTTACAACTCTTCCCTCTTTTAGGAGATGTGCTCCCCATTCTAGACTCAAGAAAGGGCCTGCCATCCAGAACTGGCCAATCAGAGTACCCCATCTCCTCAGCTACAGTGATTGGCCCAGGGGTGACTCATGCCCCCAGCTAGCCCAATCAGAGTCCTTCCCAGATTTTTGTATAACTGAGCTGGTGAATGTTATACTTCTCTCTTTCCTTGGGACTGTTAAATTGATGTGCAGCTGAGGGGCACATTCCTGCTGTGTAGAAAAAGCCCGTGTGCAGTAGGCAGGAACACAACCAACATGAAAAGGGAGACAGATGCAAGAGGCCAAGTCAGAGAGTGAGGGAATCCTGATAATGTTTAAATGTTTGGAGTTAGCTGATGCTGAGGCAAGCTCCACCATTTCTAGGGTTTGTTATATGAAACTTCAAGTTTCTACCCAGGCTAGCTTAAGTTGTGTTCTGACCATTGCAACTAACAGAGCCCAGACTAACACAAGGGACATAAGAGCAACTGTCATTTCCCCCAGGCAAAGCAGGGGCACCTGGTAATAAACTTGACTGCACTGTTATTGCATCTCTTCCATTTCAGAGACCTGAGAATAAGGTCAGGGGCTAGTGGTGCCATGTGTTGAAGAAAAGAAAGGAGAGAAACATGCTTGAGAAAATCGGTCTCCTTTATCTTGATAGCATCAGGCAGAATGTCTGAAAGACTCAGTGGGGACCACTTCCAAGCAGAAGGTTCATTTCCCACTTGGCAGAGCATAGAGAAGAGAAGAAAAATAAAAGATTCAGACAGGGCACCAAGTCAGGGGTGGGGAGAGAGGTCCTGACCCCCTTTCATAACCACATGAAGCCACCTAGACATCCAAATACCAGCCCCAGAATCATAGTGACATCTGAAACTTCTTCCAGCCATTTCCTTCCCTTTTCAGATCTCTTTAGGTTCCTCAGCCCATATGTTGCTAATTTTCCATCTTTTCAAAGCTCTCCATTGCATTTAAAGTCAGAATGCATCCGATTCATCACCTCTGAATTCGAGGGGGTGGATTACAGAGGTCAGCAGGCCCTTTAATATAGAAAGTAAATGAGTAAGCAAAGCCGCGCATGAACATGTGTGTGCGTGTGAGCACACACGTAGCTTATTATTTCCTGCCTTAATCTACTTTTCAGCTCCACCGTCCAAGATCACAGGAGAGACTTGGGCAGTACCTCTTAGAAGGGTTTCTCACATCTCCTTCAAGAAAGAAGTTTCTTTCCAAAAGTTGCCTTTTGTAGTTCACCAGCTCTGCTGTGCAGACTTCAACCACGCTAATTACTGGTCAGCCAGTGGCCACTTTGAACTGGTCCCACACCAGAGGCCCTCTGAGGATCTTGTTTGGTAGGTGACTGTTTTCATGTGGTGCCTATTATGTTTTCATGTGGCAACGTGCTCCTTCTCTCTTACTTGAGGCAGAGCCGAGAGGAGACCCCTCCAATTAAAGCATTGACAAGGAAATGGGGGAGGGCCAGCACACGCAATCTTCTGACAAGGTACAACAGCAAGAGGACCCACAGAGAAACTTAATTTTGTTGCTATGATTCATCTAAAGGAAAAACTAAATGAGACAAAGAGAAAGCACGTGGAGTGAGGGTGAGCCATTGGTTTCCTAAAGGCATAACCACTAGATTCCCCACCTGTTCCCACTCACCTGTGGAGTTCCCCATGGAGTTATGCGTAGGCTTGGAAACACAGATCCTACTCACCTGGGGCAGCTTCGAGTGGGTGCTAGGAAAACAGAAGAGTGTCAGGGGTCAGTTGTCCACTTCTGGTTCAATAAGATGTAGCTGGAATTGAAAAGAATCATGATTGAAATGCACCAGACTTTATCATTTCCCAAAAGAGAGTTTGTAAGGAAAAATCTTACTGTTCAGAGAGCGGGCACCCCAGGTCCGTAGTGAGAAATGCACTCGGAATATGGGGAAGGGGACCTGCATAGGGATAAAGTAATCTCAGATGGCTCCCATTGTTTGCCAATTATACAACCTATACTCAGGGTTTTTCAGCAGTGGCATTGTTGACGCTAAGACTGAATAATTCTTTGTTATTGGAGCTTATTCTGTGCATTGGAGGATGTTTAGCTGTATCCCTGACCTCTATGCAAGAGATGCCAGTCTACACACACACACACACACACACACACTACCCTCCCAGTCACAACCACCAAAACTGTCTCCCAACACTGCCCAGATTGCCCCTAGTTGAGAACTACTACTCTGTAATAATTTCTGGGGCAGTCAAATTTAAAACATTCCATCCTATAGATTCCACGTCTACTCCTAGTTGGAAGATCATTTGTTTCCATTTTTGGTTCAGAAATTAAGGTCATATTTTATAATGAATTTGTTAACAGCCTGGGAATGAGTACCATCAACTTTTTGGTCTCCACTATTTTTTTCCCATATTACTTATTTTTAAATTGTCTGCTTTAGGAAAATGAATGACCCTGACACTTTCCTGTTTGCCTAGCACCTGCTCTAAGCTACTGCAGGTGAGTAGGATCTGTATTTTCAAGCCTACCCACCACTCCCTTGGAAACTCTGATTCTTTTCCCAATAATTTATATTCACACAAGAGACCGTCTATTAGTCAGGAAAAGGTTAGTATATGCTGCAATAAACAACCCTCAAACCTTAGTGGATTTAAAAAAAAAAAAAAGTTTATTCCTTGCTCACCTGTTCTTTCCTGGCATCATATGCCAATGCGGGTTGTCAGGGTTGGGGCAGGGGCAGGAGAGTTTCTCCGTTCCATGTAATCACTCAGGCCCCAGGTTGACAGAGGTTTACCCATCTTAGAATACTGTCATTACTATATGAGGCTTTAGGGCTCCCCTCAGCCTGGGAAGAAACCACCGAAAGGGCTCACACTGGCCTTGAAATGCTTTGACTGGAAAGTGACGCATGCTCCCTTCCTCTCATCACCCATTGGCCAGAGCTAGTCACATGACCCTAATGGCACAGGGATGTGCAGTCTTCCCAATAGCCCAGAAGAAGAGCAGAATCAGCCTCGAAAAGCTGCATTCCAGGGTCATGCAATATCCAGGCTCAAGTGGACACTAGAAGGAGCCAGAGTTGAAGTTACAGACCTCAGGAGAAAACAGAGAGACTGGTCAGGAAAGAGAAAATGAGGCAGACGTGCAGAGAGAAGCAGAGAGCCAGGAGGCTCCCGAGGGACGTGGAAAGGAGCTGCTTCGGTCTCGGGCATCTTCTCTCCAAGCGGCCGCTGTGCTGTTTTCATGAGAACTCTAGGTCAGTCCACCAAAGCCTCGCTCTGAGCCAGCGTGAATATATTCTGTTCCTTGCTACCAAAAGACCTTTGACTCATGTTTGCCGCTTGTACTTCTTGAACACGTAATTCCCTGTTACGACTGTCGGGTTGTGAAGGAAACTGGACTCTCAAACAAATGGAGCTGCCCAAAGATGACAAAGCTCCTAGGGTGAGCTTTTCAGAAGAGCCCAACTTTCCAACAGCCCTGACCTAACACAGGCAACTGGGCCCAGGCAGATAGTGGCCATTGATGCAACTTAAGAGACCCAGAAACACCATCCCTACATCCCAACGATGCTGATGCAGGGGTCTGGACTGCTTTTGTGCCATGGAGCCCTTCTCAGAACAATGTTTTTGAATGATTTAAATATTTTTAAATGCAGAAAACAAAATACACAGGATTACAAAGGAAACTAATTACACTGAAAAACAGTTAAAATATTTTTTAATTGAGACAGTACTATGCATGCTTGTTATTAGCGCATTAAGGAACCCTAGTGGCAAGTTTAACACTGACCATAATTTCAGAGTAGCAGTACTGAGCATAAATACCACTGCAAGATATTTGCAACGACTATTACATAATATGAAAATGTCTATTTATTTTGTTGGTAACAAAGTCAACAAAATCACAGATACCACTAACACTACTGTGGTTTGTTGCCTGTATTTATAACTGAAAGATGTGCCAAATTTCCATTAGAGGTTTGTAAAAAGAAAGATGCATTTTATTGTTTGGCAAAAAAAGTAAATATTTTAATGTTAATGAAATAAAAACATATATGTGTCAGCCATGTTCAGGGCCCCCTTGAATTCTGTGACACCTTGGCAATCCATAAGCCACATATTGAGACTCTCTGGCCACAAAGCCCCAGACAGAAACCAAATAAATTTTCTGAGCAGGAAAACAGCTGGAGAAGAGGAAGCAGAAATAGTTTATTATTCTAAAGGCTAAGTAATGAACAATGACTAATACCTAAGGCAATATTCGTTTATCAGCTTAGTTCTTGTCACCTACTGGAGCCCTGAGCATAAACAGAAGAGGTTTGATAGAGAACTTGAAGTCTTTAGAGGATACTGAATCAGGAAACATGAGCTTGAACCCACTGGGGTGGAATAGCTACTACCTGCAGAGCTATCTTCAGAAACAGGGACACATTGGAAACCACCAGAGCTTACTGTCTGTGTGACCTTGGGCCAGTAACTTCCCCTTTCTGAATCTTCATTTTCTCATCTGTAAAATAAACTTTGTGTAGGGGAAAGGGAAACTAGCATGTATTGAATACTCTCCATTTGGCAGGCACTGCCCTAGGTGTGGCACATATGTTATCCAATTTAATTCCGACACTGTGCTTGACGGATGAGGAAACTGCTATTAGAGAGGTTAATTAACCTCTTTCTCAACCTCATTGAGTTACTGAAGGGCCAAAATGAGATCATGTGTCTGAAATAGCGTTGCCAGCTTCAGCAAACAAAAATACAGCGTGCCCAATTAATTTGGAGTTTTAGATAAACAATGAATAATTTTTTATTGTAAGTATGTCTCAAATATTGTCTGACAACCCAAGTTTGAAACCATTTTATCAATCATAAAGTCTCATGTACAATTTTATTGGGTTGTTTGGCTCTTTAGTAAGAAGTCTTTCTGTGTTAGGGATATTAACCTTCAGATATGGGTCCTAAATGTTTTTCCTATTTGTGTTTTATTTTTCACTTTGCTTATGTTGTTTGTTGTACAGAAGTTTTTAATTTTTATGTTGCCACATCTTCCAATCTTTTTCTTTATTGTTTATGGCATTTGTGCCATGCCTAGAAGCTTCTGCCTGAAGATTATACAAGTATATATCCATGCTTTCTTCTAGTACTTTTATGGCTTTATTTTTTATGTTTAAAGCATCTGGAATTTATTTTGGAATGATGGCATTTTTTCCCCCAAATGGCTAGACACTTGTCTGGATAGTATTCAATAAATTATCTTTTTCCCTCCTTGCTTGCAAATGCCCTTTATCATATACTGAATTCTGATATTTACATGGCTGTATTCCTGGAACTTCTCATTTGTTCCACTAATCAGTCTTCTCTTTTCTCAGTATGACTCTGTTTAAATCATTTCACTTTTATGACATGCTTGTTTTCCTCCTTTTAAAGGATTCCCTAGTTATTCTCACTTTCATATTCTTCCAGATGAATTTTAGAATTATTTTTATCAAGTACTCAAAACCCTTGTTGAGATTTTGATTAGTGTTGGGTTGAATTTTCAGAATAGTTCAAGGAGAAAGGCTCTCTTAACAATATCTTATGTGTCTATCCCGACACAAAGGCGATAGCTCCACATGGCTATTCTCCTTCCGTTCTTCAGTAGAATCACTTTCTTCATGTAAGTTCTGCACAAGTCTTATTAAATTTGTTCTTAGCGCTTTATATTCCACTGACATTTTATATTTGATTATTGTTTGCACAAGTATGAGGTGTTTCATTACAAAAGGAAAAAGACAGGAGTAGCAGAGAGGGAAAGAAAAAAAGACAAATTGAATCAACATCATAGTTTTCCCTTCGTCTTCCTAAGCGTCCAGGGAAGGTTCAGTTCATTACGGTGATGCCCCTAGAGGAAAAACTATGTTCAGGGACACCTTTTACAAGACCGGAGAGCAGAAGAACCAGGTAGGATTCCCCTACACCCATCAGATAATATGAGGCCTAGAGCGGAAGCACCCTAGCCGCATCCTGTTCCCTCCCTCTTTGCCCCAGCAGCACCAGGCATCCCATTGGCTCTCAGCTAAAGCCCCGCCTCTTCCTGCTGAGGCTGTGCTTCCGGTTCCGAGGGGGCCCCGTGCTGGCTGGAAATTCTCTCCTCCGCTTTTCTTCTTCCTGAGACTTTGTTGGTAATCGTCGACTCTGAAGGGAGTCTGGCGTCTCTCTGACACACATGTTTGCTGAAAGATTTACATCTTCTATTTTCTTGCCCATTTTTTGAGTGCATACATAAAAGAGAATTGTAAATGTTTAGAAAAATCAAAGTTCTTCTTAGACACCTGCAGTTCCACCCAGTTAGTATTCTCTAATTCATGCCAAAAAAGAAAAAAAAAAAAAAAGGCTAAAGAAATGAGGTGGAATAACCTGGCCATTTACTTGCTGAGGTTTTCCAGACTTTATTTCCTCTCATTCTTGGAGTAGCTTCAAGTTCTCGGGGCAGTTTGGAAGCTTGTCAGACACACCTCCCTGCTTTCCTTGGGCTGAATGAGGTAGTGCCAGGAGCCCACTGGTCAGTCCTCTTGGGATTAAACGTGAGCAAAGGAAGGGCAAGGAAAGCGGCCACTGCTGAGGCTAGGGACATCGGCCTGGCCAATGTCAGGGGCTGGCGCTGGGCATGTTTACTAGATACTCCATTCCTCACCCCCAGGGCGTAGGCCCTCATTAGACCCTGCCATCCTTCTCTTGCTATTCCCTTTCTTTCATTTAGTACTTAGGGGTGCCTGCGGCTTTGCAGAGGGTGTTCAGGGCTGAGGAGGCTGCCAGCTCTTAACAATTAGCAAACATTTCAGAGTTAATTAATCCACACTCAGAAAGGCATAAGCTGGTGTTGTCATTTCCATTTTTTTTCAGATGGGAAGAAACAAATGCCAAGAATCTCAGGACTATCCTAAAATAAGATGAGGAAGATGAGGGCACTTAATGGTGCACAAGTAGGACCAGTCCTAGATTCACGTCTAGGACTTCTAGACTGAGTGATGCTTATCTGTGGACCACTGGAAACCAAAGCTCATTGCATAATCCTCTGCAGGTTCCTCAGCCACTGACTTTTCAAACCACCCCAAGCCAGATTGCTAAGAGAGCAGCACTATTAAGTTTTGAGTTCACATCTCTTTGCCTAAAAACCCTCCTGTTGTTCCCACTACCACACCTATGACTTGCCCTTAAAAATGGAAAACTCCACCCCATAAAGCAGGTTCCCTCTTTCAGACGCCCCACCAGGACCCTTTTAGAGAAGTCTAAACTATAATGAATCAAATGTTTCCACATTTTCCACCTCCCAATTACAAAGGAGTGGGCCACATTATAATCTCCCCAGGGCTCATATAAGACATATTTCTGTTTTTCACTTTCCATTTCAAGGGAAGGCCCGAGTTGATCATCTTAATCCTCTGGGCAGAGACTGAAGAAAAGACCCTCTTCTCCAATTCTTTTCTGTGTTACACACAGTCCCCTTGAATGTCACAAAGAAAATATATAGACCAGAAATACCTTTCCAAGACCTGATTTCAAACTTTGATTCCACAAACTCCAAGTGACTGCTGGCATCCTCAACTGCAGTCTTCATTGAATAGTCCTTCAGGAGACAATTAGCAAGAAGCTGGGATTGTTTTGACTGTGTGGAGAATTGGGTCGGGCAGTTTGCGGTATAACAAGGTCTCAACAGTACAGTAAGTTTGGAAACACCAAAGTTAAAGAGAAGCATGAATTCTGGACAAGGACCTAACTCTCTCTTTCTGGGACATTCACAATGCCTTTCCTTTTTTGGCCCACTTACCATACCATTCATGGATCCCAGTTTTGTGCAAGCTTCTTATTCTTCAACCCAGCCCTATAAAACTGAAAGCATCTGGGAGTTTCAAGGCAGGGTGATAGGAGAAACGGTCTCATGGCCCCCTCCTTCTCCCAGCCTCATAACCTCTTATTGCTTCACAGTTCATGGTCTCACTCTTTCCTCCACCTCCTACCAACATCCTTTTGCTCACTTAATCTGAAGAGGGATTCATGTTCCTTTGGAATAGCCACTGGACAAAGAAAGTCTCAACCAAATGCCTGGCTGGGAATGTCACTGCCCCCTTCAACATTCCCTCCTTCTGGCTCAATATGGAGCAATTTCAAGGCTCACACAGCTAAGGCTTGGGGGAGTTTCCTTTATTTCTGCTTCTCATCTGTTGTGCATTCCCCAGGAATGGTCTGAGGATGGGAGCCAGGTAGCAACAATGCAGTGAGTCTCTGAGACCAAAAAGATAATTGAAAAATCCCAGTAAGTCCATTCCCTTTGGCCTTGAGTTCACATATGGTCATCACATTAGAGACCTTGTCCAAAAGACCAGCTTGGGACATGGGGTGGAGGTGATTTCTGTCATTAACACAGACTACCTTCCCCCACACCATTGGGTAATCAGGGCTCTGTGCACCTTGGGTCCATTGGAGGTTTGACCATGTCACTGGTTTTAACCCAACATGATAGCCTTTCTTGAATGGTCCTCGCCCTAGGAGATAAAGTAGCTGTCTTCATGAGTGATTGCTTCCAGACCCAATGAAGAGAAATTCATGTGTTTGAAATGCCTTCCGTTCTTCTCCATTTCACCATAAAGTAGCCAACTTAATTTTGCACAATACTGTTTGATAACAACCATGTGTGTGTCTTCTGTATTTATATACTCAGTAAAGGACCTACTTGGTCAGTGTGAGATAATTTCACAAGAAAAATGGAACCAGATGTGACTTCCTTTTATTTGGCTCTTCAAACTCAAGCGATCTAATTCCCAGGGTCAGTCTTAATTCGAGTTTTCAGTTACCTTGCAGAAGAGGATCCTTTTGTACTACAGTGTTTGGTTTTCTGAGGTACCTGACAAGCAGGAGTGGGCAAAAGATTTTAGGAAGTTTGTTCTCAGCTTAACACTTTCCAACATTTCCAGGCTTGGAGATTCAGTGGGGCAGACTGTTTCCTCTTCTGGAATAGAACATGTCTGTCCAGTAGTAGACGTACTCATCTTTAATTAAACAATTCTTCCAACTACACAGAATACACACTTACCTTGGCCCTGGTCAAATAGTGCTAAGGTGACTCATTCAAAACTCCAAAGCAAAGGAATTGGGCAGGACTGACATAGGAGAAGGACAGATTTTTCTCTCTTTTCATCTTGGTTGTTCTTTTTTTTTTTTTTTTTAATTTCCATCCTAAGTTGTTCTGGTAGGCCTGCCATGTACAGTAGTACAGTTTGTGCACTGTACAAAAGTGCTCAGCAAGGGAGCAATTGAGGGCTGAAATCCAGTCCATGCTACCCTGTCAAGTCATGTACCCCAACATGGGGTATATCTGTTTAGAAGAAAAGTAACCTTTTCCCCCACAAAGAGACTAACTACTTACCAAGTTGGCAACCCTGGGACTGCCTCTTCCTCTGGGAAGTGCATTTTTCTAAGACCAACTTGGGACCTGGGGTGTCTCAAGTATGTGTATGATGTAAATATGTAAGCATCAGAGAATATGTCATCTGCTCTTACCTGTGTATATTAATACTGTTCAATGAACCACACTCCTGTATTCTGCCTTGTCTTTGGAAAGCCCCAAGGTTAAGGATCAAGAGAGGCTTTAGACTCAGGATAGCAGACATATGGCACTTGTGCCATGACTCTTCCCTGGAAGACATGACTAATCAATCCTGGAATTTTTTCACACTGAGCAGCTAATTGGTGGTTAAGAGCTTCAAGTTAGGCTAAGTTTGGGTGCCTTTTAAAAAAAATTAAAATGGTCAGTGGAAAAAGAAAGAGGTGGTGGGAAGACTTGGGACCTCCCAATCAGACATCTTAGTAAAGGGACTCAGGAGTGGGGAGGTTACCAAGTCTATACAGACTTGGTATGCTCCCCCACCCACATAGACACCAAACCAAATCTAACTTGCCTAACCTGCTTGCAGTTCTAATCATGTGAATCGAGCCCCTATCAGGCCAAGCTCTATGATAAGTACTTTACATATTACCGTAAAACTGTGAAGTAAGGACTATTATTATCCCCTTCTACAGATGAGGAAACTGAGGCTTCATGAAGTTAAATTGCTTGTCCAAAGTCACATGGTTAGAGAATGATAGTGTTGGGAGTTGAACTCAAGCCATCTGAATTTAGACTCCATATCCTTAACCACTACACAATACTGTTTCTAAGAGGCTTCACTGGCTTAAAAGACACAACAGACAGGGAGTTTACTTTAGTTAGGCCCAACCAGCAACTCTAGGATACGTTTGCCAATCAAGATGCCAAAACATGGCTCTGAAGTTTTCAGTCATTCAGAAAATTGATGTGGCATCATTTTCCACATTGTACAGGAGAGCACATTTCCTGAAGTATCCAAGACCCTTAGAATACTCTTTTATCAAATGGGTCCCAGGTTTTTCCCTCCATGCTGCAAAGTCCTGGTGTTTTTTTCTTTTGGAGAGAAATAAAGTGTTAGTGACAGCCAAGGGGAGCCTGAGAGAAATACACTCTTCTCTTTCAAGCCAGGTTAGCTGGGTCTGGTTTGTACGCAGGTGAGTCATTGACTTTCTTCTCTTCTCCAGAGAGCACTGCCATAGTTACATGGATAAAAGTCAAGGAATAAAGACAGAATTGAATGGTCCAGGTTGAAAGGAAACTTCTGAAACAAGTTAGAAAACTCCAGTTAGGCGTTGGTTTGCAGTGTGAAATGTCTGCTATCCAAGCAAGATGCCCAGAATTGTTTAGTTGTGGTTGAGAGAGAGGAGGAGAGGTTACACAATTACCATTCCTTCCAAAAGCCGAAAGGAAACCACTTTCTTTTGTCTTCCTTTTTGTTTCTTGCAGCCTGTACCCACTGTTCTGCAAGTCTGACTTTGAGCTTGGATTTTTCTAAAGGCATTTAGGGTTTTTGCTTCTATGATGACAACCTCCACATAACCCACACTCAAATTTCGTTGATCCCAGGGCTCCAGTCTTGCAAAGAACTATCTCAAAATCATCAGAAAGGGACTAATAACATGAGGACAGGTTGGTAGGATGGAAGGCACAATACCTAGATGCATGGCAAAGCATATCCTGCTCTGGGACCCTAGAGAATATTCTTGAAAGAATCATCTTCCAGTAGAGATCAGTCAAGAGGTTATCATCTCCACTTTCAGGGGAGGTAATTCATCTTTGGTAAAAAGAAAGTAGAGAGAAATGGTGGGATTCCAAAATAAGAAACATGAATTTACATCCACAAATACTCTTCGAGTGGTTATAATGTGCCAGTAAGTGTGCTAAATAATGCAAAGAACTAAATTAATTTTAGCTACTTTTGTGAGAACCTCAAGAAACAATTTTAGCAAAAAGAAAGAAAATAAATGGGCAAACTGGGTTCCCTTCCCAGGCCAAGGGACCAAAGATTTTGAATATGATCAGTTAAGAGAAAGAGAATTCTACGTATAAAAACTTGTGATGGTTGATACAAGCATCCATGTAGCCCCATGTGACCTCTGGAATAGGCTGGAAAAGTCAAGATAAAGATCATTCAGACCCACCATCAAAAGAGCACAGCCTAGGAGGTGATTTTCAACATAGGGATAGGGATGAGTTGGGTTGAACCACCCATGCTCCTCCACTCAATTTGTCTTATGATAAACAGCAGATATTTGTAGGATGGATAATCAAGCTTAAAGTTTTAGTCTGAGCAACACTATTCGGTCTAAGTGGGCTTCATCCCAGGGATGCAAGGATGGTTCAACATACATATATCAATAAATGTGATTCACCACATAAACAGAAACAAAAGCAAAGACCATATGATCATCTCAATAGATGCAGAAAAAGCATTTAACAAAATTCAGCACCCTTTCATGATAAAAGCCCTCAACAAACTAGGCATAGAAGGAACATATCTCAAAATTACAAAAGCCATATATGACAAACCTACAGCCAGCATCATACTGAATAGGGAAAAGTTGAAAACATTCCCACTAAGAACTGGAGCAAGACAAGGATGCCCACTGTCACCACTTCTATTCATCATAGTGCTGGAAGTCCTAGCCAGAGCAATCAGGCAAGAGAAAGAAATTAAGGGTATCCAAATTGGAAAAGAGGTAGTCAAACTATCGCTTTATGCTGATGATATGATCTTATATCTAGAAAACCTCAAAGACTCCACTGAGACTCCTGGAATTGATAAATAAATTCAGCAAAGTCTCAGGTTACAAAATCAATGTACACAAATCAGTAGCATTCCTATACACCAATAACAGTCAAGCTGAGAGTCAAATCAAAGACTCAATACCATTCACAATAGCTACAAAGAAAATAAAATAGCTAGGAATCTACTTAACCAAGGAGGTGAAATATCTCTACAAAGAGAGCTATGAAACACTGAAGAAAGACATTGCAGATGATACAAACCAATCGAAAAACATATCACACTCACGGATCAGTAGAATCAACGTCGTTAAAATGTCCAAACTACCCAAAGTGATTTATAGATTCAATGCAATACCCATCAAAATACCAAAGTCATATTTCACAGATCTAGAAAAAATAATGCTACATTTTGCAACCAGAAAAGAGCCCAAATAGCCAAAGCAATCTTAAGCAAAAGGAACAAATCTGGAGGCATCACATTACCAGACTTCAAACTATACTACCAGGCTACAGTAACCAAAGCAGCATGGTATTGACATGAAAATACAGACATAGACCAATGGAGCAGAACAGAAAACCCAGACATAAAACCATACTGCCAGCTGATCTTTGATAAAACAGACAACAATGTACACTGGGGAAAAGAATTCCTATTCAATAAATGGTGCTGGGACAACTGGATAGCCACATGCAAAGAATGAAACAGTATCCATATCTCTCACCTTGCACAAAAATTAATTGAAGATGGATAATAGAAATGTAAGGTATGAAACCATAAGAACTCTAGAAGAAAATGTTGGAAAAACTCTTCTAGATATCAGCCTAGGCAAAGAATTTATGAAGAAGACCCCAGTGGCAATCACAGCAACAACAAAAATAAATAAATATGACTTAATTAAATTAAAAAGCTTCTGCACAGCCAAGAAAATAATCAACAGAGCAAATAGACAACCTAAGGAATGGGAGAAAATATTCACAGGCTATACATCCAATATAGGGCTAATAACCAGAATCTACAAAGAACTCAAGCAAATCATCAAGAAAAAAAACAAACAACCCCATCAAAAAGTGGGCAAAAAACATGAACAGAAGCTTTTCAAAAGAAGATAGACAAATGGCCAATAAACATGCAAAAATGCTTGATATCACTAATCATCAGGGAAATGTAAATTAAAACCACAATGAGATATCACCTTACCCCAGTTAGAATGGCTTTTATTAAAAAGTCCAAAGACAATAGACACTGGTGTGGATGCAGAGAGAAAGGAAAGCTTATACAATGTTGGTGGGACTGCAAATTAGTACAACCTCTATGGAAAACAGTATGGAGATTCTTTAAAGAACTGAAAGTAGACCTACCATTCGATCCAGCAATCCTAGTATTGGGTATTTACCCAAAGGAAAAGAAGACTTTTCATCAAAAAGACACCTGCACTTGAATGTTTATTGCAGGACAATTCACAATTGCAAAGATATGGAATCAACCCAAATGTCCATTGATTCATGAGTGGCTTAACACAATGTGCTATATGTATACCATGGAATACTACTCAGCCATTAAGGATGACTTAATGCCTTTGCAACAACATGGATGGAACTGGAGACCATTATACAAGCAAAGTATCTAAATAATGGAAAAACAAACACCACATGTACTCACTATTCAATTGGAACTAACTGATGAGCATACACGTGCATAGAGGGAAATCAATAGAAATCAAACATTGGGGAGGGGGAAGGAGAGGATGGGTGAAAACCTACCTAACACGTACAATGAACACTGTCTGTGTGACAGGCACACCTAGAACCCTGACTCCAGCTTTACAAAAGCAATCCATGTAACCAAAAACATTTGTATCCCCATAATACTTTGAAAAAAAAAAACAAATATTTGGTTCATTTGGCCCAAGGCAGCCTCTCAATCTTGGCCTCATTAACACTGTTCTCACTTGTTAACCAGTTCATGCTCTAGTTAGTTCACTGCCTTTTTTCTTCTAGGTTTCTTACCACATGAAAGAATTTTCACCTCCAGTTCTTTCTCATTAAACCCCGTCACAATTACTTTTTGGAAAATAACTCGTCTTCAGCCCTTACTGAGCTGGAGAGACTCGGAGATTGTATTCAGTCACAAAGGTCCTTTGGACTCAACTTTCAAGACAACTTCACAGGTCAAGCCAAGTTTTGAGGACCAATAAAAATTAGAACATGTGCAGCCAAATGTGTGAGGATGAGGGCTGGGGGACACACAAGGGACTCCTCAGGGCCATCCGCCTGGTATGGAAGGAAAGCATCTGTGCTCTGCAGATGGAGAATCCACTTCCCAAGCACAGCAATATTGTTTTTGCAATTTTCATCTGTAGCAAAGGCTGCTAATAGCCTTTCTTCCCTACTTTCTCAGGAATGGGACCCTCCCCCACCTCTTTCAAGTTGGGTATGTGGCCTGAAGACTGCATGGACCATCCTTCCTTGCAGGTGACTAAGCACCAGCCAACAAGGTGTTAGGAAGCTGGATGTGCTAATGCTGGGAACATCCTCAAAGGAAGGGATGCTCTTATCCTCTCTCTTTTCTCCTTCGTGCTAGCTAGAATGCAGACGTGATGGACAGAACTACAGCAACACTTTTAGTCCATGAGGACAAGGGTCATACCCTAGGTCAGTGGTCCTCAAATTTTTTGGTCTTCAGACCCCCTTGCTATGGTCTGACAATCTTTCAAGAAGGCACTTCTCTTTCTCTCTTGTCATTTTTTAAGTTATCATCTTCACTTTAGCCTACACAATGAGGGAATCCACACATGAAAGGTCTGAGCCACAGGGTTCATCTTGATGTGCAAGTGAACCACACTCCTGAAGATGAAAGCACAAAGCAGGACACAGTCACCATTGATCTTCCCAACGCCCCATGAGATGAGTACTATTATCCCCATTCTGTGGATGAGGAAGCCAAAACATGAAGGAACTGGCCACTTATGATGATACCGTGTTTTGCATTTTCCAAGCATCGCTGTGTGTTAATTAGCACATCCTTTCAATATGCCTATGAGGTAGATAAGTGTACTTTGTTCTCCCATCCAAGCATCCCTACCTTCTTTATGGATCCTGAACTCATTAATATTCTTCCAGCAGCCCCTGAAGCTTGTCATGTCTGTGGAAGAGAGAGGAGCAGGCATGCAGGGGAGGGAAAGGGATCCCTCAGGTTAAAAGGGAATGGATGAGGTTGAGTCATCTCTCAAGCAAGAGCACGAGATTGTTAAACATCAGCTTGTCCAAATCATCAGAATGCCCAGCTGGGACCCTCTTTCCCCACTCCTACCATGAACTTCTCTCTTGGAGTCTGATCCCACTTATGCTCAGGTTAGAATCTAATGCAGCTATCTCCTCCAGGGTGTGTCTCACATACAGATCCCTGAAATGTTGCTGCGAGGCCCAGCAAGCCTCCAGCTTCATCCTATATCCCCATGGAAGCACCAACCCCCGCCCCCATCTTTTTTTTTTTTTTTAAGACAGGGTCTTGCTCTGTCTCCCAGGCTGGAGTGCAGTGGCCCAATCACAGCTCACTGAATTTTACTTACTTCAACATTCTACTAATTAGCGATTCATTTAGATTGACAACTAAGCTATCCTTCTTCTTCCTAGTTTGTTGATTTTATTTAAAAGTTAGAATATATATGAAATATTCCAAGTACATGTTTTTAAAAGCTAAAAAGTATGAAAAGGGTTGTAATGAAAAGTAATAGTCCCCACCCTATTGGCCAACTTTCTAGAGGCTACAGTTCTCAACAACTCAGTCTTTCCTCTGGTATTTATCTCCATATTTCTAAACAATGTGTATATAGTGAGATTTCTTTTCTTTTTTTTTTTTTTTTTGAGACAGAGTCTTGCTCTGTTGCCCCAGCTAGAGTGCAGTGGCATCATCATAGCTCACTGCAACCTCAAACTCCTAGGCTCAAGTGATCCTCCTGCCTCAGCCTCCCAAGTAGCTGGGACTACAGGCATGCACCACCAGGGTTGGCTAATTTTTCTATTTTTTGTAGAGACAGGGTCTCGGTGTTGCTCAGGCTGGTCTCTAACTCCTGGCCTCAAGCAATCCTCCTGCCTTGGCCTCCCAAAGTGCTAGGATTACAGGTGTGAGCCTCTGCACCCTGCTGCCCAGAACCACCCTTTTTAAAGGCGTGCTAAGACCATTCAATGGACCCTTCAACCTCTTAGAAGGTATTTTTAATAGGCTTGAAATAGACTAGGAGGAAGAGGAACTCTCAAGCTACTTGTACTCCTCTAATGGCTACTGGTGGTTGGGAAAATGACTGCCAAAAAAATTCAGGGGTGGATCGTAATACAAAAGATGATGTGGCACTTATAGTATGCAACATACTGCTATGGGGCATGCTCAAATGTTATTATCCTCGTGTGCAATTTAATTTTGTAGTGCTGGGGGAAAGAAATGGAAATAGGGCAGCCTTTTGGGAGGGAGGTGGGCATGGTATAAGTCTATAAGTAATGAAATAGTCAAGTTAAAGATATCTAAATTTGTCACATTACAAGGGAAAATGAATAAAGTAGGTTAACATAACTTTTCAGAATAATGAAACTTTTTAAAATGAATATTGATTTTTTTCCTCCGTATCTCTACTCCACAGATAATTTTAGTAAGGCAAGAATGTGTGTATTATTGAAGAATGAGCAAAGAGAAATATGATATTACGGCTTACGATAATACAAAGAATTTACTCATTTTCAATGCGTTATATAAGTAACGCTATTCTTGATCATGCTTTTTTTCTTCCTTACTAAAGAATTATTCTAGGCAAAATAAAAAATAGCTATAACTATCAAAATCACAACCTCTGAGCACTATAATAATCACAATTGCCACAACTGCAAACCAGTATTTGTAGCTCATGACTGTCTTGGCACTTTTATAGAGCTAACTTGGGACTCCAGCCCAATCCATTGGTTGAGATGGAGACCAAGATGATGAACTCCTGTTCCTTCCCAATTACTACTACCTCCATCATCAACAACATTAAGCATCCATTTTATTATAAGTAACAAAGTAACCTGTGACACTCAAGTAATAATTAGGCCTCTTGAGAATGCCTATGCTAGACCAAGGCACTCCAAGTGTGGTCCACAAACTGATGTTGGTCCATGAATGGATTTGGCTTTGCTGCAACATCTTGGATGATTATGCATGCATGATAGGTGGACTTGTCTCATTGAAGAGCATATAGGCAGCTTGTGGAGCTGTCCACCTCCCTTGGTGAGCCACGCTGGTGACAGCTGCACACTAGTCTTGTGCAGCACGACCATATATTGGTCTGCAATGGACTGGAAATGAACTCAAAACAAAATAAAACAAAATAAAAAGACAATAAAAACCGAAAGAAACCACAGAGAATTTGAGAAGCACCACTGTAGCCCATGTAGTCATGGGAGCAATCCTAGGTATTTATTCTCTATAGAGGTATCTCACTACTGGACAGAGTATAGAGATTTGAATTCCAAATAAGTAAGAGAGCCACCTTGGGTGAACATGTCCTTCCAAGCTAAGAAGTAGGCATTTGGAAGAGAATTGGAGTTGGTTTGGAGGGGAAAGACCTACCTATAACAGCCTTGTTTACCTAATATGACAAGTACCAAAAGTCCTTCGTGATGATATTAATGTGGTGGTTTGGGCTGCACACAAGAATAGTTCTTCCCAATCCCCAGCCCAGTTCATGAATCTCTTGATAATTTCCTACGTTTAAATTTGTATAGGTGAGTTTGTGCCAACATGGCCATTCAGGGGACAAGCCACAAAAGGGTCTCCAGAAACTTTCAATGGCTGGAGGTAGGGTACCCAGTGCCATTTTCCACACCCCCAGCCCATCTCCCTTTCTCACCCCTGGGTCTTCTAATAGCCAAGTTGAAATCAAACACCCGAGAGAAAAATATTCTAAGCCACAGTCCAAGAACAGTGTGTCCATAATTAAGAAAAGATTTTTGATCCTTAAACAGACAACCCAACACATGTTAAGTGCACGGAGAACCAAACCAAAGAAAAAAGAAAAAACAGCTGAACACGTGAAACATTTCATTTTCAAAAATATGCAGATTTCGAAGAAAATGTTCCAGCTGTGGGTATCTCAAATTTTTGCTTAATATTAATTGGCAGTCACGTCAGTGGTCTGAAGAACATTTCTCCAGCCAGAGCGTTACGTACTGCTTTGTCCTTGCATGCTTTTTAGCAATCGCAAAAGAACAGTTAAGTATCTCTTAGTATTGCTTCTTAATAGAAAGAACCAAAATTCAAGAATTACCTTACACGAACAAGTTTGGATACAGTTCTGATTAGAAATGAGGATGACCTAGAAATGGTAGTTCAGCTTCCTTCAAATTTTAAACTCCCAGGATAACTAACTTGAAATTGAGAATAAGTCTATTGATTGATTCGGATAAGCTTAATTAAAAATGCTTGTCCTACATATCCTTCGAACTTGAGTTAGGTTTTTCCGGAGCCCTTCCCTTGAATAACTTATGATTGTGCAACCAACAGAACTAACTTTCTCTTCCTTCCTCCTAACTTCCTTCTTTCTCTTTCCTCCCTCCCTCTTTCCTTTCCTATCTTCTCTTTCCTTCATTCTTTTCCTTCTTTCTTTCTTTCCTTTTTTCTTCCTCTCTACCTTCCTTCCTTTTTTCTAACTCTTTCCTTCTTTTGATCTTCCCTGTTTCCTTCACTCCTGTTCCTGCCTTCATTCTTTCTCTTTTGTCTTTCTCATCTTTCTTCTCTGTATACTTTCTTCTTTTCGTCTTTCTTTCCTTTCTCTGTCTTTGCTTCCTACTTTATTCCTCCTTTCCCTAACTCTTCCTCCTCCCTTTCTTCCTTTTTTCTTTCCCCCTTTCTTTCTCTCCTTCCTGCCTTTCCTTTTCTCTTTCTTTTTCACCTTCCTTCATTTTTCCCTCTTTGCTTTCTTCTATTAACTTCTTTCCCTTTTTTCCTACTTTTCTTCTTTCTCTTTCCCCTTATCCTTACATAATTTTTTTAAAATTCTAGATATATGGGCAAAACTCTTTCCCCAAATTGGTTCCATGCAGTACTTATTCACTAACTCCAAACTGTGAAAACAAAGAACAAAAAGCTTACAATCATTTCTTATTTCCAAGGCAATAAGACGTTTTGATAGAACATAACTTAGTCAAATTAGTAAAAATGTTGCCCCTTATTAACGCTTTCCTTTGAAAGGTAGGTCTGTGCAAGTTTCTTGAAAATCTGAGAAACATTAAATCCTCATTAATATAAACCCAGTGTATTTATGGTGTCAAAATATGTTTTAGAAAAGCCAAAAGCAACTGTTACACAAGTTGCCTCATTATCAATAATCTAGCATTTTGCCTTTTATGTGTCATTTCTTTACACAATATACTATCATTGATGACTTTTAGCAAATACATCATGGCAAAGGATTACTCTCATCAGAGGCAGCCTTTGAAAAGGATATGCTAATTTCTAGGGAGCAAGAAAACATCAAAACAGTGCCAGCAAATAGCCAAGGGACTTTTATGTCTTAATATCCCTCAGAAGTGCTTTATCTCCTAGTGCAACGTGTATCATAGTATAAACAGGAAATGAAACAGCCACAGCATCAAAGAAGCACCAGGCATGGCTGTAATTTCAGATCAGGTTTAATAAAGGTTATCTACAGTAGACTAATCAAACAAAAGGGTGCATGTTTTAAAGAGCCATTTGATAATTTCCATTTAAGGCTCCCTATCAAAGAGATCCCAACAATGTCTTAAGACTCCTGCCGAATCCCGGCACCTCCTTTCCAACACGACTCCCTTGCTTGGCTGCAAGGTTGTTTTGATGCCCTAATTTTTAGGTGATTCCAATTTGGAGGTGACCGGCTTATCAGAAGTTGGCTTGCTTTTTTGCAGGCCTTGATTCTAAATATATAATGTATGAACAAAAGAACAGAAATGGAAAAGAGGATGAGCACCAAGAGAAAGGTATCTGGAAAGGCACCAAGCAATTATATCCAGACCCACAGCCAAGCAGAGGCAGGTTACACGTCCTTTCCTGTCCATGGAAAAACCTCGTGACTCCACGAGTGTCAACCCAATCTGAGTCTAGGAAAGGCGATTCATGGCGGGCACTAGAGCCTGAACGTGAGACCAACCACATGAAATAGTCCTTCCCCTGTTTATCATCAAGTAGTGCAGCCTTTGAGGTTCTGATTTAGGTACCAAGAATGGCTCTTGGTTATTCGTGTGTTGGCAAATGACCAAGAAAACGAATCCAGTCCTCTCTGCTCCGTACTGAATGTAAACACCTTTGACAGTCATAAGCCCGGAGACACACAGAGAGCAGAAGGCAGATGCTTCAACATCGGGCTCGCCTCATGCTGAGAGCCATCCTGTGACATGGGGGACACAGGACCACACCCCAGCCTTTGCCCCGCCCCCACCCTGCCCCCAGCTGCTCCACAGCGCAGCCCTGACTCCCCAGCTGGGTGGAGAACACTCCCAACATTTGCAAGTTTAACACCCCCATTCAGCTCCTCCCAGCTGATGATGACCGTGGAGATGCCGAGAGCACAGATGGGCCACCTGTCAAAAAATCAGTCCTCCGTCTCACCAGGGAGGGGCAGTCAGGGAGAGGAAAGGTCATCTGCTCAGATTTGGTCCTGGCTCAGCTGGGGTCAAGTGAGTCACTATGCTAAGTCCTCCCTTTCAGGCATTTCCGGTAAAATTCAATACCCCAAGGCCAGTTTCTGGGTTTATTCTGTTCTATAGGGGACTGGGGGCGGGGGGATGGGTAGGGAAGCTTCTGGCTGGGCACACCCACAATTTTGGGTGGTTTCCCCCAACAATGTCCTAGCTCTCAGCCCCTCCAGCCAGGAAGGCTTTTCCCCAGGCCATGTCCGCAGCCCCTCTGCAGCCCCCAGGGAGAGGCAGGGAGGGGGCCCCCTGGCATATCGCCTACAACCCATCCATCTCAGCCCACCAGGCAGGCAGGGCTGGGGCTACACCTCCCTGCCCCCTCCCAATCCCCAGCTGTTGCCATGACAGGCCTCTGCTCGGGGAGATCCGGGCGGTCCAGACACTGATGGCCAGGCCAGGGAGGGTCAGCGCCGCGGCTGGGGCAATGCCATATGCCAAGGCCTGCAGCTTGGGGCTGTATCAGCCAACAGCCGCCCACCGAGACCCCTCCAGCTCATTGTTGAAGCAGCTGGGGGGCGGGGGCATTTCGTGCTTTGTTGAGAGGTAGTCTGCCTTTTTCATCTCTTCCCTGGCCCTCTGGCCCCCAACAGAGGCCTGACTATGCCCGGTCGCAGCGCACCACTTGGCTAGGAGCCGGGCTACGTGACAGCCATGTTGATGGAGCCAGGGTCACGGAGTGGAGTCAATGGTCCTCACCACCCCCAGTCCCCTCCAGAGCCCAGAAGCCAGCCCCCACGAGCAAAACCCAAGCTTGACAAATTCCCACAACACAAGCAACCCAACCCATCCGAATTCCAAACCTGCACTGTAATCTCTCCACCCTTATATTCTGTGTGTAGGAATCTGATAAAACAAAAACTCAATCACTCCCACAAACAATGCCTGCCGCCCCATCCATTCAGGGTGGCAGATCAAAGGCACCAAGGACAGGCAGAGTCATAAACATCAATCTCAGACCCCAAGGGCTTTATCCCTCCATCTCAGCCCCACCCATTGCGAACATTCGAATGCGGTCTGGACGCTCTGGGATGAGTTTCAGGACAAGGATCATTCCTTTCTGTGAAAGCCGGCCATGGGAAAAGTTCAAGGGAAAACAAGCTTGTCAAAGTCAATTTTTTCAAGGCTTGCTTGTAACTGGAGTGAAGCTCTTGGTTTTTTCCTTCCTTATAACTTAACGTTTAGCCAATAGGGAGGTTGCCTGGCTCAATGGGTGAGTTTGTGAGTCGGGGCTACAGGCAACTGCTGTTACCATTACTTTTAATTTCATTCACTCATTAAGTATTTATGGAGGGGTTTCTTTTCACACGAGCACACAAGCATACCTACTAGAGTACAAAAGCCATTCTGTTTTACATGGATATAATATTCTACTCCTCAAAGGGCTGTTACAGCAGTGGTGGGTCACTCTGATTGCCATAATGCCATGACCGTTTCTTCGGGGAGTCAAAGTGACCCATGAGAACTTGGATAGACCTGGATCTCGGTCCGGCTCTGCCATTTATTAGCTCTGGGAGCCTTGATTTCCTCTTCTGTAAATCTCATATGATTGCTATGAGGATGAAATTGTCCATAATTATAATGGCAAATTCATTGAATACTTAGCATGGACCAGGCATGGTACTAGGCACATTAACTTTGCTTATTTAATCTTCTCAACTACGCTATGAAGTAGGCACTGTCATTATTTATATTTTACAAATGAAGAAACTAAGGCACAGGCACAGAGAGGTCAAGTAAGTTGCCCAAGGTCACACACCTACCTGATGGTGCAGTTGAGATTTAAACCCAAATATATATAAATATAAAATTATAATGTGTAAAGGCAAGGAAAAAATTCTAAACCTGTACTGTCTGGTAGCCACATATGGACAGAACAGACAGAACACTTCCACCATTGCTGAAGGTTCTATTGGTCGGTGGTGATTAAATGACAGTTATCAGCAGTGGAATTATTTTTTCCAATAAAATCTTACATGAAACCTCAATTATCAAATTAACAAAAGTGCCACTTCAATTAGTATTAATTTATTTTCTAAAGTCAAATTAATGACATTTGCTAATTATACAATCAGTGAGAACCATGATGTTTACATATATGTTAATTTATATATTATTTATTTTCAAACATTTTTATTGTAAAATATTACATATTCATACCAAAAAAGCATAGAATATAAATGTAGAGTTTAGCAAATAATTATAAAGTGGACACCCATGTAACCACTGCCCAGGTGAAGAAACTGGACATTGTCAGGAATTGAGACACCTTCTTTCCCTCCCCCTACTCCAGCCCCTTTCCCGTCACATCCCTTTCCATCCTCCAGATTAAATGCAGGCTTATAGATACAAAATCAGCAAAAGCTCGTGAGTTAAGGATGGTTTCTACATTTTTAAATAGTTGGGGAAAAAATCAAAAAAAGAATAATATTTCATGACCCATGAAAATATATGAAATTCAAATTTCCAGGTTCACAATGAATGCTTTATTAAATCAAAGCCATGATCATTCTTTTACATATTGTCTGTAGCTGCTTTTGTGCTACAAGAGCAGAGTTGAGTAATCACGACAGACATTGTATGGACCACAAAACCGAAAACATTCACCGTCTGGCCCTTTACAGAAAAAGTCTGCCTCCCCCAGTTCTAGATGACAATTCATTCTTAAGCCAGCATCAGCATCCAATGCGTAAATTATTTCTATATTTTCATTTAGGTTATACGGTAATAAAAAACTCCTGATTCACACAGACAACAGGTTGAGAATGGCTTGCTTTTGACACAACTCACCTTGCAATCTCAGCAGACTCTTTAATTCAACTGACCTGAAGCCTCAAAAGAGAAGTAGCTTGAAATTTTATTCCCAAGGTGACATACATACAATATTTAACCTTGGTTTACTTTGTTTATCATAGATGTAGACGTGAAAGAAGTGGTATCCTTACTTTAGAATAAGTGCAAAAAAAATCTATAACAGAGTATTATCAGGACACAACATGTTGTAAGTTATTGTGCAACTGACAATAAGACAATGCCAAGAACATGCACCAAGCAGATGTGCCTGAGTTCTGTCTGCCTGGGAATGGACCTGAGCCTGTGTTAGCTGCCGCAGTACTCATTTTTATGTGAGCAAACATGCAAAGCCTGAATTTAGGAAAAACACAGCCCATCCTTTCTAATCAATGCCACATTGACAAGAAGTTCAAACAGACGCTCAAATTCAACAACTTAAGACAGTGTTGGTCTCTGATGTGTTACAATTTGGTAGATAACACCCATGTGTTTATTGGTTTGGATAACAGTTTTTAAAAGTCTTAATTTTTTAAAATTGAAATTGAATTCAATGCTGGAGAAGCCCCAAGCACTCACAAATACTCCACTAGAATATTCCTATGATGAGGGAAGGAGATGGAATTTGCTGCTGAGGAGGTTAAGTCAGTAATTCTCAAAAAGTACAAAGGCAGAAGTGAGTCTGCACATCAGAACTGGAAAAGGAGACATTATATTCAACACAGACTACACAAAGTCAAGTCCAACAAAGCCTTCTTCACTGTTGGGGTCGTGTTAAAAAAAGTTGGCCAACTCTACCCGGGAGCTGAGCTGAGCTGAGCTGTTATTGGCATGCTTCCTGGAGAGAGGGACAAATGAGCACGTGGGCAATGGCTTCATGGCCCTCCTGGTACCTTCCCGAATGGCTCCTAACACTCCCCTCACTATCCTTTCCCAGTCTTTTTCTTTCCTGTTCTCCAGTCCCACAACTCCACTCTCTCATGTGCCACATCTTTCCTGACCTCCCGATGCTTGTTGCCCAGATCCCTCTTGGTCCCTGTCCTGGCCACACCATGTCTCCTGTAGACTGACTCTGGAGGGCCCTGCCCTGTACCAGGGGATGACTCACAACTGAAACTGGCCTGAGATCATCAGTTCGTGCTCTGTCCTACTCCAAAACCACATTTCCATGGACACTTCAGGAGGCAATGAAGCCTGACTCAATATGTGTCTTTGTGCCATTGTCATAATTTTTGCCATATATAAGACTCATGAATTTTACTCAAAGATTTATTCTTCATTTGATGTTATTATTAAAATGATTAAAATACTATAAAAGTTATTGCAATGTTTATTTTTAGTGTTTAAATTTTCTATTATTTAAATATTATTAAAATTATTAAGATATTTATTTTAAAAAGAAGCTTTATATTAGTACCTTAAATGGAAAACAAGCAGGACTGCCATGCATGGATGATAACTCATAAAGATAAATGCAACAGGAACAAAGCAACATTAAATTAGATTCTATCCGAGTCCTGTTTCAGCTGAGGCCCTAGATCTTGTTCTCCACCGTCTAAAGGCAGGGGAGATTAGCAGGTTAGAGAGGTGTTAAAGCCATTCTCATCCCTGGCTGAGCCTTTCTTCTTGCCTGAGATCAAGAGAATTGAAATAAAGTTGCAAGGAGGGTCTCAGTGTGTGATTCAACATGATTTAGGGTGTATTTCTTTACAATCTAAAATCATCTCTCCTTCCTAGGCGTCACACGCATCCCATACGCTGGGAAATGATGCATAGGCACTAGGGGGTCACGAATTTTTTGGTTTCCTGGTGCATATAAAAGTTTTATTTACATGATACTGGGTATAGCATTATATCTTAAAAAACAATGTACATATCTTAATTTAAAAAGTATTTTATTGCTTAAAAGTGCTAGCAATCATCTGAACATTCAGCGAGCCATAATCTTTTCGCTTATGGAGGGTCTTGCCCCAATGTTGTTGACTGCTGACTGATCGAGGTTATGGTTGCTGAAGTTTGAAGTTGCTGTGGCAATTTTTTAAATTAAGATGACAATGAAATTTGCCACATCAGTTGACTCTTCCTTTCATGAAAGATTTCTCAGTAGCATGCGGTGTTCTTTGAAAGCATTTTACCACCTGTAGAACTTTTTTCAAAATTGGAGTCAAACCCTGTTGCTGCGTTAGCAACTAAGTTTATGTGATATTCTAAATCCTTTGTTATCATGTCAACAATGTTCACAGCATCTTCACCAGGAATAGGTTCCATCTCAAGAAACCACTTTCTTTGCTCATCCATAGAAAGCAACTCCTCATCCATTAAAGTTTTATCATGAGACCAGTGCAACAGAATAGAGAACCCAGAAATAAATCCATGTATTTACAACCAATTGATTTTTGACAAAGGTGCTAAGAATACACAATGGGGAAAAGACCTCTTCAATAAATGGTGCTGTGAAAATTGGATTATCCATATGCAGAAGAATGAAACTAGACCCCCATCTCTCACCATGTATAAAAATCAACTCAAAATTGATTAAAGACTTAAATGTAAGACCTCAAACTATAAACCTACCAAAGAAAACATACGGGAAGTGCTTCAAGACATTGGTCTAGGGCTGGCAAAAATATTTTGAGTAAGACTTTAAAAGTACAGGCAACAAAAACAAAAATAGACAAGTGGGACTACATCAAACTAAAAAGCATTTGCCCAGAAAAACAAATAATCAATAGAGTGAAGAGACAACCTGTAAAATGGAAGAAAATATTCACAAACTATTAATCTGTCAATGGATTAATATCCAGAATATACAAAGAACTTAAACAACTCAATAATAAAAAGCAAATAACTTGATTTTTAAAAGGGGCAAAGGATCTCAATAGACATTTCTCAAAGGAAGACATACATATGACCAACAAGTATATGAAAAAATGCTCTACATCACTAATCATCAGGGAAACGCAAATCAAAACCACAATGAGATATCATCTTATCCCAGTTAGAATGGCTATTATCAAAAAGACAAAAAATAATAAATGCTGGCAAGGGTGCAGAGAAAAGGGGAATGCTTATACAGTGTTGGTAGAAATATAAAATAGTACAGCCATTATGGAAAACAGAATGGAGATTCCTCAGAAAGCTAAAAATAGGACTACCCTATGATCCAGTAATCCCACTGTTGGGTATATACCCAAAAGAAAGGAAATCAGTGAGTCACTATATTGTAGCAATGTCTGTACTCTCATGTTTATTGCTGCACTATCCACAATAGCCAAGCTATGGAATCAACCTAAGTGTCTGTCAATGGATGAATAAAGAAAATGTGATATATATACACAATGGAACATTATTTAGCCATAAAAAGAATGAAATCCTGTCATTTGCAGCAACATGGATGCTAATTGGAGTTCATTATGTTAAGTGAAATAAGTCAGGCAAAGAAAGATAAATACCGTATGTTCTCAGTCATGTGGGCGCTAAAAAAATTGAGCTCATAGAAGTAGAGAGTAGAATTGTGGTTTTTAGAGACTGTGAAGGATGGGGGAGAGAGCGGTTGGTTAATGGATACAAAATTATAGCTAGATAAATCACTTCTAGTGTTCTATAGCACTGTAGGGTAAACATGGTTAACAATAATTTATTGTATATTTTCAAAAAGCTAGAAGAGAGTATTTTGAATGTTCATGCCACAAAGAAATGATAAATGTTTGATATGATGGATGTGATAACTATCTTGACTTGATCACTGCACATTATATACATGTATTGAAATATCACTTGGTATCCCATAAATATGGGCATTACTCTGTGTCAACTAAAAAGAAAAATAAAAAAAAGATTTATCATGAGATTGCTGCAATTCAGTCACGTCTTCAGGTTTCACTTCTAATTCTAGTTCTTGTGCTATTTCTACCTCTGCAGTTACTTCCTGCACTGACATCTTGAACCACTCAAGGTCATCCATGAGGGGTGGAGACAACTTCTTTTAAACTTCTGTTAATGTTGATATTTTGACCTTCTCCCATGAATCACTAATGTGCTTAATGACATCTAAAATGGTGAATCCTTTCCAGAAGGTTTTCAATTTACTTTGCCAGATACATCAGAGGAATCACTTATCTATGGCAGCTATAGCCTTATAAAATGTATTTCTTAAATAATAAGACTTCAAAGTCAAAATGACTCCTTGATCTATGGGTTGCAGAGTGGAAATTGTGTTTGTAGGCGTGAAAAAAACATTCATCTCCTTGTATATCTCCATCAGAGCTCTTGGGTGACCAGGTGCCTTGTCAATGAGCAGTAATATTTTGAAAGCACTCTCTTTTTCTGAACAGTAGGTCTCAACAGTACACTTAAAATATTCAATAAACCATGCTGTAAACACATGTGGTATCATCCAGGCTTTTTTGACCATTTCTAGAGCACAGGAAGAGGAGATTTAACATTATTCTTAAGGGGCCTAGGATTTTCAAAATGGTAAATGAGCATTGGTTTCAACCTAAAGTCACCGGCTGCATTAGCCCCTAACAAGAGAGTCAGCCCGTTCTTTGAAGTTTTGAAGCCAGGCATAGACTTCTCTCTAGGTATGAAGGTCCTAGATGGCATTTTTTTCCAATAGAAGCGTGTTTCGTCTACATTGAGCCACCTTCATCAATGATCGTAGCTAGAACTTCTGGATAACTTGCTGCAGCTTCTCCATCAGCACTTGCTGCTTCCCCTCCCACTTTTATGTCATTGATACGACTTCTTTCCTTGAACCTCATGAGCCAATCTCTGCTATTAATAGCTTCTAACTTTTTTATTACAGCTTCCTCACCTCTCTCAGCCTTCATAGAATGGAATAGAGTTAGGGCCTTGCACTGCATTAGGCTTTGGCCTAAGGGAATGTTATGGCTGGTTTGATCTGCTACCCAGATCACTAAAACTTTCTCTATATCAGCAATAAGGCTGTTTCACTTTCTTATCATTCGTGTGTTCACTGGAGTAACACTTTTAATTCCCTTCAAGAACTTTTCCATTGCGCTCACAACTTGGCTAACTATTTGGCACAAGAGGCCTAGCTTTCCGCCTATCTCAGCTTTTGACATGCCTTCCTGGCTAAGCTCAATCCTTTCTAGTTTTTGATTTAAAGTGAGAGATGTGTGACTCTTCCTTTCACTTGGACACTTAGAGTCCATTGTAGGGTTATTAATTGTCTTAATTTTAACATTGTTGTGTCCAGGGACTAGGGAGGCCCGAGGAGAGGGAGAGACTCGGGGAAATGGCCGGTCAGCGGAGCAGTCAGTATACACACGACGTTTATTAAGTTCACCATCTTATATGGGTGCAGTTTGTGATGCCCCAAAACAATTACTACAGTGACGTAAAAGATCACTGGTCATAGATCATCATAGTAGACAAAATAATAATGAAAAGGTTAAAAATATTGTGAGAATTACCAAGATGTGACGCAGAGACATGAAGTGAGCCCATGCTGTTAGAAAAATGGTGCCGATACACTTGCTTGACACACGGTTGCCACAAACCTTCAATTTGTATGAAACGCAGTATCTGCGCAGTACAATAAAGTAAAGCACAATAAGGGAAGATATGCCTGTAGTTATGAGCACAGGGGGCAAGACTCAAGGACTGCTGCCGCCACCCATTAGCTCCATGACCCCGGCACATTCTTGCAATTGCTGTGCATCCACTGTCCCTTCTGGACAAGGGCAATAACCACCCCTGCTTGGGAGGGACGGTGCAAGGATTAAATGAGACACTACATGTGAAGTTCTTAATGCAGCTCCCATCACATAATACGTTCTAAGCAAATGCATTCATTTATTCAACAATTATTTATCGGCCACCTAAAATGTGCTAGGCAGTGCTCGGGGCATCGGGGATCGCGTTGTTAATAAAACAGATGACGCTCCCTGCCCTTGGGGAGTTATAATCTGGTGATGACTCTTACAGCTCAGATGATCTGATGGAAAGCACTTCATTACTTCTGATCTTCAGAGAGACATCACGTCAATCAGACAGAAACTTAGTGCATGCTCAGGACCTTACAGCAGTCTAGACTCCCATGCAGCTGTCCCTGCATCATCCCCTCTCCCCGGCGTTCTTGTCACTGAGCTCACAGAGACACCCTTTGTGCATCAGCTGAAAGCTTCATGGTAAAGCTCCCTGCTCTCGAGAATGAGATCAAAGACTCCAGGTAACCAAGGCAACCTGTGAGAGAGACTCTGGGATGCCGGCCACCCATTCTGAATCATCTTTGGCTAGAGCTGAGCTGGGTGGTAAATGTTTTCTAAGTGGGGCCGGATTGCTCGGAGGAACGAGGTCTCTGGAACACACAGGATCTCCAATGTTTCCTTTTGTGAGGACAGAAGGACTTGCCACTGCTGATGAAGCTTCAGTTTCAGGACCCTTCACTCACGTGGGCCCCTCTGAGTGCTGGCAGGTGCCAGGAGTTCCAGAACATTCTAGTGGGGAGGAGAAGCCAGGTGGTGATCAACACACATTTCTCTGTAAGCATTGCTGATATGTTTTTAGATTTTGTATTCTTTCTCTTAAAAAGGAGACCCCAAAACTGTGTAAGCTTCAGGCCCTACAAAACCTGAGTTTATCCATAACTGGGGGGTTTCTAGACATGCTCCCCTGAGGAAGCTGGTCAGGGGAAGGACAAGACCCTGAAGTAACTGGGTTCTGGCTGCAGCACTTGCCACAGACAAGCTGGGGGGGCACGGGCACGACCTCCTCTGGGCAGCCATCATCTGTGAGAGGTCACGGGAGGGCTGGCTTCTTGCTCAAGCCTTCTCTGCCCTGGTAGATCCTGGAGCCAGGGGAGTGACAGGCAGAGGAACCACTGAGAGCCTGGCTCTCCACACAGCTACGAACTGGAGGAGGGGGTGTCTTCTCCCATCCCAGCCCCCCCAGATGGGCCACCCCACAGCCCTGGGGTTTCTGCGCATGCGTGTTCTTCAGCACTGTCTCTAAACCAGCAAGTAACGATTAGATATTGATAACTACCCTGTAGTTTATTCATCAGAGCACAAATAAAAATGTGCATCTTTATAACAGGGAGGATCTGAATGAAGGTTGCTGATGATGCCCCTCTCTGTGGAACTTCCTAGACATCTTAGCTGAACCAGCCCAAGGTCATTTTGGTTAGGCAACTTAAAGAAATTCTATATGAAAAAGGTGTTGCTGGATCTGAAGCTCGCACGCATTGCTTAGTTCATTAGTCTAGAATTTAAAACAAAAAAGTTTTATTCATTTAGATAAATAGATAGATAAATCCCTGTGTAGCAGGTAGGATGCTTTTGGCTACAAGTAACAGAAAATTCATATCAAGCCAGCCTGAACACCAAGGAAATTTACTGGTTCTTATAATGAAAGTTATAAAGGTGGTGTGGGCTTCAGGAGTGGTTTGATCCAGACATTCAGACTGTCATAAGGACTCCATTGCTTTTGTCACGAATATATTTTCTCAGCCCTTTTTAATGTATTTCTATCTTTGCTTGTGTACTTTGAGAAGCAGACCCCGAGACCAGGACTCTAGGCCAAGTGGTTTATTTGGGAGATGATTTCAGAAAATTCTAGTAGATGAGTGGGGAAGTGAGATAAAACAAAGGAAGCCAGCTAATACAATGTGTGTTATCAAGCAAGTGACCACTAAGGGCAACAGGAGCTTAATCCTGCTGGGCAATGGGCAATTCATGGTACATCTTCAAATTATCCTGCCCAAGGAGCAAGGGAGTAGGGTATGTATCCACCTATTCCAGACAGTAGTTATTGGTTTAGGGTAGCTTTCCCTTGTAGTAACAAAAATTCCAAAGCAGTCAAAGGCCTCACATTCATTCCCCACTGCCCTCCATCCCCCTGCAGAGAAAGGGTACACCTCTGTCCCGACATTCCGAACCAGGCCTGAGAGCCACTCTGATGCACTGATGAAGCTCATACACCCAGCCCTGCACCAAATGTAGGGCTAGGGAGGAGATGGCTTAGCGTAGGGTAGTGCTGTCTTCCCTCAACAAGGACATGGCTTTCAAGTAGAGACCAAGGACTTTGGGAAAGGGTGGGGAAAACAGGAGGGGAGGCATCCATTGCACAATAATGACGTAATGGTCTGGACTAATTAGCAAACACTAGATTATTAAACTCAAAGGCACCAAAGGTCTCCTACAGGGGTCACAGACCAAAACGCTCCAGTGTCAGGCCATAACACGAATGGCCAAAGTGGGTCAGCAAGAGGCTGCTGTGTTCTGCGGGCACACACCCAGCCAGAGCAAGCAGACCCGCTGCCAGCCCTGGCCAAGGGCTGCCACAAGAGAATGCGGGCCCAGGGGTGCCAGATTTTCTGATATTTCAAGAATAGCCAGAAATCTGGATTTTTAAATGAAATCTTCCCATCTGAAATGTTGAAAACGAATTCAAAATGTTTTGGATACTGCGTGGGCCAAATGACACACATCTGTGGACCAGACGCAACCCCGGTTGTCAGTTTGCAACCTCTGATGCGGATCCACGCCATGATTTTACAGAAGGGAAAACTGAACTGTTCCAGAGATGGTCAGTGACTTACCCAAAGTCACGCAGCTGGGCAGGGACAGAGCTGGGACTGGAACCCTCATCTCACCACTCTGGTCTGTTATAGTCCCTGATCGATGGTATTTAGGAAAGATCCACTCAGTGCCAAACTGAGGATGGCAAACGACAGCCCCCTGGCCAAATCTGGCCGGCAGTCAGTTTTTGTAAATAAAGTTTTATTGGAACAAAGCCATGCACATTTGTTTACATATTGTCTATGGCTGCTTTCCCGACACAACAGCAGATTGAGTCATTGGGACAGAGACCATATGGCTCACAAAGCTGAAAATATTTGCTATCTGACCCTTTACAGAAAGTTTGCTGATCCCTGTTCTAGACCTTTGACTTTTGCAGATGTTGTATTTCTTGCTTCAACTATCTATGAGATATCCCAACGGCCTGAGTAGCATTATTTAGTAACACAGTTAGGTGCAGTGTGGCAGGTCTAGGGGCTCAGGTACCAGGGACAGTGGCAGTGGCAGTGATTGAGCCCAGCAACTGAAGTTTATCTCATCCTATGTGAGTTATTCCCATAAGATAAAGAAAAAGAAAAACCACTACCACCGGCAACAGCAACAAAAACGACAACCACAAAAACACCTTCTCCTAATAAATAGCCCTGAAAGGAAAAAGGAATTAAGCAGAATTAAGAGGCCTAAGAACATGAATTTCTTATAAATAATTAGAAATTTTAGATAAATAGTAGAATTTGGCTATGGCAATGGACAGGAAACACACACACACACACACACACACACACCCCTCTGGAAACAAGAAAATGCGATTCATGAAGCAATTTTAGAGACCGCTCCAAGTTGCCCAAAAATTGTATGTGCAGTGAATGAGACGGCATTGACATGGACGGAAAAGTTGCTAAACCAAGTGAGACTCAGCCAGGACTCCTGTCTCTCGCAAGAAGCACGATCTCAGGAGTATCTAAAGGCTTTCTGCGAGGGCTGCCTCCATCCCCCTAGCTTTGTGCTTCCACCAGAGTGATGTCTCAGCCTCCCTTCCCACCCACCTCCTCCCGGCTCCCAGGAGCAGCTCTGGCTGCGCTGGTCAGATCAGCGAGGCCAGCAGGAGGAACGAGGCATATTCAGTTCAGCCCCTCCTGGGTTCACGCTGGCCACAGAGTGGCAGTGCATTCTTAACACTTCTCTGCCACATGGAAGGCTCTCGCTGTGGCTCTGCCAGGGTCTGGGTGGGTAGGAATGTCTAGCTCAGAGAATAAATATTAGAAAGCCCATTGGGGCCATATGCCTATGCCACACCTCCAAGACAGCTTTGATCACTAGCTCCCGCCATCTGACTCCTCTCTCGATTTGGAACTTGGAAAAGGGAAAGAGGTGTTATTTATTTGAAACAACTGTTTATGACATAGCAGTGCCACTATTTCATAGCGCGTGTAGTAGTGGGATCATCTGCTATGGCTTGAAGTCACAAATTTGGGCATTTTGATGTTTCCTACTCCAATGCCAAGGAATTCCTCTTCTCACTGGGGCCCTACTGCTGATCCAGGCACCGTTTACTATCAATGCAGGATAGGAAGCCCAGACACAAAATGTTTATCACTATCCAATAGTCAGTGGATGATCAACAAGTGTTGTTTAATATATTAAATAAATTATTTTAAAAAATGCCACAAAATAATTTGGTACTATAATCTCTTAACTTAAGTGGATGATCATTTGTCGTATGTGATTTGAACCCTGATGTAGCTACCAATACATGTTCTTTCATCAAATAGTTATGCAAATAAAAGTTCCTTGGGAGCAAAGGAACCTTTTCTCTGATCCCACCAACCGAGAGGTAAGATCTCATTGCCTCAGAGGAAAGGCATGAAGGTAAACAACTAGACAATAAAAGATCCTTTAAAAAAATCTACATGCTCCTTTGACATCATGCTCTCTCCTGTTACCAAAGGGTCATTCTTCACTTGGAATCAAATTGTTAAAGCTCTAAGAATCCACCAGAATGCAAGGAAATGGCAGTGAAGAGCATTCAAAGAGATATTTCTTCTGGTCTTTTATTCTAAGATTAACTGGAACGAAACAGAATTAGGGGGTTGATTTGGAAGCATATGTATGTGTGTGTGCATATTTATTTAAATTTATATTATGTATATATAATAGACACACATGTATACATAAATAGCATTTTTTTTCTTTTGAGACAGAGTCTTGCTCTGTTGCCCAGGCTAGAGTGCAGTGGTGTCAGCCTAGCTCACAGCAACCTCAAACTCCTGGGCTCAAGTGATCCTCCTGCCTCAGCCTCCCAAGTAGCTGAGACTACAGGCACGCACCACGACACCCAGCTAATTTTTCTATTTTTAGTAGAGACAGGGTCTCGCTTTTGCTCAGGCTGGTCTCAAACTCCTGAGCTCAAGGGATCCTCCCGCCTCAGCTTCCCAGAGTGCTAGGATTACAGGCGTGAGCCGCCATGCCCAGCCAGCATTTCAATTTTAATTTTTCTGAGCACAGAATAACTGGCAGAGGAAGGACAATGGGTAGTTACGAGCTGAATTGTGCCACCACCACCCCCATTCATATGTTGAAGTCTTAACCCCTTGTCTCAGAATGTGACCATATTAGAGACAGTCTTTACAGAGGTAATTAATTTAAAATGAAGTTAGTAGAGTCAACCCTAATCCAGTATGACTGGTATCCTTATAAGAAGAGGTAAGAGGTTTGCCTGGAGGCCAGGAGTTTGAGGCTGCAGTAAGCTGTGATCAGGCCTCTGAATAGCCACTGCACTCCAGCCTGGGCAACATAGTGAGACCCCATCTCAGAAAATAAATAAACAAATAATCAGGGAAAATTATACACACTTTATGTTTCCAATTTTTTGTGTGTATATAGATACACATATATCCAGATAGAAATAAAGACAAATATAGACACAATAGAAGGAAATTCATCCAGAATTAACTGTAGAATTTTTTTCTTCTTTTTTGTCTATTTTTTATAATTAACGTGGCTCCCATATGTAATATAGAAATATAATAGTGATTACAATTTTAATAATGATCGATCTGGTCAGTGGGATTATCAGTGATTGGTATTTAATATTACACTAGTTTTTGTACTTCCAGATTTTCCTACAGTAGGCATTGGTTACTTTTATCATCAGGGGAGTGATCTGGTCCTAACAAAGAAAGGAGAAAAGGCTGGAAGAAAATATAGTAACATGCTATTGGCATTGATCACTGAGATGTGACACTTAGGATTATTGTTGCCTTTCCTTCATTTTAATTACCTGCATTTTCCACATAATATATGGAAAAAAATATATATGTTACTGTTATAATGGGAGTGGAGGGAGGAAAGGTTCTTCTAGAAAATTAGAAGGAAATAAACTACAAATCTGTAAGGCATAGAAATAGTGCTAATATCATATTTCAGCAATTATTGACATAGGACAACAATTGTATGATGCACTATTATTTTATGTACCAGTAAGAAGAAAAACACTTCCGATTGAACTATGGCTCTTCATCCGTTGTAAGATGCAAACTGTTTTCAAGGATGTTCAAATGTGAAAAAAAAAAACAAAAAACAAAAACCGCATCTTAGAACTGATGACGTTTAATGGTTAGCATCACATGCACGATGAAAAAAGCAACAGGATTTCAAAGTCCTGGAGCCTGTGCGGGGCTCACCACCATGCACAGCAGACAGGACCAAGGGCCAGGAAGGTCAAAACCGAGCCCAGGGGAAGACTGCAGCCAGAGGAGGTGGGACCCTGGCTCTGTCCACTCATCCCTGGTGACCAAGGGGAGAAGGGTCACCTACCTGCTGTGTGGTTCCCTCCCTGGAGGGCACCCACTGCCTGGGCAGGGAACTGTGACGTTTAATTGGCTAATGTCTGGAGAATGCTTTGAAGATGAAAAGTACCAGGTGAGTATCATCACCATACACTTCTTAAGATGATGCATGAAAATAATGATCAAGTTCTCCCCCACTGGGCCTTTCATCCATGGATTTCAAAGCACTCAGCAAACCTTAATTAACTCTCACAGCACCTCTATGAAGTAAGCACTAATAGCCTCTTACATTACACAGAGAGAAAGAGGAGGGTGACTGATTTGCCCAGGTCCTTGGAGAGTCAGAGACCAGGCGGACAACCTTCATTCCCTGGGTGGACGTGCGTCCAGTGCCTCCTCTGCACCAGGCCTCATGCTAAGTACGAGGGATACCCCAGCGGGGTGCCGGAGCTGGCCGCTACCAGCTTGCAAGCTCCAGTTGTCAAATTTTCAGGAATTTTGACAACCGGTTGTGAAACAAAGCCATTATTTAAAATTAGATTATATAAATGTATAATTAATAAATTATATTGAAAACACAGTTAATAAAAACTCAAAGTGCATCACTCCTAATTGTTTTACTACTTTTTACTATTATCTGTGCTCTTGAGGTTGTTTACCTCTAGAATATCTGTAGGGTGGAGATAGTATGCAATGGCGTGCTGCTGCATGTCACTCCCCAGCTCCCTGTTCAATGATAACAGCAGTGGGCACTTGAAGTCTGCCGTGGTGAGAGCATTTACACCATGGAAATTGGCAGACCAAGACGTACCAAGGCTTGATTTATTGTTCTCTTGACTTCTGGACTTAAGAAAGTGATGGAGAACATGTTAATCATGCAGGTTAATGTTCAAAGTGTGTCATTTCTGTAGACATTACATTGTACACACAAAAAATTGAGGAAAAGAATCTTCTGGTATTTAAAATCATTATCCAGCTCTGCAAAGAAGTCACTAACGATGCCATAGGCAAATGATTGAAGTTCCTACTTACATCCTCATTGTTTCACTTTCATCTTACACGTTACGTAAGTGAAACTATCAGTCGGCATTCATGTCAGAACTATACTTTCTTTAAGTGCAATCATAGGTTGGCTACAGAGACAAGAATTTGACAAAAATCAGTGAAAGCATTGTATGACAATCAACTGGCAGAATTTATATTTTATTTGTAAATTGTGTGCTACACATCCTTTATATCAGTACAATTTATTATTATATATGCTTTTTATTTTTCCTGGAAAGCCTGTTGTTAAACATGGTAGACCCCTGGTGGACAAGGCACAAGTCCTGTCTTGAGGGAGTTGACAGACAAACTGGTACTTGCAGTGTGAAGGGATATGGTAGGGTCAGAGGCTACTTTAGTGTGAAACTAACCAAGCTTACTTAAGCTTCAGGCCCATCACTTAAACAAGAGAGGCCCTACTACTGTGTTCACGTAGCCAGACATGTTGTAGAATTTACAAAGTAAGACATTTGACTAGTAATTGCAAGACCACTGCCTTTTCCCACTCTGACTTGCCCTCCCTTATACCACCCCTCATGTCCATTAGCGTTGGAATGGCCTTGGCGTTCTCGGGTCCAGCCAAGAATTTGATTGGGGATGCACTTAGTTTGGGTTCCATGGGATGTATCCACGTTGTTTGCAATCACCTCCATGTAGATTTAAGTGACCATTAGCCATTACAGTGGAGTAACAGCCTCCAGGAAGAATCCTATCATCTGTTGTGCCAATCCACCCTTCTCTTTGACACAAATGAGCACAGAGGTTTGAAACAACTGAACACATCTTACAGTGCCTAGCACCAGAAGTTCTGAGTAGTGGGGGAGAAATAAGATTTGAGATGTAGGGGGCCAGAAGCCAATCTGTGGGAAATTCTTCCCATCATCAAATGTATAAAATTTAAGTGGAGGCTCCGATTCTCATCAATGTCTGGTCAAAACAGAAGCCCTTCCCTCCTGATGGCAATAACTCAATGATGCAATGTATACAATGATAAATGCACATGCATTTATTTTATTTTTTGATGAGAATCACATGCAATAGAATGTATCAGAATCCTGTCTTTGTAGGGCACAAACCTGTAGCAAGGATATGTGTATATGAAGTTGCCTGTTTGATGCATTCCAACACTGAATGATAATCATATTTCAATCAACCTGCTAAAGGGAAAGATTGAATTATCTTCCTAATGTCCCTGTAGAAAATGACATTACAAAATCATTGTCACATGAAGAGTCAAAAATGGAGGGAAAAAAACATTATAGAGGTGAGTCAGGGAGTTCATTAATTTAAACATATTATTTGCCAGCTTTATAAAATTTATAATTTTTGATTTATTTAATCCTTCTATGTAAATATTCAGCTTCATATCTAATTTTGTATTCATAATTTGGATTCTTTTTCTTAAAGAAGATCCCCTCCCCCCAAATTTGTATAGATTTTCAGATCCATAACACCAGGAGGGCCCCCTGCTGGGGTAAGCAGAGGGATGTGATGTGAGTCCCTGGGAGGAGGGGCTCTCTCAGGGCAAGCTTTGTGGGGAAGATGCTACCTCCCCAGAAACATTATGGACAAGTGGAAATTCTACAGATACAGAGCGAAATTAAACAGCAGAGATTGCTAAACGGTGTCTCCTATATCTCCCCTACATTCATGCACCTTCACTTCCCTTATTCCTCCAAACCTCCCTGGATGACGGGTGGGTGGAGGGCCTGGTTCTGCATTCTCCTTCCAGCCTCAAGGCCCCCGGGGGATGACCAGTGAGCCTGCCAGGGCAGGAGGACACAAGGCCAGCGGAGAAAGGACACGCCCTGATTCACCCGGCAGGGTTCTTTGATGCTAGGACATGCCCTGCTGTGAAAACATCCCCTGGCCTGGAAACAGCCAGAATGACACCTGCACCCCCTGTTCTCCACCCAAGTTTCTTGTTTGGGTCCCAGGTTTGCTGTGATCCACCATTAGGCAAACAGAGTCACCTGAATCTGGCACGCTGTGGCAATGTTGGGATCCTAAACCTTCAGGGGAGGGCAACAGAAGTGTCAAAAGAGCATGAGTTTTAAAAAGATCATTATGATTAAACATATGTACACATATGTATATCCACATATATGCATATGTATGTTTATACATGTGTATATGTGCATGTGCATTTATACACATATATGTATTGTGTATACATGTATGTTATACATATATCTATATGAAATAATATATACATATTTTGTAAAGAGCATCCCAGACAGATTCCAGGGTGCAAGAGCGTGAGCACAACCCTACACCCCAGCAAGCTCGGCTGAGGCCTGATCTTACCCAAGAGAACTTTGAGAGTTCAAAGTGAAGAAGTGGGATCTAAACTTTTTTCCATGAGAACACAGCCCTGTCATGTCAGGAAAATCCTAGCCCCAACCCTGACTCACGAAAGCAAGCAGCACCCAGATAACTTCTTGCCGTGCAGCCCCCTTCTGACGCCGTGGCTACAACCCCCTCAATCCACGTATCTGGGTTCCAGCCCAGTCTTTCGGCTGTTGAGTGGGACAATGGGACAATTTAGTCCACCTGAGTCCACCTGACTCTCTGACACCAGCTCACTGTCAGAAGACAGGCCTGTCAGAGCAGTAATTAACATGGCTCAAGATGCTATGGAAGCAGCTTTCATCTTAGACAGCCTATTTAGAACATTTCACTTTTAACAAAGAGCTCCCCAGGTAAGAGGGAGGGAGAACCCACCCCAGACCAAGGAGCACGCTCCACCAGTCCCCAGCAAGAGAGCCAAAGTCCGAGCACGGCTCCCTGCCCAGCAGAGAGGTCCAAGAGCTGTGGCCTGGACAGTGGATGTGTCTGACCAGTCCAGCCACCTCCTGTCCCCATGTGACTAGTACAGAAACGACCATCGCATATTACAAAACCCTGCCGGCTGCCTTCCTGGCCACATGCGATTGGAGGAAGGCAGGCTCCAGTCCAGGCAGGGCCAATCACAACCACTTCCTGAGAAATGCGGGGCTAGCCCTGAGAAAGAGCCAGGCGCCCGCTGGCAGCAGAAGCTGCACAACAGGATTGGATCGGAGCCGGAGCTGGTGGCCGGCTACACGGAGCCCACCATACCGGCAAAGCCAATCGCGGGAGAGAGAGGAGGAAGAAGCGCCAAGGCAGAACCATTCAGGGAAGAGAAATCTCAACGATGTGTCAGTCCCTGGTTCCACGTGGCTCTGAGCCCATCTGCTTTCCCACCCCTCTTGCAGGATGGAGTTGAACAGTTCTTTGGATTCCACATTATTCCCCAGTATCCTTCCAGAAAATTCTCCTTTTTTGCTAAGCTGGTTGAGTTTCAGTGACTTCAATTAGAATTGTCCTAATTATTATAACTACCCAGAATGCTAAGTTGATTCTTTCAAAAAGCTTTACAGGGCTCCTCCCTAAATGTGGCATAAACAAATTGTGTGCACACACTGCCTGGACACTGAAGGTTAGCTGTCTACGACACAGAACAGGGCGATACGTGCATCCCAAGAACAGACAATTGGATAAAACCCAGTACACACACAAAGTAAAAAGAGAATTTCACACAGAATCAGAATTGGAAGTGAACATTAAGGCACCAAATCCAGCTCCCATCTGACACATGAAACTCCTCTACAACACTCCTACTTGCTGAAGGAGCACAATCCGTTTTCGGAATGTTCTTGTTACAAAAAGATCTTTCTAGGTCGAACCAAAATCTACTTTCCAATAACTTCCAACCACTGGTCTTAATTATATGCCCTGAAGCTATACAAATAGATCAAAGTCTTCTTTCACATGATAGCCCTTGAAATAGTTAACATCAAAATACTATTATTACTATTCCCATTTATTGAGTAATTACTACATGCCAGCACATGCTTATCACTTTTCATCTTCCTCACATGCTAAGAAGCAGATGGCAGCTGGAGCCTTATTTTATAAATGAGGATTTGGAGACAGAGCTGGGGGTGGGAATCAAAGGGGCTCGGAGGTCTGACTGTCACATGTCACCGCCTTCCAGCAAAGAATCCTGAGGGGTCCAAGAATTGAGCCTTCTGGGTTGTTTTGAACTTACGTATGTCTTGATAGGAGGATGGAGCACATTTAGTAGTTTGTTGGCTTGATTTGTTACTTGTAATAATTTAGACATGTGGTTTGTTGGCCTCTATTTGTACTCCTGCCCGGGCCCCACATGTTAGCGGTGAGCCTGGTAGGAAGACTCTGGGGAAGGGGACCACCTCTTGGTGAAGAGCAGGTAAACATCCCCTCTCCATCTCCGCCCCTCACTGTTACTCTCCAGAGTCCTGTTGCCTCCGGTTTCCTCCAGAGGGGGCTTTGCCCTTTCTTCAAATTTCCATCAGACTGACCCCACCTTCTGCCCCTTCACTCTCAGATGTCATGGACCAGACTGGTGGAATTTCCAGGTCAACATGGGGGAACATATCAGTTTTCTACTGCTGCATAACAAACTACCCCAGAGCACGCACAAAACAGCCGTTATATAATCCTGACATCCTATGGGCAGCCATTGGAACACAGCACGGTAGGGAGAGCTGGTCTCTGTTCCACAACGTCTGATACTGAAGGCTGTGGGTGACTGGAATCATCTGAAGGTCTCATCACTCACATGCCTGATGGTTGATATCAGCTTTCCACTGCAACCTTAGCTGGGCTGTCTGCCTATACATGACCTCTCTATGCGGTCTTTCCACTTGGGCTAGTTTGGGCTTCCTCACAACATGGCGGCTGGATCTCAATAGCCTAGAGAGGGAGCACCCCAGAGAGCAAGGTGGAAATACAAGGTATTTTTATGCTGTAACCTCAGAAGTCACATAGAAGCACTTCTGTCATACTCTGTTGGTTGAGGTAGTGAACAAAGGTCTTCCCAAGTTTAAGAAAGAGGACACGGGCCCCACCCTACTCAAGGGGATGATTGTCACAGTATAAGATGAGCATTGGATGGGAGATACTGTTTTGGCCACTTTTGGAAAATACAGTTGTCCACAGGGAAGAAAAAAGGAAGAACAGAAATTGCATTTAACAAGACCCTGCTCTGTCTCAAATGCTTTGTACCAAAATCCCAGTGACCATACCACGTGGGGGTCCCTACTCTGAATTTGTAGATGAGGAAACTAAGGCCCAGAAAAGTTCATGTTCTTGCCCAAGGTCACACAGAAAGTGATGGCATATCCCAGTGGTACTCAAACGTTAGTGTGTACCAAAATCACCCTGAGGGCTTGTTCAGACACAGATGGTTGGACATCATCCCCAGAAACTTTCATTCAGGAAATCTGGAGTGGGGCTTGAGAATGTACATCTTCAGTGAGTTCCCAGATGATGCTGGTGATGCTGGCTTGGCAGCCACACTTTTAGAACTATTGGCATATAGTTTTTGAAGCCACCGCTGGGTGAACGTCTACTTCATTATGCTTGAAGTGGAGAGCAATGTTATTCCTCAGCGAGGATCAGAGAAACAGGAGAATGACTCACAAGCACTGTGTCTCTAATTCTAACAGAAAACCTTCCATAGGCGGCAAGATACAATTTTCTTTATCCCTCACCCACTTCTCTCCCTCCCTGCTCCACTCACTCCTGGACATCCTCAGTAAAACAATGTGGAAGAACACAGACGTCATCAGCATAATAACCTACCGAAGATATGCTGTGAGAGGCCATGAATCACAGCAAAGGCAGCCAGATCTCACTTGGAGATGGTTCACTCTGAAAAACCAAAGACGTCCTCTTTCACTGACGCTTAAGGTTAGAGCTAAGACATGTGCCTAAAACCTAAAGGATCTGACCCTTAGCATCCTTCATCAATGGGACCCCATGAAGAGCAAAAGAGAAGAGAGAATCCTGAAGAAGGGGAAGAGGAAGGGATGCTAAGTCATTGTGAGTGCTTTATACACAATATTTCCAGTTCTTGCATAAGTAAGATTGCATTTCTTGGCCCCCTTGTAGTCAGGTGGGACCAGGTGGCTAGTTCATTTCGACTGACCCAAAAAGAAGTGATGGGGGTTCCTTCCATGGGGGTTCCTTCCATGGGGGTTGACTTCCAGTGAGAGACCTTTCAGAGCTCTCTCTTTCTGCTGGCTTGATGGCTGGTGATGTTCCCAGTGATGGCAGCTATAGTGGCCTGGGGCAGAACACCTGCCAAACCACGACTGACAGGTGAAGTAAGTGAGAAACAAACATTCACTATTTTTGTTTTAAGCCACTAGATTTGAGGGGGTATTTGTTACCACAGCAGAGCTTATCTATCCTAATTGATATGAGAAACAAGAGAGAAGGAACATCCACGTGTCTCTCTAAGGAGCATTATGAAGACACCAAAGTAAGACCAGTTGGAAAAAGTAAATAAAATTTAGTAACATTCCCTGGCCTCCGTGAGATCTGTGACCTGCTTATGGTGAGATTCTTCTGTGTCTCTTCCAGATTTTGCGGGTGCCTCTATGGGAATTCGGGCCACATTTCCTCTGTCATTCCCCACCCCCACCACTTTGCTTTAACCATGTTTTTGTCAGATCTGTTTCCCCTTGCAGACCTGAAGGGTAACTTCAACACAGCATCCGGTAGCCAGGTTCAAGACCAAGATTCTTACAACTCCTTCCCCTCCCTTAACCCCAGCTCCGGATCCTAACCGAGCTCTCTCAGCAACACACTGTGTCTTCTGCAGGTTGGCAAAGATGCCAAGGTTTTGTCAATGTGGTGCATGCAATATTTCTCCCTTCACCTACATACTAGGCATCCTTTGGAAAATGCCCAGGGCTGACAGTAGCCGGCATTCATGGCATTCCTGAAAGTATACTCTGCCAGGCAAGAAAAAGGGGAAGCTTTGTGTGGTTGGGTTCCCAGCTCCCAGCACCCCACCAATGACCAGGGGGGCTGGCTCAGACCATTGCCTGAGGGAAATAGAGGGCCCAAGATCCAGCGGATACAGCTGGGATCCAAGCCTGGATGGCAGAAGGTGGGCCAGGGATACCCCAAGCCCATCCTCAACCCTACCATCTGCTCCTCTGGGTTTCTATTGCTGTCTGATTTTTTAAATAAGTTTGGAGGAAAACAAAGCAAACTTGTGAAAAATAATATGAAGTGTTGAAATAATTTATATTTAGAGTCTGACCAAAAAAAAGTATATTTTTACCATCTTTAGCTCCATGGTCCTATGTTTTTCATCAAAATTTGAAAAGGAGAGCAACAACAGCAAATTATGGCATGCCCTTAGTGCACTTGGAGTTGCTCTAGGAGTCTCTGTTTAGTCCCCCTAAACTCCCCAACATCATGCCAAACTCCACCCCAGGCTCCAAACAGACCCTGAAGCTTTCTGTGTGGACAGCAGCCACCCACCACCACATTCCCTATATCTGAGCTATTCCCCCTTCATGATCTGCTTCTCCCAAGACAGAAGCCAGAAACTTACTTTCCCATCCTTCCTTGCAGCAAGGGCCATGGTCATGTGACTTAGGCTCAGCCAATCAGAAGCACCTTCATGGGTTATGGATTTAGGACTGCTTCCAAGAATCAGGCACCACACAGAATCCATTTAGTAAAGGATGGCTATGTAAACATCTGGCTTCCAGTATAGACATTCAAGCTTCCAAAGGCAGAGGCTCTGGCAGCAGTTGAGTCACCTGGCCTTGTGCTGAGGAATGGCCAGGCTGTCAGGGTCATTTGGATGGTGCATCAGGCTGTAGAGCCCCCAAGCCTGGTTTTCTGGACCCGTCTGTTTTTTTATCAACATCTTTAAGTAGATTCCTTTTCTGTTTAAACTCTCTAGAGTGAGGTGTCATTTGCAATTATGAATGTTGACTCATACGATAGCTAACGCAGTACCCCTGCCATCCAAAATGCATGCTCTCTCTTACATTCCAGGGCTTATAACAAAGAGAAAGATGTGTTTTCAAGGATCTCCAATCCCCTCCCATCCTGGTCTGGTCCAGAGAAGCCTCTGAATTAGGAGGCTTTGGAAACTTTATTGATGGACTAATTCCTTCATTCAAAAGAGCTTTCAAGGGCTATTTGTTACTGCATCTTAACCCATCCTAATGGGCCACCCTAACTAATACACAGTTGAACAGAGAGCTGAAGATTGAATAGGGGCTAGATATATAAAGAGAGAGGAGGTAAAGCGTTCTAGGCAGAGAGAATGGCCTATGTAAAGGCTTTGTGGTGGGAGGGAGAAGGGCAGGAGGGAGGAATTGGAAAAGGCCAATGAGTGTGGACACAGTGAGAGGCTTGGGGTTGAAGATGAGGCTGCAAAGGTTGGCAGACGCGACAGTGTGCAGTCCACATATTGGCCGAGTGAAGGAATAATGTCTGCAAGATTCATACTTGCTCACATTTCCACTGTCCAGAGATTCTGGCTGAGGTCCTGTCTGTCTGTTTCCAAGCCAGAGACCCTGGAGTTCTTCACTGTTAGTCTTCTTCACTCCCAGATGCTGAGGGCCTTGAGAAGAAGCTGTACTTTTCCATCCTACAGTAAGCTGCCCACATCAAAGCCCAAGAAGCCACAGGCATTTGGGGAGTCGTGGGTCAGATATTTAATTATTCCTAATCTAGAAGTCTATTCTCCCCACACTGCCAAGAACAGAAAGTTCCTTTTTGAAAAATAGGGTAGTTCCTTGGAAGGGTTGAATCTCATCCTTGATCAGCAAAGCTCTCAGAACGACCTCAAGACTTCCAAAGCTTGAAACCCACAGACAACACTCCTCACCCACAACAATGGGCAAAGCAGGAGGTCCCAGCGTTTGTAGTAGAAGGAGGTGAGGCTGGTCTTAGATGTATTTTCTTTTTGTTTATTTTTAAGAAAAACCACCTTTAAAATGGGGAGATGCAAGTGGACATATATTTCTAAACAATTTTGTTGATCTGGTGAAATCAGATAAAGAGATTACTGTAAAGATATTGCCTCATCTACAAAGCTCAGGACATTTTTCCCCCTTTTGCTCGTTTTTATCTTTGAGAAAGATAATGAAAGAGGAAGCTTGAAACCCCATTTCCATTGATGTTCGAACACACAACTGCTGGATTTAAGAACCCGAGGAGATCAAAGGGAATGGGGCCCATTCCGATAAAATTATAGCAGCGCTGGCAGAGGGTGTGGGGCTCATTTAGGAACTTGGAAGCAAGAAGTTGTTAACGCACCTTCATTTGAGCTGAAGACAGAGGGAAAAATGCCTGAGATTCCGAGGGATTAATTAGGAGTGTGGCTAATAATGTTATAGCAGCTGCACACACATTTAGCAGATGCCTTTCTCTCAGCAAAATCTCCAAGCCCCCCTATCAGCACGGTTCATAGGAAAAATGGACAGTGTTGACTTCTCTCCTAGTTCCAAAGGAGAGTTCTCCTGCCCTGAAATTTTAACTGGCCCAGGGCCATTAAATCTGTTCTTATTGGGATCTAGGGTGAGAGATTGGGAAAAACAAATAAAGTTGGAAATATAGTGGTGAGTAAGAAACCCAAAACATTTTATATCAGCTTTGACTGTATCTCTCATAGTTCTCCTCTTAAAATGGGTATTTCCAGTGGATTTCCATTGCCTCCTTGCCCAACACCTGCCTATCCAGCGACTAGGCTGTTGGGCTGGTGCGGCAAAGCAGGTGGAAACAGTTGAGAAAAACCCACCTGGGTGATCCTTGCAATTACCGTCAATGACTATGTAAATCTAGTCCTGATATTAAGAACTGACTCTCTGTATTAAGTGGTAGAGATGTGAACATTCCAAACTGCTGTCCCCTAATCCTTTACTCTTAAATTCATGCCAATTTAAAGAGTACAGGAAGTTGAAAAGCCTAGTCAACCATTTTCATCCTAAACTAGTCATTGCGAATGAAAATACACACTCAGGGATGCAACTTTTGACAATCCGTTGAAGTGGATTCCATGAATACCAAAAGATTTTAATATTAGCTTAATTCAGACATAACCAGGAAGGTGCGTTAATTTCAAAAAGTCTGTAAAAACATATTTTTAAGCATAACATCCCTGTTTCTTCACCACTCTTTAATGGAAATAATCCTTGTATTATTAATAACAAGAACTTGCTTAGCTACAAAGTCAGGCACTGTGCTTTGTGTACCATATGCCATTGAAGTCTTACAACAAGTGAAGAAGGTAGTTTATTATCCCCATTTTACAGATGAAGAAAATGAGACTCAGAGAGGCTAAATAATTGTATATAACTGTGCATGGTCACGTCTCCAGTACGTGGCAGGGCAGAGATTCGAACCCCAGTCTTTCTGACTACACCTTCCCTTCCAACTCCCAGTGGATACTCTCTCAATGAGCTGCCCACCCTGCCTCTCAGGAGGTGGTTAATCAAGTTTCTAATAATAGAGATTCTAATGATCACATGGGGGGGAGGGTCAGAATTGATAGATGATTCTAGAGTACATTATCTTATTCAGACCTTGAAAAGGAAACTTGTTGGATAAGATATATATATATATATATATATATATATCTCCACCCCACCCTTGTACTTTGTTTGGTCAACCTACATTAGAATGAGTCAATAAAGAAGGCAGTATTTTTAACTCAGCAGCAAATCATGATCCAAATTTTAAACAAAAGAAGTTTACTCTCCCAGAGCATACTTGCTTTTTCACGCCTTGGAAAAGCATTGATAGTAAAACACACTGGGATTTAATGCAACCTATTAATAACAACAGGATAACGCAGTTGCCATATATTGTGCTCCTTCTAGGTGGCAGGCACTGAGCCAAGCATTTGACATTTTCATCTCACCTAACTCTCACAGTAATTCCAGGACATACGTACTTTCATCCCATTTTTCAGATAAGGAAACTGAGAATCAGAGATGTGAAATAATTTGCCAATTTCATACAGGTCCTAGGTGATAGAGTTGGGGTTCGAACCTATGTTTTTCCAAAACATTTCCTCTTTTCTGCAATTCCCATTACGACCCAGTTCTAGCTCAATCAGTTTCTCCTGGCATCCTAGTCTCGAGCAAGGCACCATCATTCTGGCTTCTACCCAGAAACCTGAGAGTCTATCTTGTCTGCTCAACGTTTGGTACCACCCACATCAGATTTGTCACCAAATACGATCCACTCAACTCTGTTATCACTCAAAAGTGTCCCCTCCTCTCCCTCCTTGCCAATGCCTTGGTTTGGATCCCCTGATAACAGACTTCAGGAACGTAAAGAAATCACCATGAGAGCACTAGAGATGTTAAAAGAGCATTTATACATGAAAACCACTTGAAGCATAGCTGCAGGTTTAAAATACTCCCTTACGGGCAGGAGGACTCTATTTTGAAAATTTTAAGTCTTGCCCCCAACCCCATGGAAACATACTCACACATCTCTTATGGCTATGAAATGGATACAGCGTGTTCAGAAAATAATTTGGCTGTATGTATATTGAGAGCTATTCATATAAAAATGTTCATCTCCTTTGACACAGTAATCTCACTCCTGGGAATTTATCGGAAGGAAATCATTCCAAATAAGAAGAAAAAAAAAGCAGTTGTATCCTAAATATTTATTACCGCTTTGTAATAGTAAGAATCTAAAAGCAAAAGAAATGTAGAATTATAGTGGAATAATGAAGTAGATTGCAGTGTAATTAACTCAGTGGTATATTAGGCAATTGCAAAATGAATAAATACGGGCACTACGTAGCACCTTGGAATATACAGGGAATACTGCTGAATGAAATATACATGTTCCACAATTATAACTTCATAAAAACGTAGATTTTTACAGATGAAAAATGAAAGGGGCCGTGGAGGAATGTAAATAATGTGTGATTGATTGGTGGGATTATGGACATGGCTTCTTTGATGGTTTAGACTTGGATGAAAATGTTTTAGCCCCTTTGAAGCTCCCTAACGAAGGGAGGGGCTGTGACCGGAGAGGGGACCCCGGCCCCAGACCTGCGGAGGGCAGGGCTTTCTGCTGCCTTCTGTGCTGCATGCAGGGAGGCGGCCAGCACCCCAGGCAAGACCATGGCTTCCCCACCTTAGGGCAGCTGCAGAACCCTCAGAGGCTCCCCGTCCTGGGCTGGCATCCCATTTGGTAGAGTAGCTACAAAACCAACACCTTGTCCCCAGTAGGCAGGAAGCACTGGGTTCTAGGCCACCAAGAGTGGCCTGAGGCTCTGATTTTACCAAGGTCAGGGGTTGGATACTGACCCTTGCTAAGGATAAACCTTGTCCAAGGTGCAAGCAGCAAGCAGAAACCCGGTCAGGCCTCCAGCCAAGGTGAAGAGCACAGAACGGGATCCTGGCAAGGGCAGGTGGGAGAGTACAGAGACGCAGCAAAGCTCCGGATGAGGGCATTCAAACTCCAGAGG
>CM052441.1:137866018-137880430 GCA_028533085.1 Varecia variegata | reverse complement strand
CCCCCCCCCCCCCCCCGCCCCCGGGCAGGACCTGATGCTGAATGAGGATTGACTCAGGAGGGGTCCTTGCAGGTGCCATGTTGGACACGTCCTTCTTGTCCCGACTGAGCGATTCTAAATCCGGCCGTTTCCTGGAGGGCTGGGCGAGGCTGTCCGCAGTGCCATCCTGTGAGTAAACACCCCTTCATCACAAACACGATGCTTGCCCACACCGGCTTTCATCTGGCTCCACACAGAAGGGATGGAGAATCAAGGCTTTGGCAGATCAAAACAGCGGGCAGGAAGCCAGCAGGGCTCCATTGTCCCTTTCTGCCATCTTGGACTTTGCTCCCACGCAGCTGCCTTCGGATTTTTAAACAGCATTTGTTCAGGGGAAAGCGTTTTTGCCAAGGCTGGCACCGGACTCAAAGGAGTTTGAAACTGGGTAGCTCAGAATCACAATGGCTCCTCTTAGCCTCCCTCTCTTGGCAGGTGTCCCCCGCATCCACGGGAAGACGGACGGATCCCACTTACAGAGAAACGCGTGGAGGAGAGGCCAGAATTCATTAGTGCGAAGATGTTGGTGTAAACAACGTTTACTTGAGAAATGCACTCGCTACTTCCGAGCCCAAAGGTAAATCAAGTCAGACTAGTCCATGACGGACTAGTAAATAACCTGCTTCAAGGATATCAGAAAAATTACACATTTCTGCCTGTTACTCGTGCGTCTGTAGGTCCACCTATGTTCCCGGGGGCATTTTAAAACAGAAGAGCACTTTTAAATATTCCACTTGCACTCTCCCCTTACTTTGCAGCATTTTGTCGTTGCTGTTGATTTAAGGCAGGGTTCCTCAACCTGGGCACTAGTGACATTTGAGGCTGGGTCATTCATCGTTGTGGGAGACTGTCCTGTGCTTTATAGGATGTTTAGCAGCGTCCCAGCCTCCGCTCACTGGAGCACTCACTAGACGACGGTGACAGGCTCTCATTTGTGATGAACAAAAATGCTAAATGTCCCCTGGGATGCAAAACCACCCTGCCACCACCACCTATGAGAACCACTGATCCTGGAGGAAGAGGAGCTTAAGGAGGAGGAAGTTTGCTAATCCAAGTAAGATTCTACCCAGCTCCTGCAAGGAGCCTCACTTCCTCCTAAGGAGACAGGTCTTCACGAATGGGATGTTGCTGGGCTTTATGTTAGAACTGGAATGGAAAGGCAGTTTCTAGTGCTATAATATCTAGAGGAAAGAATTCACCAGAAAAGGCAATGCTGGTATTGCTGGTCACTTGGCACATCTGAAATGCCTGCACTTTTACTAATAAAATGGCCCTTGTTTGGGCAGGTATCCTTCCAAACTTACACAACAGACAAAGTCAGGAAATTTTTTTCTTCTAAGAAAAAAGATTCATCTCCTGGTTCCTTGAAATGAACCCCCTTAGAACTTTTCCAGTTGTGTTTGGTGTTATTAACTTGACGGACTGTCTGGGCTGCAGAGAAGCTTAGAAGATTAATCAGAAACGAAGAAAGCATTTCTGAAATTCTTATGTTTGTCCATTTTGTGTAAAGTGGTGTCTCCCTAGTTGTTTAACCTTCGGCTTTCTCAGCCATATCTATCGGCCAAAGTGAGGTTCATAAACAAATGATGGTGTCTCTTAAAGTATTTGTTCATTTTACAGTGATTTGCCCATTTAACATGGACTGCCCCAACCTGGGCACTCAAGAGTAACAATAAAAGAGGAAAGAATGGGACATCCAGGTACAAGGTGCACACGATCTTTTTGGAGAGCAGAACACGTGCTTATGACCCAGCCCTGGCCACAGTGATTGTCCTAGAGTTGGACACGTGATCCAAGAAGACCAGCGGGACCTCCTAGGGATTTTTGCTGGAAGGATCCATGCTGCCAGGGGCCACTCCCACCACCTAGAGAGGATAAAGACAGGACGGAGACAAGAGCTAGAGAGGGAGAGGGAGGCCTCAGCCAGCTCAGCTCGTGTCACATCCACACCTGGATTCTTCCCTACCTAAGGCAGCAGGTTTTCCCCTTTGCTTTCTGCTAACTCTAGTTTAAACTTGGTTTCTGTCCTTTGCAAAGATTTAGAGGGAAGGAGAGTTTAAGGAAGTGGAAGTTTGCTAATTCAAGGCCAGGTGCGGTGGCTCACGCCTGTAATCCTAGCACTCTGGGAGGCCGAGGTGGGAGGATCGCTTGAGCTCAGGAGTTTGAGACCAGCCTGAGCAGGAGTGAGACCCCACCTCTCTACAAAAAAAAAACAAACAAAAAAACAAAGTCAAATTCAACAGAGATATGCAATGTGGTCTTAGGACTTGGTGGAAACTGCTACTTTCTAGTACCAGGTGGTGACACCACAGCCTAAAAAGCCACAGCAACCCCGGTGGGAGAAAGGACAGGCGTCATAGCTCCTGCACTGGAAGTGATGACCGAATGTCCCAATTATGGGTCAGACAGTGTGGGGGAGAGAAGAGAGGCAAACTTTGACGTTGATTTTGCTCAGCCTCAGTTTCCTCATCCATAAAGTGGGAATAATAATATCCCCTATTTAGGGTTGTCCTGGGGCTAAATGGTATAACAGAAGCCACTTAATGAAGTTTCTTAACCCAACAAAAAGTTGCTATCACTATATTGTGCTGGGTGTGTTATATAAAGCATCGCATTAAATTTCGTGAGATCCTCACAGGAGTCCTTTGATTTTAAATCGCCCTCCCTGTGGAACTCCAGAGAAAGTGGAATGCAGAGGATTCAGAGAGGTTAAGTGACTTGTCGGTGACGAAACAGCAGGTAAGCAGCAGAGCTATCATTCAGCCAGGTCTAGCAGACCCAATTCAAGGCTGGGTTGGGGGCCGTTCCAAGGCCTGGAAGCAGAATTCCAAGGAGCCAGTTGTCAGCGGCAAAGGGGTGTGAAGATCACTGGTCGAGGCAAATAAGCAAGACAAGATAGCAGCGCAAATTCCCCGAGAGCTCTGCTTACATCCTGCCCACCTTGGAAACTTCCCTGGAAAATCCTCAGGCTAAGGTTTGGAGGAAAACCAGCTTCGTGGAACAAAGGTATAAAATAATCCAGCAAAGAACCTGGTCCCAATGCATCAGGAGGAACTAACATTAATACACGACCGCAGAGCCCAGATGTTGTTATGGTTGGATTACACGGACTTGGAAAGTTCGAGCATGAGATGCCTGAACGATAACAATAGAAAACAGATCAAAAGCTCCAAGAAAGAAATCAAGAGAAATGAAAAACAGAAGGAACTGCAGGGAAAGATGAAAGAAGAGAATTACAATTTGACACCGAAGTGGAGCCAGTGTTTAAGGTTTTGCTGGCAGCTGACTCACATCCAGATGAGATTTTTGCAGCATTATTAGCGGTATGAAGTTACAATCCTTGAGCACTTTTATAGACTTCTGGGACTTTAGGGTTAAAAGAGTTCCCTGAGAATCTCCCAGGCCCACCCCTTCCTTTAAATAACCTCGGAGGTGCTCAGTGCTGGAATCTGCACAGACCCTGTCGTACTCAGCTCCTCCGTAAATACCAGGGAGGTCAGCAGGGTGACAGAGATTGAAGAAAAGGTGGTACAGTGCCCCTGGCCAAAGTCCCATAAGAATCTCATGGCTCCAAGTATCAGAACACTCTCAGTCTCTCAGTTCAGACAATAGAGAACCCAATTTACACTGACACGCAATAGAGGGAAGGGATTAACTAAGATAACTGACAAGACATACCTATCTAGATTCAGGTATGGTTTGATCCAGGAGTTCAAAAGATGTCACCAGGACTCAGTCTCTCTGTTTGACTTCATATTTGCTTTTTTTTCTCAAGTTGCATGTGGTGACAAGATGGTAAATTTCAAGCCTATATTCTCCCAGGTTTGAGTGCAACAGAAGGAGGACATGCCTCGCTCCTAAAAGTCCCAGCATAGAGTCATCAAGACCCATTGGCTCCGACAGGGTCATATGCCCAACCCAGCGTCTAGAGGAATATGATGCTCTGATTGACCAGATCTGTACCTAGAACTAGTAGTGACGTCAACTCCATCCCCAGGCTGAGCACTGAGAGTAGGAGACGGGTGTTTCCCTGAGAAAAAGTGGGATTACATCCTTAGAAGGTAAATGGATGCTGGGAATTAAAAAGCAACAGATGTCCATCACCCTCCATCCAGCTCTGTCTCCTGAACATGACTCTCCTTTGCTGTTTTCTTCTATCACAAGAAAGTGGAAGTAACAGCACTACTATCTGCTCCTGAAATATCGACAGCATATACAATTTTTACTTGTCAATTAAAAAAAAAATCCCAAGTCATTTTATATTTGCTTTTCCAAAATGTCTTAAATTAGAATTTTTTAAACCGTTCTATACAACCAACCAATCAATCAATAAACATGTATCAGTCGCATATATCACCCACATAAGAACCACTCATTGATGCCTATTGGTACTTCTGGCCATGCAGTGTCCTAGGCTCGAGGGGGTACAAAAGGGATACAAGGCCTGGTTCCTATTACTGAGAAATTCACAGTCTAATAAGGTTTAGAGGAACGTTGGTCTTAAGGGAAAAATATTAACCTGAAATTTTTCATGAAACTTTCAGGTTCTTTAATCAAGTCTCTCAGGAAGAGACCTGCCCTGTCCCCATCCCAGTCCCCAAATTTTAACCAACAGCATGAGAGTTAACAACATACTTTTATTTTTGCATTTGAGAGTTCCAGTATCTTTAGAAGGTTGATTTTATTTTTAATCAGCATTTTATGGATAAATGAGAAAAGTTCAGAGAGGTTGGGTGGTTTGCAGGGGGTCACACAGCTAAGAAGTGATTATACCCAAACTTCAAATCTGCTCCCCCATCCCCACCCCAAGCCATAGGGACCCACCAGAAGTCAAAAACTTTGTCACCCACGTCAGATGTAGATAAGGCCAGAGGTCCACCAAGAAGTTGTTCCAAGACAGAAGAGCCAAGAAAGTGTTAGAGTTCCGTGTTGTTGTCTTGTGTCTGTACTACTCAAACCACCAGTATAAAATTGTGAGCCTTCCTCCAACTGAATTTATTCAATCAACAGCCTTTGTTTGTTCGAGCTCTCTGCTAGGTGCCAGGCCCTGGGCTAAGCCCTGGGATGACCCAGACTAAATGGGTCCCTGTCCTCCGGGAATACACATTCTGGAAAGGAAGAAGACAAAGCCATGTGAGGAATGCACCGGTTAAGGAGTGCGTGGGCAGCCCAGGGGGCCTGGAGGAAGCTGCCTGTGCAGAGTGGGAAGGCTTCCGGGAAGAGGGAGCACGTGGGGTCCGCCAGGCATCACGGTCGGCGATGGGCAAGAATGTTCGCGTGAACTGAAGTGGAGAGTAAGGAGGGGGTGCAGGAGGGGAGGCTGCCAATTTTGGAAAGGCTGAAACGGGCACAAAGGGGATCGGCCAGCTGATGCCTGCAGGCCATCGGGGGCTCCAAAGCAGATGTAAACTTATTTATTTCAAGTTCCCTCTGGATGCAGGGCAGGCGATGGCTGGAACGTGGACAAGCTCCAGGCGGGGAGAGCTGTTTGTTAGGAAGTCGTCATCCAAGTGAGATCTAGTGGCCGCTGGAGCCATCGTGTGCTGGTGGGGATGGGGAGGAGTGGTCGGGTTGCAGAGCGACCCAGGCACAAGGGGCCACTGGGATGGAAGTGCTGCAGCGGGAGGGGCTGGAGAGTGGAGCGTGGGCTGCCCCCGGGGTCCTGGCACCAGTGTCTGCGGCTGGTGACCTGTTCAGTGCGAGGGGTGTGGGGCGCGAGGGAGGAGGATGCTGACATGTTTTGTGGTGTTTCAAGGTTGCAGGGCCCACAGGAATGAAAGGGGACAAGTCTGGTGGGCTGTGGGATCCAAGGGAGTGGGGCTCTGAGAGCAGGAAAGAGAGCTGGGAATCATCAAGGGCTGTCGTGGAAGGGAGCGCGGGTGGTCGCCAGAGCTCTGGGTTTGGATGCTTCCCTCAGAGGGGAGTTTATAGGGCAAGTAACAGACCAAGTGTAGACTCCCAGAAGATGATGGATCGTTAAGAGGTATGAAGAAAATGGGGAGAGAGGGGTGACCTAGGAGCCAAAGGAGGGAAAAGCTTTTTAAGGAGATGGTAACAGTCAAAGCATGCAAGGAAATCTGGTCAGATAAAGGCTAAACAGTGCTTATGGGATTTTGCAACAAAGACGTCCTTAGCCTTATTGGCAAGCGCATGGAGAGATGGCGGGAGCAGCAGCCAGCAGGCAGTTGATGGATAGGTGCATGGGAGGTGATGACACGGGCTGTGTAGCTGGGGACAACTCTTTCAAGAAGCTTGGCAGGGAAGGGACAGAGAGAAATCAGACCGTAGGATGAAGAGAGGGTTTGGGGCCTGGGGGGTTAGGTGGTTGTTATTTTAAGAGAGTAGAAGGCTCGAGCATGTTTATGTGATACCTGAGGACGCTCCGCAGGTGGGTGGGAACTGACTCAGAGTTCAGAGGGCAGGATGAGTCTCTTCCTCTGAGGCTGGAGGAAAGAAGAGAAGGGAGAGCCAGGATTTAGATGTGCTGGGGTGCAGGCAGGGGGTCGAGAGAGGTCAGTCTGATAGCCTGGATTTTCTCAAAGAAATTAGGAGGCAGGAGTGTCTGCCAAACGTGAGGGGCTGGGGTGAGGTGGCGGTGCTGGGTTGGAGGATGGTGGTAAAGATTCTGGGCAGTGCTGGAGGGGACTGGGAGAGACGGCTAAGCAGTGCCAGGACCATTGAGCTTAGAGGCTCTGAGGTTCCTAGTGGCCCAGAGCAGCCCAGGTGTATGGCTTTCCAATCTTCTGATCCAGAATTCATGGCAAGCTCAACAGGGACTGGGCTTAAATATCTTACTTATGAAGAAAGAATGAGCTAAACCAATAAAGACAATAAAATAAAACTGAAGAGAAATGTTTAATCTACTCGAGGGAACAAATTTCTCTAACATTTTCGCAGGACCTGTCGACAGTGCAAGTGATGGGATTATATAAAAAGACACTGATCCATTCACTGAGGTAGGTCTGCAGAATTTCTACTTGACAATACTTCTTAACCCAGATTGCTTTTCTAAAAGCTTGTGAAAGCAAAACCTTCCCAAATGAACCCTCATTTATATTTTTCAGTAATTCAGACCGGGCAATGGGAATGAGTAAAAATACATATTTTAAAATGCAATCGAACTTCACGTTTTAAAAAATTAATGCTAAGAGCTGAAATGCCAGCGTATTGGTACGTTCCGGTCATTTAATATAAGCAAGCGGCACTCTGCCTGTGCCTTCAACTTGGAGCAACCGTCAGTGTTCTTGTGACATCCCTCTAAACCCAAAACGGATCCACTAGGGGGGCGGGGTGGGATCGTTAGCCCACCCTCCCAGGCTTTAGGAGTACCGTACTCTGTAAGGTGAGTTGGGGTTGGGGGTGGGGGAGGAGACCCCCCCCTTCCTGGGTGGAGGCCACCGAAAGGGACCATTGTTCACCAACAGGTGCTCACCTTTGTGGAGGGTTCCCTCGGTCCCACATTGTGCTAAAGGCTTTACACGGCTGACTCAGGTGATCCAAACAACAGCTGAAGGCTGATTTACCGTTGTCATCCTCATTTGGGAGATGAAGAAAGGGACACGTACTCAAGTGAAGTGACCTGCCCCAGGGTGCACAGCCAGCAGGGGGCAGAGCGAGGACAGAAGCCCAGAGTTTTAGGCTACAGCGCCTTACTGCTTCTAATCTCCCACAAAGTCACGGCCGCCCACGTGTCTGGCCAGTACAGAGTCCCAAGCACCTGCAGCCAAGCCCACGGGCTGTGACGCGGGCGCTGAGTTCTGAGCATAAATATTAACATGATGGTGGGGAGGCCGCTTAGTGGCAGTAGCTTTCACTGGGATGTTGCTCCCAGCATCCTGTCCCACTGCCCCGGCACTGCAAGACGCCAGGAAGAGAGTCAACGGGATCGTGTGCCCAGCACAGGGCAGGCACTCGGTTCCACCAGAGAGGTGAGAAAAGAGAAGCCACTTTGCCAGAGCAGAGGAGGTGAGGAAGATTCCTGGTCACTGAGCTTGAGATCGCTGGTTTCTTCTTTCTACAAGCATTTATGCAGTCCCTAACAGGGACTATTTCCAGGCAATTGAATGAAGGGGTGGGGGGAGGTGGAGGCTGTGCCTGCCCTCGGTGAGCCCACAGTCTAGTGAGGGACACCAGCAAGGACAGCACGCTGGCTACGAAGGGTGAGGATGTCGTGGCAGAGGACACCCCAGGTGTAAAGAGCATAAGGGAACAGCAAGCAGTGCAGCCCGGGGTGGAGGGTAGTGGTAGGCAGACTGGAAGGGGCCCATTCCGAGAGCGTCACGTGGGAGCCAAGAATGACTGGGAGTTTCCTGGCTAAGAACTGGGTAGGTGGTGCTGCCCTGTCCTGGAATGGGTAAGAGTCCACGGGGACCATGATGAAGAGGATGCTCGGGGGGAGCATGCGCAGTGCCATTCAGGACTGGCTGAGTAGGGGTGTGCGTTGAACATCAGGGTGAATGTGTCTACCCATGTGGGTGGATTAGGAGTCGTGGATCTGGGTGGCACCATGCAGACAGAGTGTAGAGAGGAAAAGGCACTGGTTAAAAAATGTTCTTTAAAAAAACAAGACAGATTTCCCCCCTTTCAGATTAGCTAATGTGAAAAAGAACAGCATGTCTCAGTGTCCCAGTTTTGGCAAAGATGTGGAAATGGGCACTCTCTCCAACACAGCCACTGCATGGGCAACTGAGCAGTGTGTACTTGATGCCTTAAAAATGAATACACCCTTAAACCCAGCAGTCACAGTGCTAGGGGTTCAAGGAGGAAAGAAATGTGTTTAAATATGTCTGTATCCATTGTAGCTTTGTTCAGCTAAGTGTTGAGAAATAAACACTTCCATTCCATTGTAGCTCAGTACAATGGAATACCATGTAGGCATTTTAAAATAATGTGGCAAATTTTTATTGTTGTGTCAGTGAAAATGGTGAAAGATTTTGAAATGAACAAAGGAGATGGGAACTCCTTTGAATGGAATTCTGCACTGCATCTAGTAGACCCTTTGGGGTTACCTGATTCCACAGGTATCTCCTTTCTTTGTCTTTGATGAGGCTGTTTTGCAACTAAGTTGTAGAAAAGTGATAGTAATGAAAATCAGTCTTAGCCATAGAAATACCAATGACTTTTGCCCTACCTGTTGTCCACCTTGCCAAAAAGATGATTCCAAGTACACTATCTTATTGCCATAGAGATATTCACCCATTCTGCATCTATTAACACATCCTTTTTGCATTTCTGATTGTCTATATGCTATAGTTTCAATGTGTGTTCTCCAAAATTCAGGTGTTAAAAATTAATGACCAATATGATAGTATGAACAAGTGGGGCCTTTACGAGGTGATTAGGGCGTGAGAGTTCCTCCCTCATTAATGAAATTAAGGCCCTTATAAAGGCCCTTCACATGGCGTTCAGCTCTCTTGTCCTTCTGCCTTCCCCCATGTGAAGACACACTGTGCCTCCCCTCCAGAGGACACACAGAGCAACCAGGTGCCATCTTAAAAACAGAAACCAGGCTCTCACCAGCAAGTCCCTTGATCTTGGGCTCCCCAGCCTCCAGAACTCAGAGAAAATAAATTTCTGTTCTTTATAAATTTCCCAGCCTCAGGTATTTTGTTATAGCAACACAAACAAAGACACTATATATATGTTCTTATATGCACATAAATTGCCCAGCCTCAGGTATTTTGTTGTAGCAACACAAACAGACGAAGACACTATATATTTTTTTCTTCAGATTCTCCTTTGAACAGGTTGTAACATCTTTCTGGGGTTTCCCTCATGAATTAATGACTTCAATAAAATCTTTGAGATGTGTCCATTTTATATTTGCACGACTATCACAATTTTATATTTTTGCAAAGTATCCTTTAACAGCTGGCATGGAAAGGTGTTTATGCTGCAGATCAAGGACTGGCAAACTAGGGATCGCCAGCCAAATCTGGGCTGCTGCCTATTTTTGCAAATAAAGTTTTATTGAAACACAGACATGTCTATCGCTTTACATATTGTTTTTGTACTAAAATACAATGGCAGAGTTGAGTCATTGTGACAGAGACCATATGGCCTGCAAAGCAAAATACCTGGCTCTTTAATGGAAATATTTGCTAATTTCACCTGTAAATGAAAAACTATTACCAAGCAAGATTCCAAACCTGTATTATATGTGCATGTATATACACATATGTAGTCGAAGGTCTAGGAGGATATACAACAAAATGTTGTCTAGGAATCATTCTTGATTGGAACATCTTGCCTTTATACCCCACCCACCAGTCATGGCAAAATCCTCATTAGTATTAAAGGGAAGTCCAACTTTAGAAAGGATTGTCATAAAATATTTAATATAAAATTATCATTCAAAAATTATTCATGAAGTCTGCCTCATATGGTAGACTGGAAAGTGAGTGACTGGTCTGTCCAAATTTGCCCAAGACTTTCCCAGTTTTAAAACTGAAAGTCCAAACCCAAAGAATCCCTTCACTCAGGCAAACTGGACAGCTGGCCACCTTAGCTGGAAACTGTGCTATCCTGGCTTGGATCCTGGAGCTGCTACTTACTAGCCACTTGAGCACCCTTGAGAAGACCATTTACTGTCTCTAAGCCTCACTTATTCCAGCTGCAAATAGATATTTCCCTGTCCTGCAGGTATCGTTGTGAGGATGAAGTGAGGTTAGTATATGGACATGCGCTCAGTAAACCATGATGGTCAAGGAAAAGGGTTATTATCACTTTGTCTCCCAAACAAAATTATGCGATGGCTAGACTTTGTGTGACATTACAACATAAATAGGATGAGAGAACAATTACCTAGAAGTTTGTTATATAATTATAAAGTGACCACATAATTTGTTATCCAAACCAAGACAGTGTAGAGAGTGGAAGAGGAACTCTTAACAGTCACACTGGGACAACAGCAGCAAACCAAGACTGTCCCTGGTAAATGTGGACAGGTCCTGGACCACAAGATGACATAGGCACAAGGCTCTGCTGTTGCTATCTCAAAATTCTTACTAATTTTTAACAAGGGGCCCCTTGTGTTCATTTTGCACTAGGCTCCACCAATTATGTAACTGGTTCTCCTTGGGGAAAATCCTATTGCGCAGCAAGGAGAGATGGCATGACCTCTGAAACCCCTTCCAGGCCTAGCTGCTAGGCCTCCAAGCCCCTGAGGAGAAAGTTCCAGTTTTAACCCCAGCTGGTTCAAATCCTCTGGAGTTGAACATAGCAGCCCACGATGAGGGAAAGGATGGAGCCTGGGGTCTGCGAGTGGCCTCCTTACCCCACTCAGAGCAGGTGCCTGCCACGAGGAGCGGCCAGACAAGCTTGGAGGTGTTCCCCAGGAACAGCCTCACGCCCGTTTGAAATCTGGTTTTGTCCTTGGCCGCCGTTTCTGCAGCCTGGCAGAGGCCTGGGCAACGGAGCAGCTGGATGAACCCTAGAGGGCATTTGAGTGTGAGTCATCCTACCAAGTTAAACCTACTGATCTGGCAACCCCCAGCCCCGCTAATGGCTGTGAATGCCATTTATGGGGCTTTCAAGGGCAATAACTGTAAAATCCAGTTCACTGTCTTAACAAACCAGAACAAAGCTGGGTGGTGTTGCCAGAGGAGAGCAGCTGCTTGCACAGTGACTAGGAAGTAGATCCAGAGCTCTGGGGTGAACCCTAGAAAAGACAGCAGGAAGCTAACAATAGAAAACGCCCCCAGCCTTACTGTGGGGAAGGGGGCAATGGAGACCACTGTTTCCAGGTCACACGTCCAGGGCCCCGTGGTGCCCATCAGTTAGGGCAGTTTGTCCACTCCAGCACCACTGACTTGGGGGCTGGAGAACACTTGCTGCGGGCGCTGTCCTGTGCACTGAAGGATGTTTAGCAGTTTACCCACAGACACCAGTACCACCTTGCCCTCCGCGGTTGTGACAATCCGAAAATATCTCCAGACTTTGTGAAACGTCCCCCAGGAGGCAAATCACCTCCAGGTGAGAACCCCTGCTTTATGGCATCAGAGTATTTGCATTAGAGGGTGATCTCGAGGATTATATGAGTTTATAATTGTTCACAAATTTAGAACAGTACCTGAGTATTTGTCAAATAAATGAAATGGCTGTACCCCGCTAATATCTGGTATGGTTCTGATTGCCAGCAGGGGCGCCCTGCTCACACTGCACGGTAATCACACCGGTGCTTCTCTGCCTACACAGCCTCAGCACCTTGGGGTCTTGTTCTTGCCTCTGTTTGGGGCTCTCACACTTGCTACCAGGGCAAATGGCTTAACTTCTCCGTGCTTAAGTTTCCCCAGCTGAAAAAATAGGGATAATCGTATTCATCTCATGAAATTGTTTTTAAAATTAAATGTGTTCATGTACGACAGGCACCTGCAACTGTGGCTGCCACGCAGTCAGCTCCCCAGGATTAACGAATACGGATGTTATTACCACCAACAGTGCCTGGAAGGTGTTAAGAAACAAACGCACCCACACTGCACAGGCCTGGGTGGTCTGTGTGTGCTAAAGACTAGAAACTGGGTTCTGGCCTCCAAAAGCCAATATAGGATTTTTCTTTTTCTTTTCTCTTCTCTCTCTCTTTTTAAAATGGGGGTACAGCTGGGTCCTACAATACAATGCCCAACTCCCCTGTTCTAGGTGTTGCAAAGGTAACCTTGGGCTCCTATCAGCTCCTCCGTGGCAGATCTGCCTCACTTCCTGGGGTGGGGTGCCTAATGGTAGAGTGACCAAGGGGCCCAGTTTGCCCAGCACTGAAAAGTTTCCAGGGAAGAGGGACTTTCAGTGCCAAAATCCCAAAGCCAGGGGCTAACCAGGATAAGTTAGTCACCCAACCTGAGCGTTGGGGATTCTATTAAGACTCCTGTCTGGAGTACAGCCCCATTGCTGGGATGATCCTTCATTGTCAGAAACCCTATTCCCAGAGGGAGGCATGAAGGGGGAGGCCGAGGGACCCTCACCCTGCTGCGGCCAACTCCATTCTGGGCAAGCCCTGGCCCCTCTGGCATCTGTAGGGACATGGACACCATGCCCGGCTCCTCCCTACTCCTGCTCGGCTGCTGCTCACTCCTTGGGGTCTGGCAGTGGCAGTATCCCCTAGCTGTGCCAGAGCCTGTCCCTGAGGGCCACTGCCCCAGCCCCAGCTGCCAGCACAGGTCTTTCCCGTCCTGGCCTGTCCCAGGGCCACCTGGGCCTTGGCTTGCTCACTTAGGCTCCACCTCTGTCTGGGGGGCCCCCAACACTGGGTCTGTCTCCACCTTGGAAAGAATTGCAGGAACCAAACCCCAGTGACTTAGCGGCACTCTTTCCCTTCCTTCCAAACCTTCCAGAAAGCACACCTGTGGATGAGAGCAGCAATTAACGTTATCAGCCATAAAGGATCAGAAGGAAAACCCAGTGGCCGTTGGGCATTGTTAGGGCCATAACCACTTCAAGCGTTTGGGGGTTTGTTTTATTTTCTCTGGCTTGGAGGGGGTGTGGAGAAGAGTCCGGTATATACGACTAGGCCACTTTTCAAAGCTATCACTCTGGACTTTTATTCTAGAGGGGAAGAACTGGGACCTACGGAGAGATCATAGAGATCTGAAATCGGCCACTGGGAACCAACCCAGGGGGCAAGGAGACCAACCAGGTGGACCCCAAAGCAGCCCTGTGCAGGTGAGGCAGGGGACTGAGACCCCTCTGCAGAAGGCTGTTATGAGCCTGGAATTTCAACTTATGCCACTGATACCATGCCAAGCCCTCAAGGAAAGGGAAAGAGAAGCCCTCCACCCCCTACCCCTTGCTAGTCAACGTGGTAAAATGATCTGGGAAGAAAAACCGAGAGGAAGAAAACCAGATGGAGTGGAGAGGCTGCCCAGAACTTGCTCCTTTTGTCAATGTGGATTTGTTTGCAGGTGTACACAGTGTTGGTAGAAAGCAAGTGTGTTTCAAGAGGGGATCCCCTATGGCAGAGATAGAGGGACACAAACAAAACCAGCCTCACCCTCCACCCGAGGCTCATGAGAGTTCTCAGGATGCAACAGCAACAGCTGTCAAACCTTAGGTGCACACGTCCTAAGCAGCCACGGGGAGGTTAATAATGGCTCATTAGGCTTTTCCTGGAAGTGATTTACATCTCATTTGAGCCTCTGCTTTTCAGGCATTTTTCTGCAATGGCTCTAGGCTTTTTTTTGGGGGGGGGGGAACTAAATCCATTTAATACTCATGCTTATTCTCCAAAATGCCTTAGATCACTCCCTAAAATTTGAAACTAGTTTTAACCCCCAGTGAAGAAATTATCCGGCCCCGATCGCCACTGATGTTACTTGCTCTCCTGGAATTGCAAAGCGCCTTTCGTGGGGGAACTTTAAAAATAATTACCACCAACTACTTCAAGTG
>CM052441.1:137834586-137865518 GCA_028533085.1 Varecia variegata | reverse complement strand
GTTCCCTCCTTGTCCCTCACCTTACCCTTGTCCTAGCCCCAAACCCATGGTCCCGGATCTGTCTGACTCATGTTTTCAACTTTGACATCTCTTTGTGCCTGTGGTACAGACAGCGTTGATTCAGCCACCTCCAGTAAGCTCCGGGGATTCGCCGGGGTCCACACCTGACTCCATGAGTGGTCACAGGCAGGCAAGTGCCTGTCCAAGACCCAGTGCAGTCGGGAGGCCGCACAGTGAGGTGCGTAGGAGCTGAGGCCCTGGGGCCAAAGTTGGATGCGAATCTCGCTCCTTACTATAACCCGTATATCTTCTTTGGAGAAGTGTCTACTGAAGTCCTTTGCCTGTTGTTTTAACTGGGTTGTGTGGCATTTTTGCTGTTGAGAGGTAGGAGTATTAGCTGTTCTTAAGAAGAGGAAAACTAATCTGTGTCCTCCCAACACAGATGCACACACACACTCCAGGTGATGGCCATGGAGTTGGGGCGATGGGACAGAGCCCCAAAACACGAAGCAAGAAGGCATCACAGCAGTGCACAGACTTGCCTGGAAATCAGCCGACTGAGCTGGGAGTGCAGCTTATACTCCTACGCAAGATACTCCAACTGGCCCCCGAGCACACGGGGACATTGGATTCATGAGTACGGCATGCTCTAACCCATGAGATAAGTGGCTACAGATGAAGCAACTCAAATAGCGAGACAGCTTGGCTCAGCATGCGCTGGGACAGGACTTGGTCTTTGCATACCAGCTTCTCTACTGGGTTCATTGATCTCACCTGGCAGAGAAGCCGAGCAAATTGGGGCCTTCTCACCCTACCCAATGCCAAGGCGATGAGGTAGTCAGTGACCGGGAATGTCTGAGCTTAAAATAGAAAGGCCCAGTGCCAAGATCAAGGCTTTCCTTTGTATTGAGTGTAGCACCTTTATTTCTTCTAAGTCTAGTCTAGTGTCTTTGGGCCATGCACCTAGCACAGTGCCTGGAACAATGGAAGCAGTTTAATGAAAGTTGCATTGAACTTGGTGGCCCAGGGTGAAGCCTGGGAACAGCCCATAGGAAAGTGACTCTTTCCCTATCTAAGGGAAATCCAGGCACCTGCCTTCCTGAGAATCTGACACATCTTCACAGCCATCTGAACAGTTTCCATGGCAGAGCAATGGGTAACACATTGCATCCATATCAGTTTGTTATGGCTGCCATAACAAAATACCACAGGCTGGGTCACTTAAATACCAGAAATTTATTGTCTCAAGTTCCGGAGGCTAGAGACTCAAGATCAAGGTGTCAGCATGATTGGTTCCTTCTGAGGACTGTGAGGGAGAAATCTGTCCCATGCCTCTCACCTGACTTCTGGTGGTTTGTGCTCCTTGGTGTTCCTTGACTTCTACCGCTTCACCCCACTCTCCGGCTCCACCCTCACCTGGCATTCTCCCTGTGCCTGCGTCTTCACATAGCCATCTTCTCACATGACCCCAGTTGTGTTGGGCCAGGGGCCCAGTCTACCCAGTACGACCTCATCTCAACCTAGTTACATCTGCAATTACCCTATTTACAATAGCATCATATTCTGAAGTGCTGGGGATTAGGACTTTAACACAGGAATTTCGGGGAACATAATTCAACCCAAAATAGCATCCAAAATCTACACCAGCCATGTTTTATTCTGAAAAGCCATAAAATGGCAATGATATCATTTTTCAAATAGCGTTGAGGAGAGGAGGTGCCCTATCATTTGGGGTATCCCCAGCCCCTAGCAGTGGCTTTATAGAAAAGGAAACAGCACAGGTTTCAGAGTCAGGCAGGCTTTTCCTGACAGCCCAGCTTCACGATTTCCTTCCTGGGTGACTTAGAACATGTTATTCAACCTCTCTGATGATCAGTTTTCTCATTTATATAAAGAGGATGAAAAGAATCAAATGGCAGAGTTGTTGAAGAAGTTGTCAAAGGAGGTAGAATATGGTGCCTAATCCATATTAAAACCTTGGACTCGTTAGTTCAGAAGAATGCTACTTGCCACCTTTTCCCATAGTAATAGAGACCCTAATGTTTAGCTGGGCAAATGACATCCAACGTCTCCCTGCGGCTAAGTGTGGTCATGTGACCAAGTTGGGCCAATGGTATCTAGGCACAAGCATCATGTGGCCACTTCAGGAATCTTCACTAAGAGGATGCTGGTGCACACTCTTTGCCTTTCTTCTTCATCTCTTCCACCTTCCTGCTGGGTCTGGACAAGATGATTGGAGCTGGAGCTGCCATCTCAGACCACGAGGTGACATCGGGAATGGAGAACATGCATGGTAGACAGAGAAGATGGAAGGAGTCTAGGTCCGCCATGCTTCCTGGAGCAGAGCCCTGTCCCAATCCTGGACCACCTGCCTCTGGACTTTCATGGGAGAGAGAAATAAATTGATGTCTTGTTTAAGCTGCTCTGTCACTTGCAGCTGAACCTAATCCTAACTGATACAGTCAGGTCCCTTTCCAGGCTCAGAGTAAGGGATCATTCCCCGTTTGTTGATTGGATTATGCCTGTGGCGTTGCTGGGGGTCTGAAGGCGTTCAACCTCACAGGTTTCCGTCGTTAGACTCTTCCTGGCCTTCAGGGTTAAGTGTTCTGTCCGGGGACAGCAGAGGGGCTGGCACCCCTCCCAGGGACCTATGTCCCTGTGCAGGTAGTAGTAAATCTGTGACTCAGAATAAAAACCCCGTGACACTCTGAGCACAACCGAGCCTGTTACTGAAGGCCTATGCGGTATTTTGTTCTATTTGTAGTAGAACAAGGGCGAGTGAGAGGGTGGAGGGGAAGGAATAGAGAAAAGCAAAGCAGCTCCCTGCGCCATTCCGCTTTCTCTCCCAGTCTCCTGGGAGCCACAGGGCACTATTTCTCAAACATAGTTTATATCCATGATGACCAGTTCTGCAAGCCAGGGAACATTTCTCTCACTTGGCACAGGATGTTCCATGATTTGTTCAAGGCTCACAGCTATGGAGCCACAGAGCCAGGATGTGAACCCAGGTCTGCCGAGTTCCAAAGCCCAAGCTCTCTCACCAAACCCATTTTCAACTGCCCCAAACTGTGTCCACCTTGCTGTGTGGAAAAACCTGTAATCCCAGGCCTACATTCCGGTCATTCTGAGTTGCTGTGCACACAGGAGCCCAGCACCATGCAGGGCACACGAGGTGGCAGAAGTAGGACAGGCTGCGGAATGCCAGGAGGTCCAAGTACAGATCCCTGCTCTCTCACTCTGCACTGTGTGGTCTTAGGTACCTTCCTTGCCCTCTCAAAATTCATTTCTTTGTCTGTAAACAGTAAGAACACCCATCCCAAGGGTTTCCCAGGAGGACTAAGTTAAAACCAATGTGATCACTTACGTAAAGTGCCTGGCAAAAGAGGAGCTCAGTAAATATAAACAGGAACTCTCTTTCCCTTGGTTTTATCTGGAAATCCTGCCTAGTAAGGAATAGGGGGACAGACAGGGGACAAATACAAATGATCACCCAAACCATCCCCTAACCCTTTCCGCCACTTGCGGGGCAGCCTGGAAGAATAGATGGAGATGAAGGAGAGAATCAGGAGACCCAGGAGCCAGTCCTGTCGTGGCCACTTGCCAGCTGGGTGACCTTGGGCAAGAGTCGTCACCTCTCTGAAGACCTAACAGGATGGCGCACATGAGAGAATTTTATAGATTATAAAGGGCTGGGCAAACAAAGATGGCAGCCTGGTGCTCAGACACAGTGTGGAGACAGAAGCCATCACTCCACGTTTTCTTTGTGGAGGACAGCTGGACAAAGGACTCTCCTCCACAAAAGACCAGGGAAGGCAGTTTGGTTAATGGTCCTTCACCCAGAGGCCAAAAGGTGAAAGGCCACAGCAAGGCCTTGTCTACTGGGGGGGCTCCCTGCTGGGCGGCCTGGGGCTGGCTCCCTGGCGGAGGCCCAGAGCCACTGACTCGCTAACTAAGGAAAGGGACACTTTGTTTTCAAGTTTCTGGGGAAGGAGAAAGAGGAGGCGGAGAGTGGACCAGACAGAGGCTGCCGGAGTTTCCCCCTGGCTTCCTGACCAACTGAGCAGGATCCAGGGGCTCAGTCCATGACGTCCACCACCGCTGGTGTTTGTTAACATCCAGCGAACACTGTCTAGGGCGGCACCGTGCTGAGTAAGCGCCGTCTCACTGAACCTCACCACAACTCTCGCAAGGCTGGATGACGTCAACACCCCCATTCAGCTGATCTGGCCACTGAGGTTAGAGGTGTTGCCTTGTCTGACTCCAGAGCGTGCTCATCACATGCGTGCCATCCTATGTACGTGCTTACTGTACATGAGAGTGGGCCAGGGAAGGGCTGGGGAGACAGAAATGACCCCAACAAGGTCCCTGGCTCACAGTCCAGGGAGCAGCAAAGGTTTCAATAGAGGGTCACACACAGGTTCACAGGACCCCACCTCCAGCTCCCCCTCCTTGCTCTCTTGCTCAGGAAGGGAACTACCATCCACCAACCACCCCAGGGTTCTAGAAACATGGGGGTCAGGGTCTCCCTCACCTCCCCTTCCCTTCCCCCAGCCACAAGTCCAGGCCAACCAGCTTGACCCAAGGTCAAGTTGCAGGTGCCAGGCTAGGAGTGACCGAGAGCCTTCATCATCTGAACCTTATCCCTGAGTGTCCTGAGGAAACCAACACTGATGTTGTTGTAAGAAAAGGGACAAGATGGGGAAAGGAGATGGGCCCTGTGGCAGACACCTGTAGTCCCAGCTACTTAGGAGGCTGAGGCAGGAGGATTGCTTGAGCCCAGGAGTTTGAGGTTGCAGTGAGTTACAATGACACCACTGCACTCTAGCCCGGGCAACAGAGCAATGCCCTGTCTCAAAAAATGAATAAATAAATGTAAATAAAATTTTTTTAAGTCTCTAAGTGTTGGGGTAATGAGTTATACGTCAAATGGCAACGAATACAGAGAGTGAGCAACTTGCCCGACAATGACAAGATTGAAACCCAGGTGTATCTGGCTCCAAAGTCCATGGCCATAGCCACCACCTCCCAGCTGAGGAGTGAACTCCAAGTGGACGAGAAGGAAAGGACATTCTGGGTGTCTTGCTTCCTCCCCCAACCCCTCCAAGAGAGTCCAGCTGGCTGGGGAATAACGGCTCATGAAGACACTGTGCTGGAGGCTAAATCCAGACCAAGCCTGGTTCAGGAGGAGACTTGGGGCACCCACAGGCTGGTGGCAGCTGGCTGGCTGCCTCACTCCTTGCTTTCTGAGGACCTGCAGGGAGGAAGGGGTGGTCATCTTGTTTGGAAGCCACCCACTCAGGCCAGTGACCATGGGAGCCCTTAATATGCAGAGCTTCCCCTCCAAGCCTGGAACTGCCCAGGGTGCCAGCTACCCTCAGACCTGCCCACTGGTGTCCCAGGGTGCCACCTTCCTCCAAGCAGAGCCACCCATTGCTGCTAGCACCTCCTGTAGGAGCCCCTACTGGGGCAAGGCAGGGGTCCTCTCTGCCCCTCAGCCTGGGGTCTGGAATTTGACCCTTTTGTCATTCTGTTCCCAGTTGCTCTCTGCTCATCAGGGCACTTGCTCCCTCCAGGAGGGGCTTGGCAACTGCCCCGATCCCAGCGCCCAGCCTCCTTCTCCCCCGCGCCGCTCAGGATTCCAGGCTGCACGATATAGCCAGAGCGCCCTGGCTCGCTTTGAAAGTGTCTGGGGAGCTTTTGATCCCTTGCAAAAAAAGGCATTTATTATCAGAGACTGATTGTACCAGGTTTTAGTGTCCTCGAGAGACAAAGCGAATTCTCTCCGCAGTTGAGGGAGCTTCAAAATAGAAAGTCAGAGGGTGGGGAAAGGTGACGGGGGGAAAGCAGTCATCTATCACCCGGGAGGGAAGGGGGACCCTAAACCTCTGCGGTGGCTGCAGGTGGCCTGGGCCCATCACAGTCCGGCTTCCCCGTCCACCTCTGATGCGGGGCAGGGGGTGGGGTGTGCAGAGCCCAGTGGGTGTCTCGGCTTTCCCTCCTTTGGCTTTGGTGGCCAGCCTGTCTGTCTGTGGCCACTGTCCCCTCAGCTCCCTGCTCTGCCCTCCATCCATAAAGACCTGCCCTGAGCATGTGTTGGGGAGAAGACCCAGAGGTCAGGTTGTGACACTCCGCACACCCCACAACTCCCCAGAGAACCCCCCGCGGCTGGTCGTTAGAGCGCAGCCCCCTCCCTGCGGTCGAAGGCACAGTTCCTTCCCCTGGAGGTTTTGTGCCTATTACCTCATCAGAGACTCACTGTCAAATGGAGGGAAACAGAGGGCCTTTGGAACCAAGCAGACTTGGGTTCAAATTCTTACTCTGCCACTTTGTGGACCCTCTGGGTGACCTGGGACACGTTCCGTGTCCTCAGCCTCAGGATGCTCTTAGAGGGTTAAATGGGATAACGTGTGAAGAGTGACCAGTGCAAGGCCCAGCATGTGCCAAAAGCTCAAAAGCAATGGCATAATTAGGCAGGGTAAGGATGAAGAAACTGAAGCCCAGAGAGGGTGAGTGACAATCCCAAGGTCACAGAGCACATTGGGAACAGAGCCCAGACCAGGACCTGGGGCTCCAGATCCCCACCTGCCTTGTCATTTGTTTCTCTCCACCAGCTAGACATCTCCCATTCCCAGCAGTACAATGCGGACAGGGACTTTACCTGTCACTAGGGCACCTGTAGGGACAAATGAGAGCAGTGTGGATAGTGGTTGAGTGTGTGGCCTCTGGAACCAAGCTCCTGGGTCCAAATCCCATTGTCCATCTATGAACTCTGTGACCTTGTGTAAGTTATCAACATCCGGTGCCTCAGTTCTCCCCTCTGTAAATGGGAGCTAATAAGGATCTACCCCATAGGCGCGTTGGGAGAATGACACGGGTTAACAGTCAGTAAATATCCCTCAACCGTCTAACATCCCACCACCTGGGGTGCCCATGCCCAGAAGCCTGGGCTAACCAAGCATGGGGCAGGTTTCTGGGAGATGGCAGGGGCTGGCTGCAGATGCCCCAATCCTGACCCCAGGCAGGACTGGGAGAGGGAGGGCAGGCCAAGGGGACTGGAGGCGAGCCCTGCACCCCATGCCACCTTCAGCTGTCACCGGAGAAGTGCCCCTCCCTAGCTAAGCGGAGCGTCGGGCACACAGGCCAAGCTCTTGGGTAACCCAGTTTTGAGCAATTCTCTTCTAAAGGAGTGCGAAGTCCCAAAGGAACGCATGTCAGCCGTGTTGGTACAACCTCTGGGTTTGATCTCTGTTTTAGAGACATTCATTAATCAGCTTCGCTCTATTTTTAGACAACCCATGCCTACCCGTCTGCCAGACTCTGGCTCCTCTCCGAGACTGGGCTTTGTTTTCTGATTTTTTTAAGCCTTTTTTTTTTTTTTTTTTTTTTGAGAACTGGAGCAATTTCTTAATGCTGCCTTCAGGAGGGGGGATAGAGAAGTCACTTTTCAGCATATCAGCAGTTTGCTAAATGAATACAAAATGAGTTGTCCCAGTAGCAGTGCGTTCATCCTTCATACCCCGGAATGTTTCACCCTGGTTTGTGACTCTACCTTTAGGAGTCGCCTTCCCCCATCAGACTGGGAATAAGCAGGGCTCTTCTGCCTTGCTGTTGTCATGATTTCTTTATTGGTGCCCCCAGCATCCAACACAGGGCCTGGCACCATGGGTGTCTGTAAATATTTGTCGGGTGAGCACTCATTCTTCCCATCCCCGCTCCCGCCTCAGCAAGGCATATGGCACATTGGGGGTGGTCTCTGGGGGACAGGGTTAATTCCACTCCAGATTTCTCCTTCCCTCTTCTTCTCATACAGAAATCCTCTTTCCACAAGGGACCCATTTCATGTGGTTCAGACAAGGTGAACCTTGCTGACATGTGACCCAGACGTGGGCAAAGCTCCCAATCCCTGTGAACATGGTTGGTTCAGGCATGGATGCACAAGCTACGAAAAGCCGACGGGAGCACCCCCAAGAGAGTGAGATACAGCACGACCTGGGCATCTAAGTCTGTGCTGTCCGATACAATAGCCACTAGCCACGTGTAGCTACTTAAATCTAAATTTAAATTAATTAAAACTAAATAAAATAAAAATTCAGTTCTGCAGTCACAGTAGCTGTATTTCAAGTGTTCAACAGCCACACATGGCTGGTGGTTACTGTACTACACAGCACAGACACAGAGGAGTTCTACTATCATGGAAAGTTCTGTTGGGCACTGACCTAGATACTGCCATACCTGAACCTGACACCAATAGATTTCTTTCTTTCTTTAATTCTTCTTCTTCTTCTTTTTTTGGCTTAAGTTTGTTTAAGTTTCTGTCCTACACAACCTAAACAGTCTTGACCAATATAGCATAGGACTAGCTGTACTTCCACAAGCACTCACAGATGCTGAAGTTCAACCCGATGAGATAATTTATACACCCACAGAGTCATCCTGTTTTCAGACAACCCTTCATCAGTGGATCACAGAATACCAGATCTAATGAGATTAATTAGTTTATCCTTCCACCTCCAACCAGGCAAATATCTCACCCTTTCTTCCAGGTACTGATGATTCTTTCTAGACAGAGAGAGAGACCGCACTCACTCACCTGGAACAGTCATCTTGCACCTTTCCTCACGTAACTACCTTCATTCTCATCTGACAATCAAGTTGTTCCTATTTGCACAATGAAAACCTGACTGCCTTTGAGAAGCACATGGCCAAGATCTGAGACTCGCTTGGGCTACCTCAAATGACAGGGACTTACTTTAAGGGACGTGGGTCAGTGAGAAAGGGGACTCTCACAAGCCTAGAACAGCCCCAAATGCAGGGTTTCCAAAGACTAAATGTAATTCAGAAAATGAAAGGAGGACCAGGACCCAGGACAACGTAAGCCACCAAGTTCTCTTGCATCTTCTGTAACAGTTGATTATTAATGTGGTTCTATCCTCACTACTAACTGCTTGACTCTCAATTTCTGTATCTCCTCTTCAAATTCTAAAGAAAGACAATCCAAGGAACCTAATTGAGTTACCCTTACCCTTACTGGGGAAGTTCTAGGCCAGACCTCCCCATAGGCTACCAGCCAGCCTATGAATTGGCTGTTCTTGGGTCAGGTGCTTTCCTCTGGTCCAGTCAGCTGAGCTGGAAGGGGTCACATGATATCAGAACAATGCCAAGTCTGATCTCTCATCAGAGGCCATGGCCAGGGCAGCCATTCCAAATGTGTAGTGTTAGAAAAGTATGGATGGCATCAAGGTTCAATGTACAGGCTGGGTTCAAATTTAGTTCTTCTGTTCATTACCTGTGACCTTGGGCAAGTTATTTCAGCTCTCATCTTTTAAAGGGAGTAATAATAATACTTGTCTCACCAGGATTAGCAGGGAGCCTGCTTGCAGGAGGCACATAGACTCTTAGCGATGTTTTGATTGACTGATTGATTGCATTATATTGTTAGCCGGTTCAAGATACCAAGGAAGTTGTCCATAGAGGGAAAAAATTATACCACAAAGCAAGAGAGCTTATTTTCTGGCCCTTCTCAGTCCCTTGCTAATTACAGTTCCTCAATCTTCACATCTGAGGATATAACTATTTTTCTGACTGAAGACAGAAGGAGTAGACCAGATGGTATCACCCAGATCCATCAAATTCTAGTCAAAGATTATCCTCTTTTAATTAAGCCCATTTCTTCCTGTTTGATGTCTCAAGGACAGGGAACAACTGTGTAAGTTCTGCCCATTAAAAAGCCATCATTCCTGCTCTAACCATAGCAAACCACTCTTTCACTGGTCATCCTGGGAAGGTCAATAGCATTATCCTAAGAGCCTGCTGCCATGTCCTGCTCACAGGTCACTGCTATAAGACTGACACTTGTCAAATGTCTCCCCATCTCCACAGAGATACTCCTAATATACCTTATTTCTGCTCCAACACAATAACCTTGGCTATAGCCAATTGGCCTAGGAATAGACACCTGACCTGATCCCGGCCAACCCGGCCTCTTCTCTTGGGAATTGTGACCATGACAGTCTGTCTCAGCAGAAACTGCAACTGTAACACAAACAGCCATAAGCTAGGGGGCTGTCAGGAGCTGCCATGGGGCTAAAGAACAGAAAAGGCTAGTCTACAGAGAGAGAAGAGAGTGAAATCAATATCCAAGACAATTGGATGCAAGAGACCAGAGAATGAGTCTCCCTGTTCACACCTCCAGGCCCTTTCTGAGGCATGACAAATGTGGCAGATTGTATTTTCCAGAATGGTTACAATATTTTCCATCCCACATGCCCTTCCAGAACCTTCCACTCCATCAAGAGATTATCTGTATTCCCTCCTTTGAAAGCACATGAGCCTTTGTGACTTCCCTTACTACTAGAATGTGGCAGAAGTGACACTGTGTGATTTCTGAGGCTAGATCACAGAGCTCTATTTCTTGGGACACTCATCTTTGGAACCCAGCCACCATGGTCTGAGGACGCATGCCACATAGAGGGTCCGTGTAGAGAGGAACAGAGGCCCCCAGCCCTCAGCTCTGGCCAAGCAGCCCACTGACAGCCAGCACCAACATTCCAGGTAAGTGTGCCATCGTGAAAGCACATCCTCTAGCCACAGCGAAACCAACCCAGGTGACACCACATGGAACAGAGGAGAGCCTTCCCCACTGAGCCCCACGTACAGTGCAGATTTAGGACCAATATATGATTGTTGTTTAAAACTACTAAGTTTGGGGGTGGTTTGTTATACAGCAATAGATCACTAGAACAATGATGTCTCTGTCTTCAATTTACAAAAGCCCTATATCCTGAGAGCAAAGCCCTCATTCCGGCGTAAGCTAGTTCACATGGGTTTATTTGACCTGAAACTAAAGAATGAAAGCTATTGAAGGCTTCTTTTCCCACTTTAAACAGAAGTAGGGAGAAGGAAAGAAAATTAGGGCCGTCTTTCTGATCTGCACTCCACCACATGCATTCATGTAAGAGTCCTGAGTCTTTTCCAGGTGTATGTGTGTGTATGTGTGGCAGGAACCTTGAGCCTTTTCACCCTCCTAGGGACTAGTTATAGGGCTTTGCACACAGTGAACATTCAACCCCAGAGATGACCACCAGCCAGAGAGTGGTAACAAAACCAAAGACTGCTTCCATTGAGAACGATGATGCTTCTTGGCACAGGCTGCTCTCCCCAGCTACCATCACAAAACAGACATCACATAACATGCATCACATAACAGTGCATCACATAACATGCATCACATAACAGACATCACATAACACATATCATATAACATGCATCACATAATATACATCATATAACATGCATCACATAACAGACATCACATAACACTCCAGATACACATACTTGAGCCACTCATCATATTGTGCAGAAAAGAAAACAAAGACCCAGAGTCTAGGTGACTCGGCTACCTACACCCTCAAAAGTCAGAGTCTGAACCACCGCCAGGACACTTGGGACTCAAGTGTCCTAAGGTCGAGCTGGACCTTCAGCCACAGGTACTAGGGGTCCATCCGGGGATCTCACCAGGAGAGAGATGAGAAGGGACTGGAAAAAGTTGTGGCCCCTTAGTAAGTTTCATCCTATCAAGATGTACCCGTCAGGCTGGGCGTGATGGCTCAGGCCTGTAGTCCCAGCTACTCAGGAGGCTGAGGCAGGAGGATCTCTTGAGCCCAGGAGTTGGAGGCTGCAGTGAGCTATGATTGTGCCACTGCATTCCATCCTGAGCAACAGAGCAAGACCCTGTCTCTAAAAAAAGAAAGAGAGAAAAAAGATATACCCATCATACATGGTTAATACAAACCTCATGATAACAAAACCTCTATGTCATATAAAGATTTCCAAGTCCTGGCATGAGCCAACATACTGAATTCCAGTGAAATCAATGAATTTCAACAGAGTCTTGGCATATGTGACAATGAGACTTGACCCAGTATCATCTCCAGGGTTGAGTAAGTGGGGGCAGCAGAGACTGCAGAACAAAAATCCCTTGCTATATACAGCTCTCCTCACCTGGCTGTGGAGTAAGGACTGAAATGAAGGCCAATATTATGAGCTGCCTCGATGTCGGATGAGAGACCACAAGGGTTTGAAGGGCCTAACCACAAGTTCCCCTCCCCACACTGCTCCTATGGATAAGGTCTCCTAGCCAAACAACGCTCCTTATCAAGGGGGCCAGGCATGGTCCCTGCTTATCCCCAAGTAGTGGGTTTCAGCTCCCTGCCAACCTGTGGAATCATTCACACAAGCCAACCCCATCCTCCCATGGGAACCAAAGGCCACCTCACCCTCTTGGTACTACAAAGCCTGCCGCTCACCACCCTGCCTGTTCATTCTGCCTGAGTACACTCCTCAGGTGGCCCTGCCTCGTGTGTGGTGTCCTCCTCCTTGGCTGAGAGGATATGTGACGAGTAAACTGCTGTTGGGCTCCTCCGTCCAGCGTCAGCTGTTGTGTAAGCCTAGGGTGGGAGTGCCTCCCTCACTGATGCCGTGAACAGGAGGCAATCAAGGCGCTGGCCTTTCAGGAAGGTTCTGGTGTCTCCCGGGCAGCAGGCTGGGGGGTGTTGAGAGCATCAGGGCTCATCTGCTCTGCAGCCCATTCATTCAGTGGGTTTCAGTGCCAGGCACCGCCCTCCAGGGTCATTTGCCCAGTTGCTGGGACCTTGTCCCTCACCTGTTGTGGATGCCACATTGACTCATGACACGCACACATCCAATTCCCAATCAGGGGAACAACAAGTCCTCGGTGCCACATTTTCTAATCCTGGGTCTTTTCTCCACTCTGGAAGGCTGGGAACTTTTTTAAAGAAGAGGATGCTGACCATATTACCCAAGAGCAGCCACAGTAAAAGAATTACTGAATGAGTCACCTTTGCTTATCTTGGTCCTGGACTTCAAATGTCCTTCAGGAGCAACTGAAGGCTCCAAAAGGCCAACACTGGAAGGTGTGGACTGTGGTTCCAGCTCAAGAGTGTGGCCTCCAGCAAGTCCCCGAACATCTTTAAGCCTAGAGGCCTCATCTATCAAATAGGGTCGATGATCCCATTTCCCTACCTGGCTCCCTGCGATGCTGGGAGAGCGGATGGGGATGGACGAGGGGTTCTTTGAAGAGTGGAGCTGGCACTGTCCAGCAGGGCACTGCTGTGGTCTAAGGTTTGTGTCCCCCCAAAATTGATATGTTGGAATCCTCACCCCCAAGGCAATGGTGTTAGGAGGTAGGTAGGGCCTTTGGGAGGTGATTAAGTCATGAGGGCCCCAGAGAGCTCATTCACCCTTTCATCGTGTGAGGACACAGCAGGATAATGGCCATCAATGAGACAGGAGGCGGTCCTCGCCAGACCCAGTTAGTGGTTCTTTGTTATATCAGCCCAAATGGCCTAGGACAGGTGCCCAGCAGAAGGCAGCCCCTCAGGGGACCAGGTGTGGGCAGGTTCCACACAAAGGCAAGCCCAGCCCCAGAGTTACCCTAACCAACTCCAGAGCCAGCTTTTTAAGGGGTCTGAAAACTGTGCAATCACATGCTGCTTGGCTTAGGGCTTTATAGCGAGTTGAATTATGGTCCCCATAAAGACATGTCCAAGCCCTAAACCCCAGTACCTGTGAACGTGACCTTATTTGAAAAGAGAGTCTTTGCAGCTATAATTAATTTGAAGATCTCAAGGTGAGATCATCCTGGATTAACCAGGTGGCCCTAAAACCGATGGCGAGCGTTCTTACAAGAAGAGGAGAGAAATAGAGGGGCGGAGCCTGTGAGATGGAGGCAGACCACGGAGTGACACAGCCACGAGCCGGGGGGGTGCCAGGGGCTGCCCGGGGCTGCCGGACCCTGAAAGGGGCAAATGGATCCCGCCCCGGAGCACTCCAAGGGAGCACAGCCCCGCTGACACCTTGATTTCGGACTTCTGCCTCCAAAACCACAAGAGAAAACTATTTCTACTGTTTCCAGCTACCACGTTTGTGATAATTTGTTACAGCAGCCCTAGAAAACTAGACAAGCTCTAAAAAGTCCTGTTGAAACGAAACTTCATGAGGTTGATACTTGAGGCCAATGTTGTTGTTGCAGAGTAACTCTTTTTTCCTAAATGAAATCTTACACAAACCCACATATACAAAAACGCAGTATTAGGTTTTGGAATAAATGTGTTTTATAAGTTTAAATTGACATCTACTTGTTGTGCAAGCTATTCATGAAGAATAGTTAGGCCATTTGGATGAACATAAAAGTCTGGAATATGGATTATAGAAATGGTAAACATATTGCCCAAACAAGGGTGCTATTAATAATTAAATTGGACAATAGGAACCGTGCCCAGGCAACCAGGAGCAAGTCACCCTGCTTATGAATGACCTTTGTCTTCCATCTGCCCCGAGGGCCCATTAAATTCAAGCCAAACATCTCCTAGTTTCCCAGGCACATCTGAGGAACCCCTCCCTGCGTGTTCATTCTCATGTCTGTGACTCCCTCTCCCCTCTCTCTCTCATTTCTGCCTTACGTCCCCATCATTGTTCACCGGGACACTAGGTGGACACTAGGTGACACTGGACACCCTGTCCCCATCCACTCTGCACTGAAATGATCTGCAATGCAAGACTAGACGGGGCATTCCCCAAACCCCTTTGGGAAGTGAAAGTAACGGACGCTCAGCTTCAGAAAGATGCACATGTGCACATATCCCACGATGTCACGCAGAATTTCAAGGAGTCCACAAGTTCCCACAGCCCCCTAGGGCGAGGCTTCTCAAACCTTAAATCACCTGGAGATCTTGTTAAAATGCGGCTTCTGTTTCAGTGGGCCTGGGGTGGGCCTGAGACCCTGCATCACCCCCAGCTCCTCGGTGAGGCGGATGCTGCCCGTCCCCGACCACACTTTGAGTGACAGGGACGTGTCTACAACCATGACTCTTCCCAGCACACTGATCGCACCAGCTATTACGTCATCTTATTTAATCTCCCCAGTCACCCTGCAAGGTCGGCATTGTTAGTCCCATTTTATAGGAAAAAATACCTGAGGTTTACCCAGCGGAAGTAAACTGCCCAAGGTCGTTCCGCTAGTAAGCAACAGAGCCAAGGTCTAAACCCAGATCTCTGTCTCTAAATTCCTTGCTCTTAACCCGACTCTAAAATGTCCCATAAGCCTTTCCCATTCCTCTTGTCACCAGGGCAGATAGGACTGTCCCCTCCTTGGTTACCCTTACCAAGAACTTCTTCCAAAGCATCTTTAATATTTCCATCACACTTATTTGTTCACATCTTTGTGTTCCCAGCACTTAGGCAATGCCTGGAACATAGTAGGTGCTCAACAAATGTTTGAGTGACCAAGTTTCTCTTGCACCCCGCTGAGCTGGGCACCCGTCTCTCACCCCAGTCTGAGATTGACTTCACCTTTTTTCAAGCCAGCAGGAACCCCCTCGAGAGAAGCCTGCAGAGGAGCCCGGCCTAATGCTAACCCAGCAGGTGGCCCCAGCCCGACTCCCCAGGGGGCCTCACCCTCCAGGAGAGGCGGGTGGGAGGCCCTCCGGCCCCAGCCTGCACCCGAGTGCTGAAGGGCTTTGAGCCTCCAAGCCAAGGACTGGGCTCCTGCTCCTTGCCAACCATTCACAGGGGAGAAATGATTAAAAACTGGAGAGACTGACTCACGAGGAAATATGAAAAAAGCACAACAGTCCCCAAATATGTTTAGCTTGGCTCCGACACAAAGGCGGGTGTGATAAGGGCTCCAAGTTGGAGGGCGGCAACATGGAGGCGGGAGAATTGTGTGGAGCAGGCTGGCTGGAAGGGACCCCATGGGAAAGTGAAAAGGAGGCGGAGGGAAACAAAACGGGGTGTCCGAGCTGTAGGAAAGGGGGGTTCTGGAGCTCAGGGCAGCTTTCCACAGACAGGGGGGCCAGAGTCAGGGACCACTGCCACAAACTTTAAGCACGACCCCCCCACACTGGCTGCTCCTGGTTTTGGCACCGGGAGGCTAAGGGTTCATCCCCTCAGCAAACACTTCTGTGCCCACCCGTGCCAAGCTTGGTACCAGGATCAAGGGTTGTTGAGTGAAGAAAACAAAGTCTCTACCCTCAGGCAGCTTATATTCCATCAGGAGGAAGCCTCTGCCTTGGCTGTGCGGTCTGCCTAGAACATTCTTCCGCCAGGTGACCCTAAGGCCAACTCCCTCGCCTTCGTCACGCCTACTCTGCAAGGCCTACCTTATTTACATGGTGCCTGTCTTAGTCCATTCCAGCTGCTATGATACCAACATACCGTAGACTGGGTCATTCATGAACAACAGCAATTTACTGGTCGCAGTTCTGAAGGCTGGAAAGACCAAGGTCAAGGCACCGGCAGACCCCCGTCTGGTAAGGCCTTGCTTTCTGCTTCAAAGATGGCGCCTTGTAGCTGCATCTGCACACGGCGGAAGGGGCTGGGAGCTCCCTCCAGCCTCTTTTAGAAAGCACTAATCCCATTCGTGAGAGGGGGGCACGAATGACTTAATCACTTCCCAAAGACCCCACCTCTTAACACTATGACATGGGGTATTGTCTTCTAACATAAGACTTGGAGGGCCGGGGGGACAACACCAACCTTCAGACCATAGCAGTAGCCTGATGACTGACCACCCTATTTAATACGGGGCACTCACACGAAGACCCCCAACCACAGTCCCACTCCTCCACACCGCTCCCCTTGTTCTGTTTCCTGGAGTGCTTAGCACCTTCCAACGCTACATAATTACTCGTATTTTGTCAATTGTTCATGATCTGTGTCTTCCCCCTGGAAAGGCCTGCTGGGCCTTAGCTCATTGCTGTAGAAATGGCCTAAGGAACAGGCACAGTGATGCTGTCTCGGGTCTCGTCCCCGCCTCCCTGTGTCCCTGTCACCTGCAGCCCAGCGACAGCAGAGCTGGCAAGATACCAGGACAGACACACAGCAGATGCTGGAACCATCCCTTGGTTTTGGGTCTTGACCAGAGCTCCTGTGAGAGAGTCAAAACACCTCTTCACATTTCTCCCCTCCTTACTCACCTCCCTGGGGACTTCTCCCCCAGCTTTCCACAAGCCGGGTGAGCTCCCCACAATGGTGAAGCAATAATAAATATGATCAGGTTAATGAGGACGGGGATGACTGTGCAGGAACTCCCCGCCACATGACACACAACCGACTGTTGATTTATTATGGGAAAGACATAAATACTAGGCTCTCCCCTAAGCAGGAACACATGTTCTTAGTCATATGGTAGCTGCTGAAAACACCCCACTGGGGTTGTTCACCCTCTACTGAGATGGAAGGGAGGCGGAGAGGCCCAAGCCTCACCAAGGAACGAATGGTAGATAAGAAGGGCTTCTTTCTCTTAGCCCACCAAGTTGACCACCAATTAAACAAGCTCTGATAACAGCAGGTCTAGCACAGTAGTGAAGCGTCAGCTCTTGGGGCAAAAACCCAGTGTGCTGAAATCCTAACTGACACTCAGTAACTGTGTGACCGTTGTTATAATACATTGCTCAAAGATTCCAAACCTCCGTGTTCTCATCTGAAAATGGATTAATAATGGTATCTTCCTTACCAGATTGTTGTGAAGATCAAGAATGACTGTCAACTGCTTAGCACAGAGTAAGCCCTTAATAAATGTTAGCCATGATTGTTATTATGGGGCACAATTTAGTGTTGGCAGCAGTGAAGGGAAGAACTAGAGTCTCTGCTCTCCATGGACTTACAGTATGGGTAGGAAGGTGATCCTCTCCCCCGCCGTGAACTTAGAGGGAAGCTCCACCATCAGGTCGTGGTGTCACCACATTCTGCCTTGGGCTTTGAGTTAGGCAGCTGCCATCTCCAGCCTGAGACACACATCCCTCCCCCTCCACCCTGCTTCATTCATCCTCTTGTCCATCTCATCTTTTTCATGTCTCCTTCATGTCTTCCTGCTCCCATCTCGACACCAGCACAGCGCTTTGTATCCCAGCAGGCACCCAACAGGTGTTTGTTAATACGACATAAGAGATATCCAGACAGCTTATAAATACCACCTAAGCAAAGCCCCCCATCATCATACATGGTGGTAAACTGAGGCAGGACCACACAGACATTTGTTAGCAGAGCCAGCCCTAGAATAAGAACCTCCCAGATGCCTGGTTCCAGCCTCACACCCAGTAGCCTTTGAGGCCCCCAAATGTAAGTGATTTGCTGTTCATTTTCCCTGGCACCCAGCAACCCAAGAATTTTGTGGTTGTTATCAGGAGGCTGGAGAGATAGGGGCTCATCACGAGTGAGACAAAAGCCCACTGGGTAAGAACCATTGCTGTCTGGCCAGAGAGACAGGGAAGAGGGAATTCTAGAGAACCCAAGAAATTTAAAGCAAGAATGAAACATTTATATCTTGTTAAATGCTCAGTTTTACTGTCCAGGCAAGGAGTTTGGAAGCCCCAGGGGTTGCCAGAGGCAGGTGGGGGCAGCGAGGGGCGACAGGCGTGCGCATAAGGGAGGAGGCCCTGTGGGGAGGGCTGCAGGCACCCTCCTCCCCCACCCTGACTTTAATCCGAGCAGCTCTGCCCTTATCGGTTTTATTTGTGTATATTTCTGGGTATGATTTCCTTTGAATAAAGGGATCCGTGACTAAAAAAATGTTTGAAAGCCACTTACTATTTCCAGTACAAGATCAAGGCGAGGAGAAATCAGGAATGGCTGGAAAACACAGGCTGCCAGGAGGGGTGGTTAGAATTTGGACAGGGCCAGGGGCTCTGGGTGAGGCCAGTGAGGGTGAGCTGGACGCCCATGGGACAGCCTGGAGCCTTCTTGGAAAAGAGCAAGAATCATGGTGACCAACAGTAAGAAATGGGGAGGGTTAGACCCGAGAGGAGTGGGGAGAAGAGTTTAGGGGGTGGAGCTTCACTCGATTCTCCTGAAGGGACCTCTCATTTACGAGGTCCCCAGGGCAGTGTGCCCAGGCTTTAAGGTCTATGGCAGCAATTACCAGAACCTGGTTCTAGAACATTCCAGGCATCGTGCACCACCTTCATGAAGTCCACAATGCATGGCGTAACCTGAGAAGTCCCAGCAGAACCTGGTGCTCAGAATATCTTCCCTACCCTGCTGTGTCTGACCACCTTGCTTTAGGAATTCCCTCCCTAATTTTGCCAAGGCATTTATTGTTAAAACGTAAACATCCAACCCCACAATATTACTATTGGGCATCTATCCCAGAGAAATGAAACTTACGGGTGGTGAACACCCAAAAACCTGTACATGAATGTTTATAGCAGCTTTATTCATAACAGCCCCAAACCAGACACAACAGAGATGTCTGTCGGCAGGTGAATGGTGAAACAGACTGTGGTATATCCATGCTGTGGAACACTACTCAGTGATAAAAAAGAACGAACTATCCACACACGACAACTTGGATGGGTCTCAAGGGAATTGTGCTGAGTAAAAAATCCCAATCTCAAAAAGTTACATACTGTTTGAATCTGTTGATGTAACATTCTTGGTATAACAAAGTTACAGAGATGAAGAACAGATTAGTAATTACCAGGAGTCAGGGATAGGGAAAGGGTGAGTGTGGTTAACACCAGAGTCTTGTGGTGATGGAACAGTTCTACAACTTGACTGTCCTGGCAGCTATACAAATCCACATGCGATAAAGTTGCGTAGAACTATACCCACAAATGAGTGTGTATGAAACTGATGAAATCTGAACAAGCTTTACGTGTTGTACCAATGTCAATTTCTTGGTTTTGATGTTATATTATAGTTATGCAAGATGCTGTCATTGCAGAAAACTGAGTGACAGATACATGGGACATCCGGTAGATTATTTTTTAAACTTCCTCTGGATCTATAATTAGTTCAAAACGAAAAGTTAAAACATGAGAAACTATGGAGGAAACTTAAATGCTTATTACTAGATGAAAGAAGCCAATCTGAAAAGGCTGTATCCCACACGATTCCAACTATGTAACATTCTGGAAAAGGCAAAACTATACAGACAGTAAAAAGATCGGTGGCTGCCAGGGGTTGGAGGGAGTGGGACAAATAGGTGGAGCACAGGAGGTTTTTAGGGCAGTGAAAATACTCCGTGTGATACTATAATGGATACGTGTCATCGTACTTTTGTCCAAACCCATAAAACGTGCAAGGCCAAGAGTGAACCCCAGCGTAAACTGTGGGCTTTGGGTCAGAACGACATGTCAGTGTAGGCTCACGGACTGTAGCAAGGGTACCACTGCGGTGGGAATGCTGATGACCGGGGAGGCTGTCTGGGGGGCAGGGGTATATGGGATGTGTCTGTACCTTCCTCTCAATTTTTTTTGTGCCTACTAAGTGAAGTATCCCAAGAATGGAAAAATAAGCACCACATGTACTCACCATCAAATTGGTTTCACTGATCATCACCTAAGAGCACATTTAGGAATAACATTGATCGGGTGTCGGGCAGATGTGGGTGGGGGAGGGGATGGGTGTATACAGACATAATGAGTGAGATGCGCACTGTCTAGGGGATGGACACACATGAAGCTCTGACTTGGGGGGGGGGCAAGGACAATATATGTAACCTAAACTTTTGTACCCCCACAATATGCTGAAATAAGAATTAAAAAAATTTAAAAAAATAAAAAAAACATTAAGTCTTTGAAAAAAGTTAAAACAAACAAAAGACCCTTAATATACCTGGGAAGGGTAACACCTGTGCTTCAATTTCAAAATTTTGTAAACCAGTCAAATCTTTGGCAGATAGCAGAGGTGATGGCCGGGAAGTGGGGGTTGGGGAGGCCCAGAAACTCAACCAGCATCACAAGCCTGTGGGATGTTTGCTCTGGCAACAAAGCAAGTGGAATATTACAAAGTAAAGCAAAACAACAGCATAACTACTGGATGTACCATTTAGGCTACTTTTGAGCACCAGGTAAAAGAATAGCCCAGTGATATGCTAGAGCAAATTGTCAGCATTTCTTCTAAACTTCACGTTCAGTGAGTCATGTTGTAGCTTAAAGCCAGCCAGAGTGGGAGTATTTACACCATGGAAATCGGCAAATGCTACGAAACAGGGTTGGTTTTTTGTTTTTTTTTTTCTAATTCAGAAAACCAGTTAAATATTTACTAGCACACCACTAAGAATGTCTGACCAGAATTGTCAGGCCCTAAAGAGAGGCCCTAAGGCAGGGTGTCCAGGTGTGGTTAGTGCGATAGGCTGAGTAATGTCCCCCCAAATCCGTGCAAATCCTAATCCTCAGAACCTGTGAATGTTGCCCTATGTGGCAAAGTGGACTTTGCTGGTGTGGTTAAACGAAGGATCTGGAGATGGAGCGATTAACCTGGACTATCTCAGTGGGCTCAACGTCATCATGAGGATCCTTATGAGGGACACAGAAGAGCCAGGAGAGAAGGTGATGTGATGACAGAAGGCGATTGGAGTGACATGCTTTGACAATGGAAATAGGCCCCCAAGGGATGAAGGAGGATCTCTAACCTGACACACGTAAGGAAATGGATTCTCGCATCCATTTCCAGAAGGAATAGCCCTGCTGATACCTTGGCTTTTGCACGATCAACCAATTTCAGATTTCTGACCTCTAAAACTGTAAGAGAATACATCTACTTTGTTTTAAGCCATGGAATTGTGGTGATTTGTTACAACAGTAATAGGAAACTAATGCAGTGAGAAGTGTGGTTTACCCAGGCCAGGTAAACCAGTCAGCTCTTCTGTGATTGTCTTGGCTTTTCCCTCTTAGTCACAAACTAGTTGCTGTAGCTCCAAATAGCACATCCTCACATAACGACATCCATAGGTAAGAAAGGTTGAATCCCGACTTCATAACCTTTGTTAAGGGGAAGCAAAACCTTCCCAGAAGCCCCCAGCAAACTTTATACATGTTCATGTCTAAAGCCATCATTGGGAAAGGAAATAGAATTATTGGGTTTGGCTCAACCTGATCAATATTCATCTTTGTGGCTGAAAGGGGTTCATGAACCAAGCAGGTGCTCAATATTTAAGTAGAATTGGGTCTCAGGGAAGAAGATTGGGAGACGGCAACACAGAACTCAGTGACCCCTGGAGGTCGTGGCAATCTCAGGTATGTGGCCAATCTTCCCGAGAAAACAGCTTCCATGTAGCTGGCACACCAAGTGTGGGCTCACTTTGGGAGGAGGAGTCACATTTATCATCTAGTGCCCACTATGTGCCTGGTGCATCCTTTCTCACATTGTATCTTCACCATATTCTAGAAGCTCAGAGACTCAAAAAGGTGCAGTCATTTGCCCAGGCAAACACAGTTGGGATTGGAACTCAGATCTTTCCAACAATGAAACATGCAAAGGCTTTCCCTGTACCACAGGCTTCCCAGACAGGCACAAGCTTCCCTGCCTCTTGGGCCCCTGACTCCCCACCCCCACCCCACATTCATATCTCCTTCCTGTTGCTCCCCGTCTCCAACAGGAGCTGGCTGCAATCAAGCCTTGATCTTCACCAGACTTTCATGCTTAATCTAGAATTGCAGGGTGTTGGATCTATAAAGCACCACCAGCTTCAAATGCCTTCCTGGGCAATGGCTCCCAGAGGGCCTTGTAGACCCAACCGTAAGAGCTCCCTACCCTTCCCCATCACACACCACTAGTTGCCTCCTCTTAGCTGCCACCAGCCAATCAAAAATAGGAGGACGCCCTTCTCATGTGTCTTTGTCGTGAGGTTGCCGAAGTCTCCCCTCCCCGACTCTGCTTGGTCCCCTGTCAGCTGTGTGAACCTTGGTCAGGTGACTTAACCTCTCTGAGCCTCAGATCTTCATGTACAAAATGGGGTGATGGTGTTGGTGTGTGACTCACATGAGATAATTTATGATCACTCATGCTCATACCAAAGTGCCTGGCCCTCAAGGAATTCTCAATAAATATTAGGTATTTGCTGTTAGAAAACTTTGGGAAACTAAGCCCAGCTTGTAGCTGATTACAGGTTCCCATGGAAACCAGACCTAAAGGCCTCAGCACAGATAGGGTTAGTGAGCCCAGAGCACCCAGGCCTGATTCACTTTAGGATCTATTTTCTTAGGTCCTTAGCCCACCTTACGGTTCACGCAGGCATGAAGGAGTGTCTGGATTTGTGGTCCCCAGCCCCTGAGGAAGGGAGCAAGTGCAGCTCCGTGCAGGAGTGAGCCCTGGACACACACTCACTCACTGAGTGGAGGAATTGCTGAGGACCCAGCTCTGTGCCTCCCTTAGACAGGAGTGATGAATGAGTTTAACTTAATGCATCTCACTGTGGTCTATAGGGATGTGACAACCTGTCAGGTGAATCTGCTGGTCTTCCTCCAGCCAGGTTGGTGCTTTGCAGGGACTGCTTGCCTAGGGGACTCACGCTGGGGTTTAGGGAGGGTATGTATCACCAACAGGTGCTTTGCATCGGGTGCTTTGATACCCAGCACCAGCCAGCAGGTTCCCAGGTTGAACCACTGCTGACACTTCTGTTCTGAAGCATTTAACTGATGGCTGCTATCTCCCTGGTGATGGGATAACTGCCCCATCAGTAGTTAACAGGAGACACTGGAGTGGGACCCACGTAACTACCACTTATTAGCTATATGAACTTCCACTCACCACTTAAGCCTCTGAGCCTCAGTTTCCCTCTCTGAAAAATAGGTATGGTGCTGACCCAGGCTGCCCTGACTGCTGCTGCTTTGCTGGAATGAGATAAAAGGTGTAGAAATGGAAGAGTTTAGGGAACAGTCAGGCTCTGCCTCAAACGACCATTACCAGATGGTCTGCTGGTCCACACAACTTATTGTGAACACACAATAAGTGCATTCCTGAGCATTAAGGGGCAGGGTGGGGACGAATGCACTATCCAGAGAGATTAGTTATAAATTCAACAGAGGCCTTGATACAAGTATAAGCTATTTGATCTATTCACCACATGATGCCAGCAATTGCTTAATGTCTCCAGACCTCAGTTTCCCCATGTGCAAAATAAAGGGACTCAGGTGGATGATTTACTTCTTGGCTCCAACTTCCTGTAACTACTGATCAGCTTTAGATTTGAGAGATAAAAACCATGACATCTACAATCCCACCACAGTGTGTCTGAGCACAACTGAATTATCCCAGCAAGCACACACTGGACATTTGGTATGTTTCATCTCATACTTTCCCACGACAGCCTATTTTACAGGTGAGAAAAGAGAGACTCAGGGAAGTTAAATTCCCAAGTCCACACAGCTAATAAAAGACGGGGCCAGGACTTGAACTTGGACCTGCTTGCCCCAATGCCTATGTGTCTTCCATTTTTGCCAAGTACCATAGAGATTTTCCAGATTTGCAGTGGGATATTTTAACGTTGTTTTGTAGGGAAACCAGATATATTTTTCAAAATCCTTCAAGACTCTTTAGAAGGTCAAGGTCATTTAGCTGGGTGAATAGTTAATCTCCCCAGCACAAAACACTCTGTATCAACTGCACCCAGAATTCAGCTCTTTCAAGATGGAGGAGGAGGGGCCTCAGGGAAGGCAGAACGCCCAGCGGCACCTGCCAGGTCTGGGGAAGATGGGAGAGGTTGAAGAAGAAAGAGTAGGAAAAAGCTTTCTTCCCCCCTCGAGTTAGAAAGCAGGCAGAGAGCGAGAGAGATCAAAAACCACTAAAGGTCCCTCATGTCAACCTCTCCCTGTTTTAATTAAGCAGAGAGTCCGCACCCCCACCCTCACTCCCTCAAAAATGCTTTGCACTCAGCAAGAGCCGCTGCGCGGCAGGTTGCAGTTAAGCCTTCAAACAACCAGCAGCCTCAGGAAATGCCAGCAGCCCACAGGTGCGGGGTGCGGCAGGGCCCCTCCTGTTCTCTGCACCCAGGCAGAGCAGTCATGAGATGGACCAAGAAGTCACAAGAACATTCCCCGGACCCTTCTCCACCGGGCCGTGATCCTCGGCAGCATGCCTCCAGCCACGACAGCCCTCGGTAGGAAACGCATCTTCCGAGGGGACCCAGCCTGCACCTACACACATCTGTTCATACAAAAAAAGCAAATCTCACAAAACAATTCTTATTGCTATGACATGCAATGCATTCGTATTTTCTACTTGATTTTTTCAAACGCTGGTGCAGCCTTCTATATTAGTTTCAAGACTCACCGATGGGTTCCCACCTCCTTGGGAGAACGCATGCTGGGTGGAGGCACCATGTCCTTCAAATCAGGGAGAGCCTGAGCTGCTCTCCGGCCTCGGCTCATCAACGCTGCTCTGCCCAGGTCCCGGCTCCAACAGACGCCTCGCAGCCCTTGAATGTCTCTCGTTCCTCCCAACCTCCAGGCCTGGCCGTGCTCCTTCCCAACCTGCACGCTCATTCCGCTCTCCCCCGACTCTTGCTGCAGTCGCAACCACCTCTGCAAAGTCTTCTCTGGATTTGTAACCACTGGCGTTTGCAAGCGCCCCTGTTCCCCACTGGTCACCTAGCTGTGGTCATCCCACGGGGACCAGGCGGTGAGCCCTCCAAGGCCTGTTGGTCCCCTGTGGCCAGTGTCCCACTAATCAAAGGTTTTCCACCAACATTTCTGAACAGAAGAGAGAGGGTGGAGAGGAAGTGCAGGAGGGAGGACCGGGACCTCTTCCAGGGCCAGACCCAATTCCCAAGGAATAAACGCAACTCCGTGCGGAGGACCTTCCGAGCTTGGCAGGAGGAAGACGATGGCTGTCAGACCCAACGCTGCCTGTAACCACCTGCCTTCCAGGTGGGGGGCGTGATTGCTCTCAGACGTGAGATGTTAAGGAAAACATATACAGCTGCCTTGATGGCCTTCTCGGAAGAGAAAAGCAAAGCCCATTGGACGTAGTCCAGAAAGGCAGGAATCTCGGGGAGGCGATGGTTGGCAGCAGGCAGGGTGGGTCCCTGGGGAGAAAGGTGCACCCTGAAAGGTTGAGGAGATGCTGGGTGTGAAATGAGGGCTTCATCTGTTGCACCAAGCCCACTGAGAAAGGCAGGGCAGCCTCCGAGCCCCTCTGGCCAGGTTCGATCCTGGGACCCTGGGCTGGGTACCGAACCCCTCTGTGTTTCCGCTTTCTGGCTGTCACATAATAGGACCTGTCGGACATCCTGGGGGATAATAATAGGACCTGTCTCTTTTGGTTTTGTGACGACCCAAAGGGCTGATACAAATAAAGCGCTTAGAACGTGGTCTGATACAGAAAGTGTCCACTTGATTTTATTCAATCATCACATCAACTCTTCAAAGCGAATATCCCCATTTTATAGATGAGGAAACTGAGGCTCAGAGGCCTCCAGGAGAATCTGGCCTCACAGAATCAGCTACACCAAGAATGTGTGTTGAGCACCTGTCCCGTGAAAGGCACTGGGGCTTCAGAGGAGGCTAATGGTCCGCTCTACCCTGAGGAGTCCACATTTCCAGTCGGGCAGGTGAACGCAGGCCCCAGCAAAGGCTTTCCACCTCCCCAGGGCAGAGAGATCCCAGGGGAAAGGAGGTGGGAGAGGAACGTGATTTAGGCTGATCAGAGAAAGCTTTGCTGGAGGGACCAGGCCCTAAGAGTTCTAATCAGGGTTGAGGTGGGGAGAGAAAACCACCAGCAGCTCAGGGGCAGGGAGATGTTTCGTGGTATTTGCACCCTCCACCCTCGGGCCCTGCATTAGCTGATACCGATCACAGCCAATGTTGCTCTGCATCAGACTGTGTAGAGGGGGCCATTGATCAAGGGCCTCAGATGTAGACGCTGGATCTCCAAATGAGGTCATACTCACCCTCCCATCCTGCCAGGGAGGAAAGGAGCTGTCCCCTCTCCATCACTGGTAGAGGTAAACATGTAAAATATCGAGTTATAAGCCAGTGGCCCTCAGCCTTGGTGCCACGTTAGAATCCCCTGGGGAGTCCCACCCCACCCCGATTAAGTCTGAATCCCTAAGGGAGGGGCCCAGGCATCAGCAGGTTTCCAAGCTTCCCAGGGTGGCCGGGCTGGTAATCACCAAAGGCAAGCTTGGAGCCGTTTCTTCATTTCCAAACCAAAAGAAAGAAAGAAAGAAAATGGAAGTGGCCAGAGCCTCTCTCCAGGCGAGGAACAGAAAGCAGAAAAGAACTGGCTTCTTTTTGTGATCTCGGTCCAAACTTCTTTTTCTCTCTCTGAAGGATTCTCCCAGCAACCTCCAAGCAACCAGCCAAGAGATGGGCTGCCCTGAATTTTCGGTCCTCAGCTATAGAACAAAGAACTCTTTGAGGTTTCACAAGAGGCTGCTCAGCCCTCTGGCCCCTGGGCCCCTAAGATCTAGACCGGGAGCCTGGGCTGCCGCACCTACAGCTGAGGGAGCCTCAGAGCAGGGCTGTCACTCCACGGGCGGCCGCCCCGCCACCTCCTGCCACCCTGGTTCCCGGTGACATGTGAGATGCGGCAGGGAACAGAAGCCAGCAGGTCCCCCTCAGGGCCCCTCCACTGCGTCAGGATCATGGGCCAGGGAATCACAGCCCCCGCCCCTCTGCTGCAGGGAAACCAGCTTACACTGGGGGGAACCCCTCGCTTTGTTAGCGCCAGGATATCCCGAGCCGCCTGCTCCCAAACCCACTCTTCAGCTTACCTGAAGTGGTCGTGAATCCCCCAGTGTGGGGGGAGGATGGGTGGTGAGTACTTGAAATGGACTTGGGCCCTGGGCCGGGGCGGGGAGGGGAAGGAGGACTTGGCTCCATCTCTCTCACTTCCCCCGGCCTCCAAAGGTAGGAGAAGGTGGGCAGCGGTCAGGAAAAGCTGACCTCTCCAAGCCTTAGTGTAGGAAACCGCCCACCGCGACTTCTCACTCCGGCAGTTTTAATGGGGCACTCTTAACTGGGTCCTCTGAGATTGCCTCCACGCGTGTTCATTTCAATTCTTTGAAGGTAAAATATGATAAATTAAAGAAGCAAAAACAACAAATGGCAAACAGAAAAAAGTAGCAAGATGGTAGGGATTTAAACCCAATCATGTTGATAAATACATGAAATGTAAATGGCCCAAACACTCCAATTAAAAGGCAGAGACTCAGCTTTTTTCCCACTTGAAAAAAAAAAAAAGCATGACCCAACTTTCTGTTATCTAAAAGAAACACACCTTAAATATTAAGACATAGATAAGTTAAAAGGAAAAAAATGGAACAAGATACATAAGAAATCTGGCCATATAAATATCAAACAAAGTTAACTTTAGGACAAGGAATATTATCAGAGATAAAGAAGGACATTCCTTAATGATTTAAGGGTGAATTCATCTGTACATCTGTTATGTATCAAAAAATAAAATTTAAAAAATTAAAATAAAACTTCAAGAAAATATATCAACCAAAAATGTGTGTGCACATAATGACAGCTTCAAAATGTATAAAGTATCAACTGACAGAATTTAAAGGAGGAATAAAGAAATGTTCAAAGATAACTAGAGATTTTAAACCTCTTTGCTCAAGACTGATGGAGCAAATAGAAAATCAGCAAAGATATAGAAGACTTGAATAATGCTGTCAACCAAATTTACCTAATTGACATTAACATAACACTCCATTCAGCATCAGTAGAATACACAACACACATTCTTTTCAAATGCACATGGAACATTCAAGGTAGACTGTTTGCTATACCATAAAACAACTATCAATACATATAAAGGGTAGAGATTATAGATTATATTTGCTAACCACAAAAGAATTAAATAGAAAAAAACATAAGAGGAAAATCTGAAAAATCCTGAAATGTTGGGAAACTAAACAATATGCATTTGGGTAGCACATGGATCACAAAAGAAATTAGAAAATATTTTGAATTCGATGATAATGAAAACACAAAATAACAAAACTTGGAGGGTGCATCTAAAGCAGTGCTTAGATAAAAATTTATAGCTTTCAATGTTTATATTAGAAAAGAAGAAAGATCTAAAACCAACTATTTAAGCTAGTAAAGAATAAAAAAGTAGTAAAAGAAGAGCAAATTAAACCCAAAGTAAAAAGAAGGAAGGAAATAATGAAAATAAGAGCAGAAAGCAAAGAAATAAAACAGAGGGTAGAAAAATTCAGTGGAACCAAAATTTACTTCTTAGAAAACATTAATAAAATTATAAGCCTCTAGCTATACTAGTCAAGAAAAAAAAAAGAGAAAACTCAAATTATCATTATAAAGAATGAAAGATGGACAGCATTACAAATCCTATAGTCAATGAAAGGAAAATAAGGAAATATCATGAAAAACTTTGCGTCAATAAATTTAACATAAATAAAATGGACAAATTACTCAAAGGAAAAAAATTACCAAATCTGATCCAACAAGAACTAGGAAATCAGAAATAGCCCTAATCTATTTTAAAAATTGAATTTGTAATTTAAAATTTTCCCTGAAAGAAAACTTCAGGCCAGGTGGCTACACAAATTTAATCAAACATTTAAGGGGATATATTGCTAATTTTTTATGGATTCTTTCAGAAAATGGAGGAGAAGAGACCACTTCTCAATTCATTATATGAAGTCAGCATAACCTGATACCAAAACCAGATATTACAAGAAAAGAAAACTGTAGCCCAATATTTCTCATGAACATGGATGTGAAATTCCTTAAAAAGTCTTAGCAATTTGAACCCAGCAATAATTAAAATAGATAGCACATCATGACCACATGGGGTTCATCCCAGGAATGCGAGGATGGTTTGCCATTTAAAAATCAAACAATGTAAATCATCATATTAACAAATAAAGGAGAAAAACCATATGATAAATTTGATAGATGCAGAAAAAGGATTTGATAAAGTACAACTTGCATTCATGATAAAAACTCTCAGGAAGCTAGAAATCATGGGAACATCTTCAACCTAATATGGAGTATCTACAAAAAACCACCAGAATCAAACTTTATGGCGAATGACTGAACACTTCCCACCTAAGATCTAAAATGAGCAAGGATATCTAATCTCATAAGTTTTATTTAACACTTTATAGCACACCCTAGGTTGTGCAGAAAATGGTTTTGTACATACAATAATCTTCATGAAACTATTTAGAAAACATAACAGAAATAATAAGTGAATTTAGCAAGGTTATATGATACGAGATCAAAATCAATCAATTATATATCTACATACTAGCAAAGAACTATTGGAAAATAACATTTTTTAAAATACCACTTATAATAGCATGAAAACCACCCTTAAATACTTAGGGATAAATTTAACAAAACACATCCAAAATATGCACACTGAAAATGAAAAAACATTACTGAGAAGTTCTTTAAAGAAGAACTAACCAAATGGTAAGATATGTTGTTTTCGTGGGTTAGATAAGTTTGGTGGTGTTAAAATGTTAGTTTTGCTCAAATTGATCTATAGATTCAACTTAGTCCCAATCAAAATCCCAGAGAGTTTTTTTTTGGTAGAAATTGACAAGATGATTATAAAATTTATATGGAAACGCAAAGGATCTAAACTAATCAAAAAAATTTTAGAGAATAAAGTTGGATAACTTACACTGATTTCAAAACTTATCAAGCCAGTTGCTAGTTATCAAGACTGTGGAATTGGCATAAAGGTAGATAAATATATAAATGGAACAGACTAGAGAATCCACAAATAGACCCACACATATATGGTCAATTGATTTTTAATGAAAGTGCTAAAATAATTAAACAGAGAAAGGACAGCCTTTTCAAAATGGTGTTGGAAAAACTGGACATCCTATGGGGAAAAAAATGAAACTTGAATCTTTAGAGCTAAACTTTATAAAAACTAAAACCATGAAAAATTTTGGAAAAAAATCTTTTTGATCTTGGCATAGGCAAAGATTTTTTTTTTAAAGGACTCAAAAAGCACTGTCAGAAAGGGAAAAAAGGCCGGGTGCAGTGGCTCTCGCCTGTAATCCCAGCACTTTGGGAGGCTGAGGTAGGAGGATAGCTTAAGCCCAGGAGTTTGAGGTTGCAGTGAGCTATGATGACGCCACTGCCCTATAGCCTGGGCAACAGACTGAGACCCTGTCTCAAAAAAAAAAAAAAAAA
>CM052441.1:137787953-137834086 GCA_028533085.1 Varecia variegata | reverse complement strand
GGGGGGAACCCTAGGTAGGAATCAATGAAGCCTTTAAACCTTCCACACTGCAAAGGCCTGCGTTTCTCTGTTGTCTTTGGGAGCCTGCTGAATGGCTGGGAAACTGTTTTTAATAAACAAGAGTTCAAACGCTGAGTCTCCGTAGCCAACAGTCACGCCTTAAACTCTAAACTTTACATGAAAACTCTCCCAGTCCCTTTGAACTCTCCTTCCCTCTCCGACAGAGCATTCCAGTGTTTATGCATTTTTCGAGATTGCTGGCAGGATCGCGAGGCGCTTTGAATCCTTTCCCTCGCTTTAGCAATCTCCTGCCTTCAGAACCCATTAATGCCCTACTCAGCAACATCAAGGTAATGCTTTGAAGTCCCTTCTGGCTACAGGCCTCTCGCACTCTTTGGTTACTGTGCAATCAAATAATTAAATGGATTCTCAGGGAAAAAAAAAATCATTCTTTTCCTTGGTAATTAAACACTCCAGGTTGGACAGGAGCGCTGGGTTGCCAAGGGAGTGAGAATCTATAAAGACTCCAAGCCCAGAAGTCTTTGCTTGTGGCCCCCGGGGAGAAAAATAATAACAAGAAAGTCAGCTCGGTCCTCGCTTCCCTCCCCGCGCTGGCAGCTCCCGGGACCGCCCTCCCCGGGGCTGCGGGGGGGGGGGGGGGGGCGGCCGCAGCGCGACGGCCCCGGGTGGGGCCAAAGTCGGCTTGTCGGAGACGGTAGCTGCTGCGGGGCAGGGACCCGGCTCTGCCCCTCGCCCAGGGCACTTCTGCTCCTAAGAAGGCAGAAGGGGGCAGGAAGAGGAGGGCAGAGATGGAGGGAGGGAGGGAAAGAGATGGGAGAAAGGAGCCAGAGGGAGAAAGAAGGGGAAAGAGAGGGAGGAGGAAGAGAGAGAGATGTGGAAGGTGGAGAGAGGGACAGGGAGAACAAGGGAGGGAAGGGGAGAAGCCGAGGAAGGAGGGGAAGAAGGGGTGAGGGAGGAGAGAAGGATGGGGGAGGAGAAGGGCGGTTTAGGTAGCAGCTGTAGCTACTGGTTTTTGTCTCTCCGTCTTCCAGGCCTCCACCAGAGTTGGCTTCTCCCAGAACAAATCTGATCCCCCTTCAGCTGGGGATAGAGCCCCAACAGGGAAGAGCCCAAGGCACCCTCCGCCTGCTCCACCTTGATAACCTCAGCTCCTGCCTCTTCTTTCCCACCTCTTGCCTTTGCCCAGGCTGTTCGCTCCCCCAGTCCCCTGGCCATTCTCAGGACTCTGCAAGTCTCAGCTCCGCAGTGTCCTTCCTCTGGGGAGCCCAAGCCATGTGGTCCTTCCTCTGGGTCTCCCGACAAGCTGTATCCAAGCAGCTTGTCACAGTGAATCCTAATCTCTCAACTGGGGGTCTTCATTGCTTGCGTCCCCACCCCTACCCCCAGCTCTCACAGGTGTGGGTGAGGCTGGCAATGAGGGTGATGGACAGAGGAGAGTGAAAGTGGGCTTAGGTCCCAAGATCACCTTAAATAATGGCCATTATATACCCTACGCTTTGGCTGTGAGCATCTAAAGGTGGCATCCTCTGTTACTTGAATTTGCAGCATCTCTTCATTATTGCCTTCTTGTATTTCAAAGTGGTCAATGTCCCCTCTCAGACCTGTCTCTCCCCATTTTGGGCCATGTAATGTACACAACTGAACCTCCAGGAACTTGGCCTTGAGAATAGATTTCCCCCTACCTCCACCCCGGGACAGAAGCCGTATTAATGGTCAGAATTATTTTGGTTGGGCATGACAAAAAGCCAAGTCAAATTAACTTAAGAGAAAAAGGGCTGGTGGGATTTACTGACTCATGAGGCTGGGCTTTTGGAGCAGTAGAATCTGAGGATCCAAGTAATGTCATCAGGACTTAGTACATCTTTTTCTCAACCTCCAACCTGCCCTCTTATGGCTCTGATTTCCTTTCTGTTGTCTTCAACTTCAAGTAGGAGCTTTTCACACTGTGGCCCTCAGAAGCTCTAGGATTTTGTTCTACCATCTTAGAAGCTTCAATAGAAAGAGAACACCTTCTTCTCTGAATTCCTGGCATAAGTCCCAAGGCTGACTCTCACTGGACCAACTTAAGTCACGTGTCCATCCCTGAACCAATGGCGGTAGCCAAAGTGGCGGAATGTACTAATTGGCAGATCATGTGCCCGTCTTTGTCGCTGAGGGGTGTTCCCCAGAGGAGAGCCAAGGTGCTGCTATCAGGAAATGAAAATGCGGAAGTTGGACCAGCTGATATAACAGATGACCACTGCAGGAACAAATCTCACTGGTGCCATTTATGGAGAATCTCAGAGGGAGGTGGCTGGGAAGACACTATGTGGTGAAAGGGCAGAGAGAAACCAGGATCAGAAACAAGACTTCATCAGATCTGGTACAAAGATAGAAGGCGTGGAGCAATGGAACCAGGTTGAGTAGCAGACAAGCCAAGCAGGTGACTGAGGAACAGGACCTCCTGATAGGTAAGGGGCAGGGCAAGGCAGGCAGGAACTCCAAGCCCATTTCTGTCCCAGTCCAGAATTGTACAATTCCCGGGGGGGTCTGTAGCCGCCCCTGCGCTTAGCCCGCTTCCTGTCTCCAAGTAGGGGAGGCCACTACGCCTCCTGTTAGAAAAGGTGGAGGAATCATGGCAGGTTGGGACAGTGAGGGAGGCGGTTTGCAGCAACATCCACGAAATCTGCTTGAAACAGTGAAAGTCTTCACACATGGAGAGGTTTATCCTGAAAAATTATGGGATGCTCAGAATACTTTATTGAGCAAGAGAGTATGTCATATATTGGAAGGAAACATACCAAAATATGATCAGTTGGTGTCTTTGGGTAGCGGGATTACACGTAAATTTCTTTGTCTTTTTTATAATTCCATGTGTTTTTCAAATTTCCTACCATAACCATTTATTTTTGTGGTCAGGAAGAATACAAATTAAAGGGAAAAAATTCCTAAGCTGCTCATATCAAATGCTCTGGAAGCCAGCTTTTCACTATCATAATCTACTTGTCCATGTATTTCATTTTCTCGCCATTTCTCTGTTCCTCACCCTGGGGACCTGCCTGTCTCTCACTCTGGACACCGGCCTCTCGCTGGAAGCAGGTGGCTGACGCAGTCTTCCCTGCTCAAGCGAGGTTGGGATGGGGTCTCTGCTTCTCCAGGCTGAGGCTGGGTCTGGAAGCCCAGGCCGTGGTTCCCACTGGGCCCGGCCACTGCTGAGGGACCAGGGCTCAGATGTACAGCAGCTGTGACCTCCCCCAGCCAGAGCCACCCCCCTCTCTTGCCCCCTGGGCTTCTTCAGGCAGGATGAATGAACAACAAAGGCCTGTGGCCATCTCAGCCATGTCAAGAATTGGGTGTCATCTGGAGGATGCGTCAGCTCAAAGCTTTTATGTTGACAAGCCATATTGATAAGAAGACTAATTGCTTCTTGCTTCAGTCCACCAAATGCTCAACAATGATTCACAAATCACTGATACAATTGATTATTACAAATGACTTTACCCTCGTGGAAACAGACATCCATGTACTCATTGCCTGATTAGGGATGGGAGCTGAGACTCAGTTTACAAACAAGGTCCCAGCCAGAACAGAATCTTCCCCCCAAAAGTCCGTAAGACCCCCAGCAACCAGGTAGTTAATCCCTCCCCTTGGAAAAAATATGGTGGAATCACACTCACAGGCCGGTGCCAAACTCAGAATCCCTGAGAGGAAGAGATTGGACAGCTGGAGGAGGAGGCAGCCTCCAGGCCAGAAGGTATCGAGAATCCATGGAAGGGACATAGCTTTATATTCTCTACTGGAAATCTTGGAAGACAGAGAGTCCATAATTTCTCCCAATGACTGACCTATTTCTGGGTTTTATACCCCAGTGACTGAGATAGTCTTTGGAGGGAACATTGTGTCTCCTGCTTTTCATCCTGTTTTCCCTTCCATGAGCACAGAGGGAAAGGCTCGGATCCTAGCGTCATCTTCAGCTGGGCAAACGACGGGCAACTTGGATTTTCCAGTTTGGCCCAGGGTGGGTAGAAATGAAAACTAGGGCTGTGTGTAGTGGTCAGGATAGAGTGTGCCCTGGAAAAGCTGGCTCAGTCTCCTCGTTTAGGTGGAGGGAGGCAGGCAGGGAAGATGTAGTTGCTGAAATGATGGGCAGGGAGGGGGTGGACTGATGTCTTACACGTGGCAATAGTAAGTTTCTCCTTGAGGTGATGCTTCAAGTTTTTCTTTTCGAAAGATTTGTGCTTTTCTCTTTCTGTTAGGGCAGAGAAAATGACAGGTGTGACAATTGAATCAGTCCTGGAGACAGCGCTCTAGATAGTTGTCATGGGTTGAAGTGTGTCTGCCCAAAAAGATGTGGCGAAGTCCCATGTGACCTTATTTGGACATAAAGTCTTTGCAGATTTAACCAAGTTAAGATAAGGCTATGAGGGTGGGCCCTATGAGCCAATATGGCTGATGTCCTCGTGAGAAGAGGAGATTAGGGACACAGACATGTCCAGAGGGAGCTCGGTATGAAGAGACACAGGGAGGAGGCCACGTGAAGACTGGCGCTACCCTGCCCCGAGCCAAGGAATGTTTGGGGCCAGCAGGTAGAAGAGTTAAGGAAGGCTCCTTCCCCCACAGGTTTCAGAAGTTGCATAGCCCTGTTGACACCTTGACCTCAGACTCCCAGCCTCCAGAACTGTGAGGCAATGAATTTCTGTTGTTCTAAGCCACTCAGTTTAGGCCGCTTTGTTATGGCAGCTCGAGGGAACTAATACAGTATTTTAAATAGAAAGGTAATTAATAGAATTAGGTGCTTAGAATTTTTTTTAAAGAGTCGACAGAACAGGCCTAGGCTGAGCCTTTGGTCGTGACTTCCAAAACCCTCTCTTGTTGTTAAGATCACTGGGACAGAGGGTGGGAGAGAAAGCCAACCTCAGCCCCCGGCACCGTGACCGACACACACCGAGCACGAGAGGTGCAGAAACACGTGTTCAAACAAGGGCGCCCAACAGTATAATTTGGGCTAAAGTCGAGCTTGAGAAAAGGGAGCAAAGTCAGATATGGGGTTAAGGAGGGTAGGTGCGGTCACAGGGTGTCTGGGTGAATTTCACCTGGCACTTTCTATATCACTCAGGGTGACTTTATATCTGTGACGCTTTTGTCTATGGAGGTCTGAGCCATAGGCCTTACTCTCACAGTAGCTTACAACGCAGGGGAGGAAAAGAAAAAAAAACTAGCAGAAGTGAGCACAGGCTGAGGGTCTGAGGGAAACGCCGGAATCCTCGGGGGTTCTGAGCCGGAAGCCCGGGGAGGGCAGGAAGGAGCGTGGGGGCTTCAGCTGGGCCACGTCCATGACTCCAAGAGCTCTGCACACCTTAGCAACTTCCATCAGTGCCATGACGGACATTCATGGCGATCCTCATTTCACAGAGGTAAATCAAAGTGGAGAGAGGTTCATTGCTCAAGGCTACCCAGCTAATAAGTGCAAAGAATACCAGAAAGGCAGGCCCGGCCCAGACGGAGGCAAGCCTTGAGCATTCAGGCTCGAGACTTAAATTGATGGCACAAACATGGCTTGGGAGTCACACATGTGCCAGGCACCGGAGACTCAAAGACAAACAAGTTACCTCCTCAGACAGTCTGGCAGGATGTGGCCAAATCCCTAAAAAGAACCTTCGAGCCAGCAATTCTACATGAAAAACCTTCAACCCAATAATTAAAGACTATTTAGCTATGAATATTGAGGGAGATGTGAAGACGTATGAAGATTTAGCTGGGAAGATGTCATTACAACGTTGTTTATAATTGCAGAATTTGGAAACCATATAAATGTCCAATTATAAGCAGTTAAATACAATTCAGCCATGTGTTTAAGTCATGTTGTAGAATATAGAAAAATATTTATTGGTGCGGAAATATGCCAATGATATATTCTAGAATAAAAAATGCAGATTGCAAAATATCATATACTATGTGATCCTGGGTGTGCCCGTGTGTGTATATTTAAATCTGGAAGGACGCTGGAAAATGTTAATGGGGTTATCTTAGGTGATACTACTATGGACAATTGTTATTTTCTGCTGTTGCTTCTATTTCACAAATATTATTAATAATTGAGTATCTGCTAGGTATCATGTGCCATTCCAGGTGTTAAACACAGTGATGAATAAAATATATTTACTTCCTGTCTCATGGATGAATAGGTAAGCAATGAAATCATTACAATGTAGTTACAAATTAGAACATACAGGGAAAGAAATGAAATTCTGCCATGAAGAGGATCAGGCAGCGACATACATAGATCCCGTGGTCAGAGAGGACCTCTGACATTTAAATCGAGACCTGAAGGCTGAAAGGAGACCACCTCGTAGGAAGGGCTGAGGGAGGGCGTGTGCCTGGCAGAGGGACATGCATCTGCAAAGGCCCTGAGCAGCAGAGACTTTAGGGGAACGAGGTCAGTGTGGATGGAGCACAGGGGGGTTATTTTCAGAACTGAGCCGTGGATGAAATCCTGTCCAGGGGGCATTTTATTCTAGCTGTGGCAGATCCTTTCAAAACACCCCCTACCTACACATTTCCTAAGCTGCAAGACCTAAGGTCCTGTGCAAACTTTCCTGTTTGGAACCAGAGACTGTACCCAACAGGTAGGCTCCCTGAAATAATTCTGGTAATAGCCAACATTTACCAAAATGCCTTTTTTTTTTTTTTTTTTGGTGGTGGTGGTGACGGTGCTTTTGTTTTTGTTTTTAAACCAACTTGCTACCACCCACTTCCTTAGAGGCTCACTTTCATATCAGATTTCTAGGAAATGTGGTTGATAAAGTAATAATTGCTGAGAAGGATGTCATTCACTCTTACGAACCTTCTATGTAATTTGGGGAGTTTTTGTACAACCAAATTATATACTAAAGGTAAAAAAAGAGAAACATTTTTCTTCAGAAAACAAAAACAACTTTACCCAATTTTTCAAATAGACTGTAATATTTTCTTGGGGGTAATTGCCAATTTCCTTCTCTCTGACAGCATGATTACAGTCTCAGCGTTTTCTGGGGTGGGGAGAATAAAACGGGATCCTTTCTCCAAAGCCCCACATTTCAAACCCTTCCAGACAAACGGTCACCCTGAGTCAGAGTCCACATAGAATTTCCAAGTACTGTGTAAGGTCCTGGCCTTGACAGAGAAAAATCTGAAGATGCTTTGGGGCCAAAGGTTGGCTCCAGCTGAAAGTCCGTTTTCAAATCAAGCAACCTGCAAACCCACTCTCCCTCTATCTTCTTGGTTCTGAGCCAGGTGCAAGAGGGCAGGATGCCAGCCCCCGACCCCACGGTGCGGCAGGAAGGGTGTGAATTGTGAAGGGTGGGATTTCCACACGAGGAGCGAATCACAAGTGGGGAGGCCCTGGGCGAGGGCCCCGCGGCAACTCTAGAAAGAGGACACATTTGTTATCCTCGTTGAATCGGTGAGGAAACGGTGGCTCCCGACATGACAGGGCTCCAAGTAGACACAAAGCCAGGTCTGCCCAACCCAGTCTGCTCTTGACCTCTAATTATCTGCTTAAGAATTAATCAGATAGATAAGGCCGTGAAGACTAAACTACATGAATCCCGGTGGAAGCCGGAGGAGTTTAGAAAGGGGAAGGTCAGAGAAGGACAGAGCAACACACACAAATCACCTGGAGAGGTGGGGACACGCAGATCCTGGCGATCCGGGCGGTGGGACTGGAGCGCTCCCAAGCTCCCCCGTGAGACCAGCGCTGGGCGTCCTCAGATCACACCGGTGAGGGCTGGAGGCGGGAGGAAGGGTTTCTGGAAAAGCTGGATCTTAAATGATTTGGGGACACGGAAGGGAGGAACTGACAGCCCAAACCATGGGTTTTAGCATCTTCTTTTGAGGAAAAGATCCCTTTAAGAATCTAATAAAACTATAGACCCTCCCTCGCAATCACAGGTGATTCTGCAAACAATTTCAAGAGCTCACAAATCCCAGAAGCACATCCATGTCAGGTTAAGAGCCTCTAACTGTTAAAATGCGAGAGAAGCTGAGAAATGGGCCCCTCTTAGAAGAGATAGCCGTGTATCGTTCCAAAATATAAAAGGAACTCCTCCAACTCAACAACAAGAAATCTAATATCCCAACCTTAAAATGGGCTAAAGACTTAATAGACATTTCTCTAAAGAGGACATACAAATGGCCAACAGCTATATGAAAAGATGCTCAACATCACTAGGCATTGGGGAAATGCAAATCAAAACCACAATGAGGTATCAACTCGTACCTAGTAGGATGGCTATTTTCAAAAAACAAAAGACAGCAAGTGTTGAGGAGGATGTGGAGAAATTGGAACTCTTGTATACGGTTAGTGGGAATGTAAACTGGTGCAACCGATATGGAAAATAGTATGGAGATTCCGCAAAATAGTCTTCACAGCAACATTTGATCCAGCAATCCCACTTCTGGGTATTTGTTAGAAAGAATGGAAATCAGAATCTTGAAGAGATATTAGCACTCCCATGTTTACTGCAGCGTAAGTGTCCGCGGATGGATGGATGGATCAGGAAATGTGGGATACACACAATGGAATACCATTGAGCCTTAAGAAAGGAAGTGCTGCCATTTGTGACAACGTGGATGAACCCAGAGGATAGTATGCTAAGAGAAATAAGCCAGGCACAGAAGGACGAAGGCAGCATGATTCCACTTATATGAGGTATCTAAATAGTCACACTCTTAGAGAGTAAAATGGTAGCTGCCAGGGGCTGGAGGGTGAGAGTAATGAGTTGCTAGTCAATTATGCAAGAGAAGTTCTAGATACCCACTCTAAAACATTGTCTCTATAGTTAACAATACTCTACTGTAACTTAAAAATTTAAGAGGGTAGATCTCATGTTAAGTGTTCTTACCACAATGAAATTCAAACAAAAGAGGTAGAAACATGAGTGATCTAGCTCAGCTCTCTCTCACAAATGCAGCTGAGATGCCAAGTACTTGCCCACAGCCACCCAGACTGCAGTGCTGGGACCTGAGCCCAGGTTTGTCTGAGTCCCGTGTCCTTGTGCCCTGCTGTGAGCCCCTATTCCAGCCAGGAGGGGAAGGGTACAGCAGCCGCATCATTAGGATCAAGTTCAAGGAATCAGAGCCCTCCTCTGGCCCCTGTCGGTTCCCTCACACCCTTGCCTCCTCAAGGAAGGTGGCCTGGACCACTTAGAACGCTGCTCCATGCTGAGGCTGCTCAGGTCAAGCCCATCCCTACCCCACGTGGCCAGGACCCTGGCCTTGCTCTATCCTGTCAGCTTGATGCCCATCAGATCCACTGCAGAGCCCCATTTCATGAAAACTCAGCACACAAGAAGTCAAAGCCAACTGCCATCATGGACCCTTTATGTTTCAAAAGGGTTCTTGCTGGGACTCCTGTAAACAGACCTGCTCTCCCAGATCTGAACACAGACCGCAGCCCTCCTCAGCCACATGAAGCACACTGTCCACTGAAAGGTGCAGAAACTGCCTTTGTCGCCTCCTCCTGAGCCTCCTGCTTGCTATTATTGGCACCTTACCAGTCCAGAGCCTCACCAATGGCCCAGAAAAAAACAATCAGATGAAGTTAATGATTGGCCCCGCTGATGGGATCTCAGAACAGGGATGGTGGCTGGCTAGCATTGACCTTAAGTTCACTGGCCCCTTCACGGACATTCCAGGTCAGCAAACCCACTTTCCCAGGGGCTTCTCACTTCTGAGACACCTCCCGAAACGCAAGCACTCCTGGCAGGATCCCATCTCAGCCTCGTATCACCTGCACTACGTGGCCGGCCCGGCCCGTACACAATCTGCCTGGGAGGGAGGGACAGGCTGAACGGAGGTAGTAGAGGGAAGACGACCTCCAAGGACCTGTTGTCCACAGCCTGCTCTGTGACCAAAGCCTCAGCCAGGAGTCTGGTGATTTTGACAAAACCTGAGGGCAGGTCCAGATCAGGTAAGGGGTCGTGCTCAGGGATGGGCTGGAGAAGGTGGGAAAGGGAGCACAGACGTTCACATGCCACAGGGGCCCTGGGCTCTGCTCCCACCCAGAGGATTCAAAGACGAGGCCAATGTTTTGAAAAATATAAAATTTTAATAAAGGCTACATCTCTTAATTACAATAATTATTGTACCAAGTAATTTTCCTTAAATGAACTCTTTATAATGCATAATTTACAGTATAAGTAGAACAAAATGCCATGACAAAAGTCATTGAGTACAAGACTTGTAATAAAAAGGCATAAAATATATTTATACATAAACCCCTTTCGAAAAACAAGGGAAAGCTCGAGCCCTCAATATAGGGCGACACACGGAGTGGCCCCCGTGCAGGTACAGGTACTGTACTGATTTAAAGTCAAGCACTAGAGATAGTGGATTAATACTCTTTTGCCGTACACTATATACAGATGTATAGTACAAGGAACGATGGCAAACAGAACGCACAGATTAACTTAACACGAAAACCCGGACATGGAAGTGAAGGTGTCTGGAGGAAAGGTGCTGCTAGGTCTCCCACAACTGTTCGCTTCTCTGCGGGGCAGGGGGTAGTTTCCTGAATGGCTGTGGTCCAAAGACTAATTAAAAAAAACACAAACAACAAAAACCAAGAAACTGTCATTTCAATAAAAGCACAAGCTTGAACCACAAGGTAGTGATTCTGGCAGGCCGCAGCCACTGGGTCCTGGGACTCGGGGGAGGCTACAAGGTGTGGCACCTCAGTCACAGGATGAGTCTGGGGCCCCAACAGTGAGGCTGCCCCTGCCTGCTCCGCAGTGGGTCATCCCACCCAACAGGACAACCCCCAAAACGTTGATGATGTTGCAACATGGTCAACCCTCAAGACCTTTAAGACAAAACAGAGCAGCATGGGGCGGGGGGAAATGCACCAATTTCTGCGTGTGTCAATGGTAGGGTACCATTTTAAAAAGTCTGTCTTCACTTGGAGAAATGCAGTGCAAAACATAATTCCTCTTTTAATGAAGAAATCATGAACGCACTCCTAGCTCAACTCCTAAGTTTAGATAGAACATTAAAACTTCCTCTCCCCACCTTCCACGTTTAAAGCAGCATATCCATAAACTGGGGGTGGGAATTGACTGTTCAATAAATATCGGTAAGGACTCCTGTTCAGGTAAGCTATACACAGTTTCTCTTAGTTTATGGATTTCAGATCCCTAGGAAGTCATATATTATGTATGGAAGTCTCTCAAATACAGTCAGCATCTTCAATAGCCAAGAGTGGTCATGTTTTTAATAAATAGTTCAGGCTTTTATCTCAGTACCCAGCTCATGAATAATGAAAATCCACCTCCCCCCACCCTCCCGAAGGCCCACTGGCCAATTCTTCCCTAGACGTTGTTTTCTTCATTGGTTTAATTTTCCTTCAATGTGTTTTGTTGTCGCAGTCGCTCACGGCCAAGACAGGTCACGAGAACTTTGGGGCTCCAGTTTGCCACAGCCAGACCCCAGGGCTCAATCGATCCTCTCCACTTTGCCCAGAATCCTGCCCTCGTACATCGGGAGCACGGTCTCGTCGTCCCAGACCTCCTCGAAAACTGCTCCACAGGCAAACTCATCGCTTGCTTTTTTGAAGTAATACCTTAGAAGGAAAACCAGAAAAGCTTCTTGGTAAATGCATCTTTCACACTGTTTAAAAGAAAAGTGTGCCAACACGGAGGACTAAGGTTTCTTAGGAGTCTGCTACGGCAGGGGTGTGTGTAAACTGTTGCCCATATCTGAGTTAAGATGGCAACTGGGCTAGCCAGACCACACAGAACAGGTGGGCTGGGAGGAAGGCTGGGCACCCTCTGGGCAGCGGCCTAGGCTGAACCTGCCACCTGCAAGCGACTGAGGCTGCAGTCTTCAGCCCAGAACTTCCACTGTCACCCAATATACACATTGTGAAAAGCAGAGTTGCTTTTCTCCCCCTACTTTTTCTTGGAGTTGGGGGACAGAGGGAGAAAGGGAAAGGCAAGTGCCTGGAGTTCATTTGTAGCAACAGCCAAGAGGGTCCCTCAAGGAGACCCTGGACTCAGCTCCAGGCTCAGCCAGCCTGAACCGTAACCTGCAGGAGTCTGCAGAAGGCAGACTTCAGACAATTTAATCAGTCTGGAGGCCTCTAGCCCTGCCCACCCCCCAGTGCCCAAGTGCCAACACTCCCGGCCAGCCTGCCTAGCCTCCATGCAGGCACGCGGGAGGCAGGCCAGCCCCACGCTGCTTCCCAGGGATGTGAACAGACAGCACCCGCCCCCATAACACCCTCCCCTCTTCTCATCTCCCTCCTCTCCCACCCTACCCCTCCAGGGTCAAACACCAAAGGCCCTTCTATTATGCTCGTTGATTAAAGGCTCCTTTTATCCCACCCCAGCGTTCTTTCTTCTAAGGCTGTTTAATTGTACAGATGCAGATGCCGGGCCTCTCTCAGGAGTGTCACGTTTGGAAACAACTGCTGTCCTCTTGGGCCAGGCCTACCCCCAAACCCCTTCTGAGGAAATTAAGCTGAGGGCCTCTTCCTTCCCAGTCCCCAGCAAGGGAGACCCTCAGACGGATTAAACTCGCCCCTGCAAACTGTCATTTCCAGCCCATAAAGGCCACTCACAGAGGGAAGGTCACGGCCCCTGGGGGGCGAAGAGCGCCTGAAAACATTTCATTGTGTCTCAGGGTTACCGTTGGTTTTTGTTTTTGTCTTTTCTCTTAAAAAAAAAAATTAACTCCCCTTGGTTAGAGCTAAATTTTTTTCCTCTTTAATGAAGGCAAGCCAAATACTTTCATAGGAGATAAGGCTAAATAAAGCGAAACAGCTGGGTTTAGTCAAGGTCCTTTGTTTTTAGCATTCCTGGCTGAGCTAACGCATCGGGGTGAACAGCACAGCTCGGATGGGTCACAGCTGAAAACGCTTCATGTCAGGGGGTCAAAATGTTTGGGGGAGCCTGATCGGAGACGTGAGAAAATGGGAAGAGGCCCTGTGCACAGGAGACCCTGGACAGCAAGGAAAAAGCCACTTTTCCAAATAATAGGCTCGAACCCCAATGCCACCCTCAGACCCTCGGCACCCAGCTGCAACCCCACTAGAGCTTCCCAAGCTGGGCTTCTACAGCATCTCTAGGCAAACACTCGAGGACCTTTTCCATAATTGCAGCCTCTTCCCGAGAGGAGAGAGGCAACACTCTCTCGGCCCCACCCCCAGGACTTCAAACATGCTGCGCTGCCTTCATTTTCTCCAAGAAACGGGCTTTTCCACTGCAACATGCTCTATGTGGCAAACTGCTTTCTTCTGACATCTGGCACCAATCGCGTCTGGCACGTCTGGAGGGACTGTTTGCTTTTTGAACCCCTGCCATGTTGAGATTACTCAACGCATCCCAGGTCCCCACCCCAACCCCCACCCCTACTCCACAGCCCCAACCTTGTTGGGCTTTTTTATTGGGGGGGGGGGTGCGCAAATTAAGCGGTTGGAGCACCAGCCCTGCTGGGAGGGCGAGGCATGACACCCTGTGCCCCCCACCCCCCAGGAGGGCACTGAGTCCCCGCTCAGGCCCTGCAGAGATAAGGCGGCCGCAGGGGCCTTCCCACAGCCTGATCCAATCAGGAAAGAATTTGAGAGTCGACCATTTGTGCAAGTCTTTGTGCATTAAAGGGGAGGCCAGGGCTTCAAAGCCAGGCTTATTAAGTGTGCCTCAGGAAAAAAAAAATCAGAGCCAGATGTGGCCAGAGTGGCTGAGCGAGGCACCTTCCCTGCGAGCCCATACTCAGCGCTCCGTGGTTCTTCTCCCTGAAGGTCACCTGCAGTTCCACTCAAAGTCTGGCCGAGTAAAAGCCGAGACCAAGACGAATCCCTAGAGGGACGCACTTGTGTAATTAGTTCCACCTTGTGTCTTTTCAAGATAAAAAAGAAGAAGAAAAAGAAGACAGGTCTGTTCCCCAAACCCTTTGATACCGTTTCAGGATCATCTCTGCCCAGGTGTAAAAGGGAAAGATCTAGGCCTAACTACACGCCCTGCCAGTCAATCACCTGCAGGGTCTCAGCCAACCTCCGTCCCTTCCTCCTGCAAAAGGAGTCTCTTTTGGCCTTTGGCCCTGCCCAAACTAACTCCCAGATGAAGGCAGCTGGCGAAGCTCCACAGGGCCTGCTCTGGAGGAGAGGGTGTCTCAGCTCCCAGCAGGTGGACTCACCTATGTCCGGGAGCTGGTGCCCACCTGGAAGGTCTAAGTACTACTCGGTGTTCTCCACCTGCATCCCCTGACTCCAGGGCATGGACAGTGGTCCCACACAGGGTCCAGGCACACAATCGAGGAAGTGGCACCCCCTCTTGGGTACAGACCCCAAAGGTGAGCACCTCCTTAAATTGGCTGCCCTGGGAGCCTTCGCTCGTCTCCCCGGGTCCCAGCCCAGTGCCCGGCAACCCACGGTCTGACCGGAGCAGCATCCGCGTGTCCCCTGGAGTGAAAGTCACGGAGAAGGGGCAGGGAGGACTCTGGATGAACCAAGGTGTGGTCACCCCCTGCCCGCATTAAGAGGACAGTGTGTGAGAACTGGCCCACGGCCGGCCCTCACCCTCCTCAGCTCTGGAGTCCTCTTAAGGGCCCTGCAAGCTGTGTGGGGCTTTCTCAAGGGCACCTCCACTCCGCAGATGAGGAAAGAAGGCCCAGAGGTTAAGTTCCCTTCCCAAGGCCCCTGCAGGGAGAAGACAACAGTGAGGCCCAGGCAGGAAGAGTGGCCAGCTCGATTCACCCTGTGCCCACCCACGAGTCCGGCCCCTTCTTTGTTATGGACAAAGGCGCATCCCTGCTTCCAATGACCCGTGAATCCCAGGAGATAGCTCTTTAGGCAGAAAGGCGTAGTAAGAAAAACACTGCCATTTCCTAGCCATGCTCTCTGGGCCTTCAGTGTGGAGGTCTCTCCCAAACCCCAGCCCAGAGGACAGAGGTGCTTTCAGGCCCTCCCTCCTAATCAGTTTGTCTTTCTCTCCCCTCAACACATGTCCCTCAATTTCAGGCAGAGCCTCCACACCAAGCCCCAAACCCAGCCCTCCTGAGTAAGTAAACAGCGGCTCCTTTTCTTCTCAGTCTTGTTCACCTGGTGGAAGAAGCCCAGCCAGGTCCCCAGAGAACCCCCAAGTAGCCTCCCTCTCAGGGCAGCTGCTGTGTTACTGCTGTGAGTGGTCAGAGCAGACAGGAAATGAGGAGGAGCCGAAATGAGCCCAGCAGCCCCTCCACGGCCTCCCCCGAGCACCTCCTGGGCCCCTCCTCTCGGCCCCTCCCAGGTCTGCTCAGGCCAGGGGAGCTGCTCCAGGCTCTGGCTCTTGGTTCTAAGCAAACAAACTCTAGAGCAGAAGAAAGCCACAGGACTCTTACCTATAATTTCCCTTTTTGCTGAGCTGCTCTTTAAAGTGGCCCAGGGTCAAGCTCTGCGCCTTCAGCATCCTCCTGTATGGGATTTCTTCTCCACAGAAAAAGTAAGTGACGACCAACTCATTGGCCTGGAGGCCGTGGACACCTGCCAGTTTCTTTGGCTCTTTGTGACTGAAAGTAAGATGGAATGCAACAAGTTCAGCATTTTAAAGCAGACACACATCTAAAGCAAACACATACACATGTGCGCAATGGACAGGGTATCTGAGCACTGAGGCTGCAGCCTATAAGCTCAAAGGAGGCTTGGGGCAGGGCCCCTTATCACAGAAGCAACCACCTCTGGGGGACACCCAGTGTGATCCCACGTGATCTGCATGGAGCACGCAGGAAGGGACGATTTCCTTTTGGTTGTACAAATTGATATCATTTCCCTCACTGCCACCAAATGGGGCACCAAATGGTAGCAGTCCCTTTCAGGTTAGCATAAATGGGGTGCTCGCCAACGAAGACCAAAGAGGAGAAATTATCACAGAGCTGCAGGGGCTCACCCCGGTCAAGGAATACTGTAGAGACAAACCCAGAGCAGGGCCCCTCCAGGGGCGACATGACTTCAGAACACCTGAAGCCCACCCATCATTCTGGCAGAACAGACACAACTAAAAGGGGTTACCCCATAGTCATTTCACTGCCCCTTTTATTCTGAGTTTTTGTAGAGTGGCTTAAAAAAAAACAAGCTGCTGGCCTGGATAGCTGGTAGAATTAAAACAATGAAAAGGACCAGGGAGGGGGCCTCCTCAGGACTTCAAACATTGCTGCTCACTGCTCAGGAGGAAGAGGCTGAGGAAAAAAACCCTTTTGTTAGACATCGTAGATCTCCTTAGCAGATTTCTTTTTAAATGCACCATCCTATAATTATCCTGGGCAGGCTTCTCAATCCACTTCACAAAAGTGTAAATTTACAAAAAGAATCATTGCCTAATTTAAGGAAAATATTCTGTTTTCTGTAAGCAAAAACACAAAGACGGTCCTCTCCATCTCTGCAATGGTGGAGAATCATCTTTCCGCTTAGGGGTGACAAAGATGTTTCTGGTATTGCCAACTTGCAAGATGAATGGTGACAACTTTCCTATCCAGATTTGGGGTCCCTTTTACCCATCTGTTAATGGCTTCATGTCCCAGCTTTTAATTGATGTGGGCCCAGAAAAACTTGTGCTAGACTGCCTTTCTCAATACACATGGGTTTTCCATGGACGGCAACATCTGTGTTTACTGCTCCTCATCACTAGCATTAAAATCAAGGTGATTTTATATACCAAAAAAAGTTTTGTAAAAACGCAACTTCAGATAGCGAATACCCTGAAACATAAACCATTCAGATTTCAGTAATGCCAGGTGAAGTCACTCACTCTTCTGGAGCCAGACATGGGTTGGAGAGGGGCATGGCTCCTGCCTGAACAGTGCCCGAGTGGTTCCTGTCTCTCTGCTGACTGGCCACACAGCACCTGAGGACACAGCCAGGATGAGGAATTTAGAGACGCACTGTCATCCCCAGAGCAATTGGGAAGCAGACAGAAAATTACTCTCTTTGGCCTCCTGAAGAGACACGGACTCAATTTCCATCCCTGTGGAGACCCAACCAAGGCCCTGTGTTAACAACTGCTGGAGGACTGGAAGGCGTCCTGGGAACAGCCATCCTAAGCCCTCCTGAGAGCCCAAGACAGGACACTCCCAGCTGCAGCCAAGGGGGTTCTTTGATTCTCCACTAGTCATGGCTTCTCATACGCTCATCTAACCAGCCTTAAATGAGCAAGACATTTATAAGGAATGGGATTTGTAAGGAATTACTGAAATTCATTCTTCTACTTCTAGGCATGACTTGCCTAACAAACAGATCCTGGCAGAATGAACATAACTAAAGAGAACAATTTCTAGAAGGTGAAAAGGAGAATCTTACTCAGCCAGAAGGAACTGCTCCTCTCTGAGGGTTTGAGACCCCGGCAGAAAAGAAAGGCCCTCCCCACTAACAACGGACCAGGTCTCCAACTCAAACCCAACCCCTGCATTAATCTCTGACCCCTCGCTTCCACTCACCGCTGCTTTGGGGGCTTCGACACCTCAGCTAGCCTGCGGCAGGCCTCCTCCAGCTGAGCCAGAGTGTTGGGTGGGGTCAGGGGAGGCATCGCAGGGTCCTGGGTAAACGGGTGGGCACGGGGGGTAGCGCGGGGGTGCCCACTGTTGCCCCCCCACAGATGGTGCCGGCCGGCTCGTTCACCTGGGGACACTCGGGCAGACTCCAAGGGGTAAGCCTTTTTTGTGCTTTGGGCACTGAACAAGGAATGAGAGAGAGAGAGAGAGAGAAAGCAGAAGGAAAGAAATTGGGTTAGAAAAACTGGAAAATGTGACTTCAATAGAAACTTGTCTATTCTGCTCTAAGAGAGACAGAGAAGAAAAAAATAACTACCATAACACGAACAGGGGTCGTTGCCAAAACATGACATTTTTGTGGTCTGCTCAGTCCACCGTTTAATATTAAGATGGCAGGAGCAAACAGTCACACTTGTTTTCGGCCGACTGCAAAAATAGCCATCCCCACAATGCCTCCGTACTGAGTGCCCACGACCCCCGCGGCCGCAGCGGCGGCAGGCAGTGTTTACCTATGGGGCTTGGGCTTGCTCTGCCGCTCACTCTCCAGCATCCACTGCCAGACATCCTGCGACCTGTCTCCTTCCTCCCCGGGAAGCTGCAGGGCCCCAGCTCCGCCGGGGGCCCCTCCTTCCCTGGCGGGCAGGGCCAGGCCCGGCTCCGTGCCTTTCCCATTTCGTTTGGGCAAGGTACTGCCTCTGCTGCCGCTGTGGGGAACCAAGAACCACACCCAACCCAGAGACCAGGTTAAATCTCCAGGACTCCTTGAATCGAACAATTGGGCAAATGAGGGACAATGACACCAAAGACCCATGCACCTGCTCCCCACCCCCCACCCGCATCATCCCACCGTGCCCTCTGCCTCCCTCCTGGAAGCTAAATGCCTGTGCGGTAAAACCCCACCTCACACCTGCCCAGGGCTCTGGCTGGGAGACAAACCCCACCTGGGACCCAACGGTCTTCCCGACACCTACCCAAACTGCTCGCCCGGCATGGGCTCCAGAGCCTTGGGGTGGCTCTTGCATTTAGAATAGCAGTAAAACTCGGTGCCCCCGGGGCAGAAGCAGCGCACCCTCTGTGTGGCTTCCGCCTCGATCTCCTCCTTGGTCTTGGGGACGGCGTGGTGATGGATGTAGTGGTGGTGGACGTGCTTCGTCGTCTGCTTGGTCACGAAGCCCTTGCCCCCGAGGAGCGGGCAGGTGCCGGGCGATGCCGCCGTGGGGGGCAGCTTGCCCCCGAGCGGGAGGAGGGAGTGGTACTGCTGCTGCTGGTGGTGGTGGTGGTCCGGGGAGCGGGAGCGGGGGCTGTAGCGGCCCATGCCCGGCGACTGGCAGCCAGGTGTCTTGAGGACCCTGGACAGGTGGTCGTCCAGAATCGTCTGTGGGTCCTCCTCGTAGCTGCCGGAGGGCAGGAGGGAGAGGGGGTGCGGGGTGGGTGCCCCGTCCCGCGAGCTCGCCGTGAGCTCCGGCCCCTCCTTCTCTTCATCCTGGAAGGGAAAGCAGCAGGAGGGGAAGTGACCCAGGGAGCATCGGGGACAAACACAAGCCACGGGGTCGCACCCGCAGGCCCGCAGCACGCACGCGCGCACACGCACGCACGCACGCACACGCATGCGCACACGCGGCGGGCAGACGGCCAAGCCGCACTACCTCTCGGATCTGCTGCAAGCGCTCCTCCAGGCTGTGGCGGCTCTCCAGCTCCAGCTTCAGCTTCTCCAGCCTTGAGATCAGCTCGGCCGCAAAAGTGGCAGGTTCCACGGGGGTCATCTCCTTGGGCAGGCGGTGGGTTCTCTACGGACGGGGAGGAAAGGGACAAGGCACGTTTAGCAGGCCTGGTGGGCGGCGGCGGCGGCGGCGGCGGCTTGGCCAGAGCTTCCCGGGCCCGGCGCGGGCCGCGTCCCCATGTTTGGGCTGAGAGCGGATGGCGAGGCGGCCTGGGCTGCTCAGGACTTTTATGCGCCGGCGCCGTGGCCTCATGGAGAGCCATGGGCCCCACCAGCGTTTGCCTTGGGCAGGAGCAGTTGGTCGCACTCCGAGAGGCCCTGCTTGTTCTCTCTGTAGTACAACCAGCCCATCAGTAGCTACTCTGAAGTAGAAAATCTTCAAAGACTGTTGTCAAACATCAAAAAAAAAAAAAAAAAAAAAAAAAAAACCGGCAGCCCTCTGAGGTGGAGAACGGAGAGACCAACTCAAGGAATAAAAAGTAGAGTCTAAACAGAAAGGGAGTTGGAAATTTAAAAAAAATAAGATTGGAAAGGAGGTGGGAGGGAGGAAAGGGAAAAAAAGGGAAGTCAAACGGCTCCGGATCAGAGAAGAAGTGGTAATTTATTTCCTGGCCGCACACTGCGCACCTTTGAGGTGGTGTTGTCTCAACACTGTCCTCGATCTCCCTCGTTTTTCTCCTTCCCTCCTCCCTATCTCTTTGTACAGAAAATGAAGAAAGCTGCTGCAGGCTAGTAGCAGAACACTGCTGAGCTTGGCTGCCTGAAGCTGATCTATCAAGGGAAAAGGGAACATCTCCAAATCAAGTGCAGAATATAAAAAAGCACCGAGAATGCCTGCCAAAAGCAGCAAACAGAGAGAACCCCCGCTGCCCAGCTTTCTGTCCTTTTCCTGTCATCTTGCTCCCTCCACCCAGCCCCCCACCTCTCCAGTTGTTCTACCTCCTTCTTCCTCATCTCCCTCTTGCTTTGACCCTTTCTTTGGGGTGGGGTGGGGTGGGGTGGGGGGAGCTGAAAGCCAACTTGCAAAGGCCAGCACCTCCCCCAGCTGAAGAGATGGGCCTCGCCAGGGCAACCACTTAGCTGCAGAAGTGTGAGAAGGGAGAGAAAGGCCCCCATGTAGATAGAGGCCCTTCTCACACAGGCTGGCTCCACGCAGCCCCGGATCAAAGTGCTGCCTGATGGAGAAAGTCGATTTGCACACCCCAGGACAAAATCATCTAATTTACAAGCTTGGGCAATAGAACTTTTCTTTGTTAACACATATATTCCCCCAGTCAAAAAAAACCCCAAAATAATGTCATCAATACTTGTATTTGTAAGGGGAGGTCCCTAGACAAGCAATTTTAATATGCTAATTTTAAGACAAGGTAAGTCTGCCCTTGTCTGTGTGAAGAGCTTTCAGAAGAGCTACAGTTCATGTACTAATGCAACATGGGATTAGCAATTCAATGTGTTAATTTTCTAAACACAACATAACCAGACCAATTGGATTCTCCAAAGCTGGCAGGAAGGATTCATAAACACCAGCTATAAGCTAGGTGCTCTCTTCCCCTCCCTGATCAACAGCATCCTTGCAACCTGGATCTCAGGCTGTTGTAAGAAGCATAGCCCTAAAATGGGAATATAGACAGGGAAGCTCTCTTGTGTACAGGGGCCATGTGCTGGCTGCTTTAGGGGACATGGAAATAAAAGGGGAGGTGTAAGAAAAGCCCTTCACCCACCAACTCAAAATCACAGGAAGAAGCTGCTCCTGGGATCCTCACTGCTAAACACTTCATTCATTCAACATCTGTGAGGCACACACAGGCTCAGCAGCAGGTACTAAGCCAAGTTCTGGGGTTGGAAATAGACAAGACAAACAGCTGCCCTTCAGGGGCTTCAGAAGTCAAGAAGAGAAATGGCCAAGTAAATAGATAAATAGATGACTCAAATGACCCAGCCATGCAGTCAACACAAGATGTAAAATGTCTCAGGGATATGATTTTTCTTCCTCTAGCCTCATTCATTCATTCAAATGTTTATTGAGCACTTATTATGTGTCAGGCACTGTTCTAGTCTCTGCAGATACATAATTTAACAGAACAGACAAAACTCCCTCCCCACAGGGGGCTTCCATTCTAGTGGGAATGCAATGAGCCCATCATGCTAGAGAGAAGCATGGATCATCTCTTAGCATTTCTTGGTTTCTGGGAAGGAACTGCTTTGGTTTCTTTCTCATAGAGAACTTTCTATTTTGAATTCAGAAAATGTAAAGGTTCAAAAATTGGTCATCTTGGATCTCATAACCACATCACTTTGCTCAACATCACAACCCATGTAAATGTCTCTTGTCCAGTTCCTCTCTCCCTTTCCCAGAGGGGACCTTAGGTACTGCTCCTTTCTATCTTCCCTATACTCCTCCCCACCAACCTCCCATCCCTTTTCAGGACTCAACATGGCAGGAATGGCCACCTCCCCCATCCAGACTGTACTCACCGGGAAATGAGGTAGAGACACTTGGCCATTGGCCTTGACGCTGCGATGCATTTCTCTCTGGAGCTGTTTCTTACTCCCCACACGATAAGGAGGGATTCCATCTCTAAGGGAAAGAAAAAGGCAGAATCCACGGCTTACGAGGATGCTTTCAGCACCTGGGTTGACTTGCACGCCATCCTGAGATCCCACCAACAGACAGGGCCACACACTTCCACGGGAGTGTGTCACACATCTCCAGAAGCCATCACTGTTCCCATGGGGAAGGCTCCATCCAAGATCAAATTGCCAAAAAAGCTTTAAATCCTGCCTATCAGTCATTTCTGGAAACCCAGCTCCCTCTTGGAAGCAGGAGCATCAACCTGGAAAGAGCTCGGTAACTCTCGTCTTAGAGCCCGGTTATGCGCCTGCCAGCCCAGACGCTGCAAAGGCTCCCCTACTTGACCGGTGTCCCAGGCCCTTTGCTCCTCCCAGCAGTCTGTTACCACTGTAGCGTACTACCCCAGAGCGGGAAACCTGTGCCTTACAAGGAATACCAGGGAGAAGTTGCAGGGAGAGGGACCAAACCCACAGAGGGCTAACTCAGGCATTAGTGAGGTATGCATTATTCTCCAATAGTCAACCTCCTAGTCATTTCCAAATTTATTCTTTTTATAAACTACCACAAGGTGATTTACAAGAATAATATACAGTAAATCTTTTGGCTCCTTCCTTCCTTCAGCTCCAAACCCCACCACCCCCAACCAACAAATTCTCAAAGACATATAACCAATGTGGGCATAAAGAGAAAAGACCCTACTATATGGTGTTCTGTGCAATTCATTTAAATACTTGAGTACCTACTATGTGCCAGACCTTGTTCTAGGCACTGGGCAGAACAGTAGACAAAGGGGATAAAAAAATCAAACACTGCCCTCATGAAGTTTATACTCTAACGGGGTGGCATAGGCAAGGAGCAAAATATACAGTATGTTGGAAGGTGGTTAAGTACGATGATGAAATACACAGCAGAAAAGGGGGAAAGAGAATCACTGGGGGTAGGGAAGTTGCCATTTTAAACTGGGGGTCAATGAAGTCCTCATTGAAAGGTGACCGTAAAGCAAAGACCTGAAGGAAGTATGGGCTCCTGTGTCCTTCATTATATTTTAAAAAACAAAACATGAGCAAGTGGAAGAAGTTTAAAAAAGAAAGACGCCACTCCAACTACTATTCACTAAACACATGACTGGGAGTTGCCATGATTTTTTTTCAAAAAGAATTTCCTTCTGAGAGCAGTAGAATGGTCAAAGTGTGACTATTTTCCCATTCATGTCCCTTCAGGAGGCCACTTATTTACCGAAGCCTCAGGATTCAAACACTTACATAATGAATCATCCTTTGAGGCTGTAAATATTGAAATTAGGTGTTTGGCTATTTCCCTTTCCCTGGTGTTTGGGTCATCATAGGGTGGAAGGAAGAAAAACATCTCAGGCTCAAACAGGAGGTGAAAACAGGCAATGCCTAAAAATACCAGGGAGCAGCCGGGGAGTGACTGGACGACCTAGTCACCAGCTCCTTATCTGTGATGCCCTAGAATTCCAAGTGGCTGCAATTTCAGGAAGGCTGCTGCCCAAGGCCAGAAAACAAGGCCACCGAGGGGACAACAAAGATCCCAGTAGATCAAGGAACCAATCTGTTAAGCAAACCTTAGCTGAGGAGTAGATACAGGATAATCACATTGAGAGGAATGGGGAGGGGAAGGAAGAAATCAGTCTCTAAAGCAAGAACTTACACACAAGTGTGAGTCTTGCCCCAGAGAAAGTCGAGTGTGTGGCAGAGACAGCACTGTGGGAAGGTTAGCAGCCGGCTGGCCAGTGCCCATTAAGAACCACGTCCCCCAGTCAACCTGCTACTCATGAGGCCCAGCACTTGGCCAAGCCGTTGCAGGCAGAGTAGGACAAAAGGTTCTAAGTCGTGCAACTTCCTGAACCACCTAAAGATGATTTATCCAAACTTAAGTGTTTTCACCTTGGGATAGTTTACTGGGCACAGGAGAAAACCGGACTTTCAAAAGCATGCCAGGCTTGACCAGCAACCAAATCCCACCTGCGGCGACTGTGACAGGAGTGGCCAGCTCCCGTGCACCAAGTTCCCACTGCGGGTCAGGTGCTGGCTCACACGTCTGATGTGTAATTGGACTTCTTTCTTACAAGACTCTTAAACCACATTTCCCAGATGATCAGAAATGCTCAACAACTCGCCTGGAGTTACAGTCAGTACCAGTCAGATCCAGGGTCCAAACCCAAGCCACCACTGGCCTCCAGAACAGGTGTCCTTAATTCGACAGCCTACACTCAAGGTCCTGGTTTCCAGAAGGCCCTCCCAGCCCCTGCCAGAGGAATCAAGCTTCCTTGGGCTCAACGTGGAGGTGCCGCTTCCTAAGTTCCAAGGAGTCACCTGACATTCTGAAGAGATGAATGGGAAATCTCTAGAATGTTCTGGAAAGTCCTTCCCCACCACTTCGTACTCACTGGCTATGGGACATGCCAGGTGGTTCCCAAGGTATGATGAATATCCCTCTCTCACCTAAAGTCTCTGTGGGGTGGGGGGTTCCACAGATTGGGTCTCATGCTGGTCTAACTAAATTCTGCTGCTCTGGGAAGGCAAGACAATGTCCACGCCCCTCTCCTGACCAGCTGCTCTTCCTGGGCCTTAAGAGAGTGGATGGCTCTGCTCTAGGCCTCTCCTGATAATCTTGGGGGACAGGAGTCAAGCATCCCATGGACCCCACCATGACACAAGTGACATAAGGCTCCAAGAGTCTTGGAAGAGTTCCCCATCCATCCCTTCCAAGACTCCATCTGAGGTTTCCACTACTAGCCTTCACTCTTTTCTCCTTTCTTTCCTCTCAGATGGAAATCAGTGGTAAAGCTTTCATACCTTTTTCTTTCTCCATATAAGGTAGAACAAGAAAAGGGGGGAATTGGGGAGAGCAGGTCACTGCCAAATTGAAGGCAAGAGGAAGAAATGATTTCAAGAGCACCCACCCAACATACACCCAAAACACCCAGGCAGGTGGAGGATCGAACTGCAGGAAAGGCAACTTGTGACCAGAGTAGAAAAGGGAGATTTCAGCTTGCAGAGGCTCAGAAAGGCTTAACAGGCACCTTCAAGGAAATGTGGCTTTAATTCCCCCCAGTCAAGAATCTTCTTCCAAAACAGCCCCTCATTCCAAAAGGGGGCCTCTTTTTTTTTATTCAAGCTCTAAAAGCCTATGATCAGTTTCCTGGCTGCTCAAGCCTGTGGGCTGGAGAGCACCAGAGTTTTGGTCCCTCTACAGTCTCCTTTAATTATAAACATTTTAGCTAACGAGCCGCTGCTGGGCCCAGCTGTTTCTGGGGAGCGTGGGTTTTGAAGTGTGGACTCCACTTAGCTGCCATTTGAGCCGAGCCAATTAGCTTAGCCTTTTGACTCCACCGTGCCCGACCTAACCTGAATGTCGTTTTCTGGCAGCTTTGAAATAGCAGACTCATGTGCACATGCGTCCACTTGCATCTTCATTTGGCAACCACTCTGAAGGCAGCCTCTGATCACAGCCAACATCAAAAGCCTGGTTTGTAAGAGAAGGTAATATTTGAAGTTCACGCGGATGTACTTCCTGGTGTCCAAAGTAAACCCCCATAAATAAGATATAAAGAAATAAAAATAAATAAAATAACTCATGACACCCCCTGCATGGAATGCAAGGAAATCATCTTGTGCTGCTTTGGGGACACTCGGAGCAGAAGCAACCTGCAAACATAGCTGATCCTGATTGGGAGAGCAGCCCCTCTAAAACAGAAAAGACGGAGCAACCACGAGGTTGTGCCTGGGTGGCAAAGAGCCCGCTGCTTCGCATGTCTTCATCCCTCTGCTCTAACCTCCTCGGCCCTGCAGTCCTCCTGCCTGCAGTGCTCCAGGGATTGGGCTTTTGGGCTTTCGCCGAGAGTCTGGCAGTTAACATTCAAAAAAAATTTTTTTAAGCCATTTCTTCCGAGAATGCAGGTTTCAGAGTAACAGGCTCATAAAACAGCTTTTTCAGAGGCCTGTGATGGAGACCCAAATCCCCAGCCATCTTTAACAGGGCTTTTGACTTAGCAGGAAAACAGAAGTCAGCACTGGGCTTTGGGAGAAGGCAGTGATTTCTTTAAAGCCTCTGCCTGTTCTGCACATCCAGGCCCGGCGTGCAGCTCCCTGGAATAACCAAGTGCAGGCCAGCCCTGTCCCAACCTCTACCCAGGCCTCTTGCAAAGGCCCCCGGGACTTAATTGGTTCTGTCGCAAATGAGACGATTGCTTCCCTGGGCTTGTGTCTAATGAACTCCAACCTTCTGGAGTCTATTGAAGGCTGCCTGTGACCCCCTCTATCCTCCTTAACCCCTCCCTAGTCCTGTCCCCTCCCCAACTCCCAGCGGGGCAGCCAGGCCCCCTCCCCAGCCCCTCTCAGCCCGCGCTGGCCATTGTGAGGAGGAGAAACAGCCAGGGCTCTTTTCATGCTTTATGGGGCGCTCCTATTCATTTGTTCAAGGAAATTTCAAAGGGGCCTGCTACCCTCTTATCCCCTCTAAGCTTCCCCAGATGAACAATGGGCTGAAAGCGATTCAGTTCAGCTTTTCATCCCCCACACACTTTATTTCTCGCCCAGCGCTCTCATCTGCACGGGCGCACAATTGGCAGAGCTCTGAAGAGGGGTCTAATCCCAGCCCTGGGAATCCTGGGTGACCGCCCAACACTGGGCAGATCACACACACCCAGGGCCAGCCGACCAGAGAACATCCAAGTAGCCAAGTGTGTTCTGCAGGAGAGACCCCCATGCCTGGCACCCAATGGCAGTTTGAGACCCACAGGAGCCACTAAATGCAAACAAGCCCCCATCTGACAGGCTTTTGGTTCTGGAGACCCTTTTGTCCCCCACCACAGGCAGCATGACACAACTCTCAAGAGACAGCGATCTCACACTGATGCCAAATACACTCTCAGTTGGTACAAACGCCCAGGTGGCTACAACTGTGACAGTCAATCTGATACCTGCCCACTTGTTTGGGAGAGGACTCAGAGCCACCCACCACCACAAACCCATGGGTCTCTGGGCCTCACAGGGACTTTCTCTTGGCTTCCTGGTTTACTTGTTTTCAATCCAAGGCAGCTACACCCCAGGATGGGCTTATAATGCCTAGAGGTTCTGCCACCAGCATCCCAAAGGAATCTGCTGTGTCCCATTTGGAAGTCGCTGAGAGGGGTTTGCCCCTTTCTGTCTCCATCAGAGTGGACTTCACTGGCCTATGCACTAACCCTTGCAACCAAGGACAGGTAACCTTTTCGATCCCTCAAAGTGGCTTTCCCATGCTTCAAGTCCAAAGTGCTTCAGCTAAACAGAGAAGGGTGACAGCTTTAAAGTCAACTCTAAATAAAATTGACAAAATTTTGTTTCTGGGAAGGGGATAAAAGAGGAGAAGTAAATAAAGCGGAGGCTGCAAGGAGGACTTAGAACTTACTCTCTTCTACCCCACCCCACCCCAGTTAAGAAAAGGCAGTCTGATCACTAACAAAACTAAAGGAAACCAAGAGTGGCTCAAAAGTCTCAAACCAACTGGTCCTATTAACAAATCTCATGTTGAAAGTGGTCATGCTTGGGGGAGGAGCCCAGCGGGCAAAGGGTGGACCTATGTCTGGCCTGGGTCTGAGGCCTGTCTCAGCCACGAATGGCTAAGGAAGCACTGGGTCTTACTGCCTAAGTCACAAGTACCTGCCTACCTTTCTAATTGGGTCTTGTAAGGATCAAACAGAAGCAAGTGTGGGACTGCACCCAAGTTATCTCATCATGAACCCAGAATAACACCTCCGTGATGGGGACTGAAATGCAGCCAAGGACCAGGAAGCAAGCCAAAAATAGTCTCTAAGAAAACTAAACAGAAGCCTTATAGTCTTAAGTCAACTACATTGACTTAGGAGATTCACTCAATGCCTTCATTCAATTCCAACTTACTCTCATTTTACACGTAACACTAGGGCTCCCATACAATCCACAAGTTAGCAAATGCCGCAGGAGTAATGCTTGCTAGGAGCAAGCACAAAGACAACACATGACAGCAGGCAGCACAACAAAGAGAAAAGAGAAAAACTATTTTAAAGGGGGGAAGGGCCAATATGTATAGAGACAGATAAACCAATACAACCTCATAGCCTTTGAGATAAATGCTACAGCAAAGTATAAAAAACCAGAGCTTGATATTAATTATTTAGATAATCAAGAAGTAAATTTTGCCTTGTCTAATACTACTCCATAAAGACAGGGCAAAACATACTGTAAGAAATATAACCATCAAAGGATAATTTTTTTTCACATATGGATACTTTAAGAGTCCAGTCAATATGGAAAACCCACCCCGAAACCTCTCATTTCTCCACATTGGATGAAAGATGTGTACCTTACTCTATTTTCATTAATGCCAAAATGCTATTCTTTCATTAAAATGGAACCTTTCACCTTAAGTATCTCTCTCCCTTTACTAACGAGGGAATTTGAGGTAGCATAATAAAAGCCACCAGGAAAACAGAGAGTCCTAAACTCACTTCATCAACTTTCCCTCCAACTGGTCCCATGCCCTAGGCCCAGCAACAGGACATTGGCCAATGGAAACCAGATAGTTTCCAACAAACTGGAAGAACAGATGGTCCAGTTTTAGGAAGCTAAAGGAACAGACTCTAAATAAGTATGTCAGAACTTACACAGCTCAATGGGTTTGCTTTTCAAAATTATTCCCTTAGCAGGTGAAATTCCAACTCCAAAACATTTGCTGAAGCCTTTAAAGACCATTTCTGGAACTGTGGTTCTCAACTGGGTGCTGGGGGAGAAACGCCTGTGGGGAATTTCAGCCATGCCCAGGCTCCACCCTGGCTCTCCCGAATCAAAGCCTCAAAGGGTGGCAGGAGATGGGGACACCAGCCCACCACTACAAACACAGCCCCACGAGACTCATGGAGAATGCTGCTTTCTGTCCACAAAGGTTGCCACAGCTTGACTTCAAATGGCTGAAACTCAACGCATAATCTGGCCTGCTGGCCTCATCAGACCACCCCAATGACTTGGATTATTTTAAAAAATCAAAGCCATCCATCTGCAGAAGATCCAAGATCAGACACTACTTGGGAAAGAGCTCCCACTCAGGGTCCCCAGCATCTGACAGACAGAGTAGGCACTCCACCAACGCTTACTGAATGGAACAATGTCCTTGTAGACGTCAAGGTGGGAATGTTACACACAGTGGCCCTTTGGAGATTTCTGGCTTTCTGACCTCCACTGTGAATGCCTTTTCCTTCAAAAACAATGCACACCTAAACACAACCCTTCTATTGCCGCCCTGTGTCCCACCTGTTGGTTCTGCAGACAGGATACCTGGGTTTCAAGACCAGCCAAGCAATTGTTCCCACAGGGACAACCAGAAGATGACGACCAAAAAAAAGATTTTTTTTTTAAACTCAAGCAATCCACAGATACTCATCTTCACCTTCTAGTGTACTTTAGATTTTTTCTGTTAAGGTATCATTCCCAACTTTCCTTTCAAAGCTCTAAACTTAACCTTCCCCAGACTAGCATGTCACCCTCCTTAACCAGCACCATACTGTCATACTCCCCTCCCACCAAATAGATGTCCACACACACACAGGTGGGATTTGCAAAGCCAGGGGCGGCTGTCAGACGGTTCTGCCCAGTTGCCCTGGCGGTTGGTACTCCCAGCCACGTACGGAGGGGACGCTAGAATACTTACACGCTGCTGTCTGTCATGGACATGGAATCATCAGTCAGTGCGTCACTGGATATCTCACTGTCGTTGGCGCTGGTGGCCGGTGCAAAGACGTAGCCAGAGCCTACATGATACGGATTAACAGGATCGCTCCTCTTGAAGGACCTATGGGAAAAGTGTAATAGCAGTTCAGTCACTGATCCTCACCAGAAAACCAGGTAAATAAGGTGACCCTAGGACAACTGAGTACACAGTCCCACAATCTGTTATGCCAACCTGCTGCCAGGTCCCGCTGCTCAGCAGGGCAGAAAGAGGGGCCACAGAGGGAGGCCTCCCGAGCCCCTGACGAGAAAGCAGGCTGGGTTCCTTTGACCCCAAAAGTAGGTCTGCCAGGACCCAGAGTATTCCAGAGGCAGCCCAGGGATCCTGTAAAATTCTAAATGCACACGTAGAGAGGCAGGAACAGGACTCGGCTCTAGGAGGGGAGGCTATGGAATGAAAGAGGGGGACAAGTCAGTGAAGAGGTGTCTTTCTCCTCCCCACCCTGTATCCGAGCCTACACCGGAGGAATACACTTTTGGGGCCCCGAGACATCTGTTAGCTTAGTCCAGAGATATAAACAATTAGAGGCCTGGTGTGGCCTTCTCACTTTGACCCTGGACACACAGCAAGCAGGACAGATGGGGCAGAAAAGTTCAAGACAGAGTACAGGACTCCCACCCCACCCCTCTGCCTCTGCCGTGCCCCTCCCCCACCCCGCTTCCTCCCCCAGGGCTGGCAGGGCCAGTGGGATGAAAAGAGCAGCACAGCTGTTTTAAAGGAAGGCCCAGGCCCCTCCTCCGGTGTCTCCAGCCCTTTTGTTCCAATGGCCTCTGGCCCCCCATTTTGCCCCCTTGATCTCTTCCCAGAACAACCAGTGTGCCCATCTCCTGCTGGGCCGCATTCCTCTTGTGTCACCAGTGAGGGACTTAAGCAGGGGGAGGGGCAGATAGGTTGGTTAAAGCCCAAAGTCGCAGGAGGCCTTGTTTACAAAGACCCTGGCATCCTCCACTGGTCCCACCAAGTCTAAGCCAGCAGCAAAGAAATCAATTGGAGGAGAAAAGAAAGGCTCAGAAAAGAGAACATATTCTATGAGGCCACAGCAGCTGGTCTATAAAGATAGCCTTGGGGTTGGCAAACGAAAGGGACCCATGAAAGGTCACCGTCATCTGCACTGTTCCCTGAGCTCCTGCTCACTCACTATGTGCTGAACTCTGGGTGTATGCAGCCCCTGTCTCTGGTCTGCTGGGACCCAGGGCCTGGTGGGGGCACATCACATAATGTGGGGGTGTCATTAGGGAGGTATACACAGTGCCCCTTTGTACACATCCACTCATTTAATGCTCACAGCCACCTGGGGAGGGGCACAGCACCATGCCCATGCTACAGATGAGGCCCTTGGCGCTCCCACAAGTACAGCAGCCTGCCCTGGTCACACAGCTGGAACTGGTGGGCATAGACTGACGCGTCTGGCTCTCACACAACCCCTCTTTCTGTCTCTTAATTCAAAGTCTAGCCTCAACATTTTAAAAAGTTCATCTAGAATAAGGGGCAGGATATGATGGAAAGGATGTTTCTGGCAGGGATGATTGGGGACGGCTCCCAGGGACAGATGGGAACAAGGTGCACCATGATGGACGAGCAGGACTTTGAAGAGATGGCACCGAGGACTGGGGAAAGGGAAAGGCAGTGAAAAGCCCTCCCCAGAGTGGGAGAGGGGGTCTAACTAGCTGGGCTAAGAAGGCCTGGCAGAGACAAGGAAGGAAGTAGATCCGTCGTGCAAGGCCAGAGTTCTGTCTTAACCAGATGGGGAGGGACCAGGAGGCTGGGGGACAGCGGGAGAGTCGGGGCGTGGGGGAGGGAGAACATTCCCAGCAGCACATGGGATCCATGGTGTGCCACCAGGTTGGACTGGAAGGAAGAGGTGCAGGCAGGGAGCCCAGTGAGAAGCTGTTGCCACAATTTGGTGTGAGGGTGTCCGCAGGGGAAGGTGGGGATGGAAAAGAAGGTGAGAGGCACGGTCCCTGTCTTTAAGGAGCTTGTGCTCTTAGTTGGAGTCACAAAACAAACACGAAAAGTTCCAAAGTTTTTGAGGCAGAATGAACCCCTTTCACCCACCCAAGGAGGCAAACCGAGCCTGAAGCCGGCCAAGTGCTTGTCAGGGGCCACCCCGCTAGAGATTCGGCCAGAGGAGCTGGACCTCAGCTGGGACCTCGATTCTGTCCCACTGCACTAGGCTGTACCATCAAGCCAGATCTTAGAAATGTGACGTAGGTGTAGAATTGACCGGAAGGTGCAAACCAGGAGTGCTGCACGGGAACCCATTCAACACTTTTGACCAAGTGACTCTGAACTGTCACTTGGACACTCTGGCCCTGTTCTCTTATCTGCACAGGGCAGGAAGTCTCTGCATCTCCCAGGGTCTTTCGTGAACATGGAAAGAGAATGGCAAGATCTCCCATGCCTTGTTCCTGGTCCTTGTGTCCTTAATCTGGAACCCCCAGACACCAGAGAGAGAGAGAGAGGGGGGAGCAGCGAGTGAAGGAAAAACAGTTCACTTTTCTGGGGACGAGAAAGCTGAGGGGTGATTCTGTAGATGAGGGAACTCAGAAGGAGCAGGATGGCTCTGCTCAGCATCATCCACCAAGGGCAGAATGAGAGAAGACGGGCTTCAAAAAAGAGAAAAAAGAAAGCAGTTCTAAGTGGTCAGAGGAGGTCCCTGGAGTGGATGGGGACAGGTCATGGTCTTTAAAATAGCCCGAAGTTGTGGGGGGCTGGGCGGGGCTACCGCCTCAGAGAAAGATGGACAGGACGACTTCTTCAGGGCCCCATCCTATCGCCAGGAATCCAGTGGTAAGGACATTCTGCAAACTCCTGGTAGAGACCTGAAATCGGAGGTGACAGCTGCTGCTGGTTTAACTGCCAGCCGGTGGGGCCGAGGCCCAGCCTCCCTGGACGTGGGCGTCCACCTGAAAAACGGGCAGTTCAAACATGGCCATTTGCACCAAGTTCTATGTCCTCTGAAGGACACAGAGGCGTGATAATTTGGGGGCATCGCAGGAAAACTCCAACAAACCAACCGCCAACAAAAACAGAGAGCTCCTGTTTTCTCAAATACCCAACTCATTTCTTTCACAGTATTTATCATGACTTACAACTGCAGAGCACTGGTGTGTCTGCGTGTGGAATGCCTGTCCTGTGCCAGCAGACCATGAGCCCTGTGAGGGACCAGCCCTGTCCTCTTCACACGTGTATCCCAATCCTGAAAGTAGTTGGTGGCACGTGGCAGAAGCTCAAAACTTTGTTGAAACTCTTTAAAAGGCCTAGGTCCATCAAATAGGTTGCTGAAAAGTTTTTTAGTCTAAGAGGCTTAGTACAAGATCAGAAAACCCAAAACAGCCTTAAACAGGATTCAAACACTCTTTCCATCCCTCCAGGCTTGTTATCTTGGTGGCATTAACACATCAACCATGTCTCCAATGTAAGAGTTATACTTCAACCTCCACCAGGAGCAAATGACTCAATAGAAATTCCTTCCTCCCCAGCAAAAAAGACACACAACTCAAAGCCCATGTGTGCTCACGCAGCTTTGTACTCGTCGTTCAACACACAGATCCCAAAATAAACTTGTCTCCCTTCACTTCCAAAATAGAGGACTACTGTGTGACCAGTAATTAAAAATGGAATGTACTGCTCTTAACTCGGTTGACTGCCATAAAGTACTTGGATTTTCCTACAATCATAACAAGACAGGGCAGGGTTGTGGGGAAAGACAGAAACTCAATTTTTAAGAACCCAGAACTTTGTCAAAAGCACCACATAATTTTAAGAAAATGGATTAGAGCTGTTTTCTTGTGATTACTTTAAAAAAGGGGGGGGGGGAGAAACTCGACCATGCTACAGTAATTGTACCCAGATGCTTTGATTATTTCTTCAGGACTGTTGTGCTCCCAGTTGCTGCAAGGATTTTAAATTCCTACAGGGAGCGGGGAGGCCTCTGGTTCAGATTTTGCACTGGGCGTGCATCCGCAGACCTAGTTTGCAACTTCAACGTACAAAGGGTTTTCAGCTGTCAGGTAGCAGAGGCTCCTGGGACCTCCAGGGAAAGGTGATGTCTGCTGCTTTTCCCCCCAGCCCATCCTTAGCTCTTATCTTGATGAGAAGCTGTGGCCTGGCCCCTCCCACATGCCAGAGGGGAGGCTCCATGCAGACAGCACAACAGAGAACTGACCTCCAGAGGCCCTCTTCTGGGCCCCATCTCAAAACAGCACAACTTAAAAAGTACTTGCTTCTAAGGCTGTGTGTTTAGGGCTTTCTAAGAGCCCTCTGGCAATGTACTCACAAAGTCACTGTCCAAAAGGCAACACCCTCTTCAACTGGCATTTTCTAAGGCAAGATCAAGGGGCACTGAGAGAGGGCCCGGGACTCAAACAGCGACTGAGCCTTTTGAAAACAGGCAAACTTACAAGTGTATCTTAGCACACTGCCTTCATCAGAGCGTCCATCTCTAATTGCAGACTACTGCTTCCAGCATATCTTTCCTATGGCATCATTTTCTTTGATAATTGAAGCCAAGCTTGATTCCAATGGCTTCACACAAAAACGGGCCTCATCAGCGAGTTCTTTCAGAGAACAGGAAGCACTTGGAGCCAGCAGAGGGCCATCTGCCGGGCCGACTGATTTTAAGTGCGGCCAGAGCAGAAGGTGCAGTGGCAGGCAGATGAGACCCGCCTTGGGCAGGAACACACAGGGGCCAGAGCAGAAAGGTGAGGGCACAGGGAGCGCTCTGTGCGCCCGATGCTGTACTCTCCTGCCCAAAATAAATGCTGGGCTGAGTGCCTACTCCCACCACCCCCTCTGCACACACCTGGACACTGTGCGTGTGTTTGTGTGCTGGGGTTTTTACACGTGCTCCTACCAACAGGTTGCTTTTGCTCTGGGCTATTTATAGAGACCATGGAAAGCCCAGGCATCCCCCTCAAACCAGAGTCCTGCCCTCCAAGGATAATTCCTGCTCTTCCGTCCCAACTATTTATATTAAACCTGACACCAAATCAGTAAGGACACAAACAAGTCGTTAAAAATGAGGCTCCTCTGAGTGCCCAAGGTAAACACAGGGCTTGGAAGGCTGGCCAATGCCCTGGGCATCCGGCTGCCAAGGCTCCTCTACAGCTGATTAAGAAAGATCCTCGGCACGACTCAAGACTTTGTTTCATTCATTGTACAAACTCAACTTACGAAGCCCAACCCATACGCCAGGTACTCTGCACAGTGCATTAGTGTATGGGGCAGGGAAGGGGCGGACTCAAACCTAGGAGTTACATGAGATCCCTGCATTCCAAGAACTAGCTGGAAAAGACAGACTTAAGTTCAACAAGTAGAAAAAGCGAGGCATGGGAAGGGGGCAAGCTAAAACCTTAACAGGAAAAAATGGGATAAATCCCAGAGTCACTCTTTGAAAGTGGTATTCCAACCTGGTTGCCCTTCTTATATTATCGTTATTGATTATACTAATTATATCACTTTACATCTATTCAAAATGTTTCCCTTTTCAAAAGGCTTTCATGTTTACGATTTTGATCCTAATAACAACCCTATGACATAGGCAGAAGGCATGGTGTCCACCCATTTTACAGATGGGCACATGGAGTTCAGAAAGGCTTCAATGCAGGTAGTAAGTGGGAATAACTCAGGACACTTCCCAATATACTGTACCTACACTCGGACATCTTGCATGTTAAAGTGAAATGAGATCATCTGGGTAGGTCTTAAATTCTGACAATGCCCAGTTAAGACATGAGCTTCATGCAGTCCAGGTAAAATGCTTTATTTTCAGCTCCAACAGCGGGAGAAAGCCCCCATGAATCCAGTATGGAAACTCTCAGGAGGTCAGTGAAGAGCTGTCATCTTGTTATCCATGATGCCCGCAGTTTACAAGCACGGAGGCAGCACTGGGAAAGGGGATCTTTTGCCCCTGCCTCCAGGATCTGTCACAAAAGCTTCACGAGAGTAATCTCCAACAAATTTATCCTGGTAACATCCCAGATGAGGCCCCTGGAAGGGGGAGGAGGCAAGCAAGGCTGGGCCTCTGCAGCCCACCCACAAGGGGCGGAGCCAGAGTCCCGCCTGGGGAGTGCCCTCTCACCGAGGGCATCCAAACCACACACCCTGCTATTAAAGGTGACACTCTGGGTCCTGACACTGGTAGACACAGAAGCCCCACTGTCAGAAGGCCCCTGGAGAAGCAGCCTTACCACAGGCCTTAAGTAGTCTGAGCTACGGCTGCCAAGCTGGAGGGCACGGAGGCCACCAGCAGAGGTTTACTCCAATGTTCTCATACTGGAGCAGGCGGTACGAGCAGGTGCCCGGCGACTGACCTGCTGCAGAGGCCAGACCCAGACTCTTCCTCCCCAACAACCTGAATCATAAGCATAAGGACACGGAAACAAGTCTCGCATGTGATCCTATGCTTCCCTGCAAACACCAACCCGATTCCACTTAGGTGCAGACCAGATGTCAGAGTGCGGGCAAATTGTTCCCAGAGCCGTAAGAGCGCCCCCTGGTGGTTGGCGAACAAGCCCTTCCCTCCTCTCAGGCAGTCAAACTCCCTTGGCCAACCCCTAAATCATGGCCTGCTCGGCTCAGACCTGGCTACCCCAAGAGGCTCAAGATCCACTATCTGGTGCCCACGCTGCCTCCTGCTGCTGGACGCTGGCGGCCACGCCCTACGGAGAGAGGGACATCTCCAGAGGCAGCTAGCAGATGGCATCCTGAGTCCCTAGCGCACAGGGAAATCCACAGGGATGGCAAGATAAGCCATTCAGATAGCAATCAGTGCTGCCTCCTCCCCTCCCCTGCATGTCATAAGCAACACCCTAGAATTAAGAGGGTCATTCTCTTCTCGGATATTTGGAAGTGGGGAGAGGGGGAGAAAGAGAAACACCCATTCTAACAAGATGTCTGAAGTTGCCTCCAAAGGTCAAGAATCTGTAAAGAACTATTTGTCTTTGAAGCCTCAAAGAGAAAGTACTCCAGGGCCCCAGTCCTCCCGTGCCAAGATCTCTTCTCCATCATCACTAACAAAATAATCCACTGAGGTCTGACCCTTCGACTTGCAAGCATTTAAAACCTGGATTAATGTAACAGCAGACTCTAAAGCTAAGAAGGGTCCTTCATTCAGGAAGGTCACAGGACCTTCCCTAGTTAGAAGCCTTTCTTGCTGGGTAAATATCTAATTCTATAAAGGGAACCACGAGCTCAGTTGTTAAGCCTTGCTGGCTCTTATCTTAACAGAAAAGTTCAAAAGATCCCACTTACCCCTCAATGGGTGCACACGTTACTTCCTGCGCCTCCACCACAACTCAGCTGCCTCCCTAACTCGCTACTGATTAGTGCTGAAGTGACCCCTTCCAAAACCGGTGCTTAGTGGATCTGGTGACTCAGAGGCATCAAAAGCTGCTGTTCTCTCTCTCTCTCTCTCTCTCACACACACACACATACACTCAACCCCTTCAAGACTCTAGCCCAGGATAATAAGTAACCCACATTAATGAATACTGCCTGCCACTGTTTGAAGTCAGCACTAGAAGACTGCAGGTATTTAGCTGTGTATGCATTGCTTTTCCCCCCTTTAAACAGCAAAAAGCAAGATCAAAGAAAGGGTTCACGGCCGGCGGTCCTAGCTCTCAACAGACCTTGGGCAGCCTGCACAGCACATCCATCCATCCATCCATCCATCCTCCCTACTTAACGCAAAACATTGGCAAAGTCCACATCATCCGCCAAGCCTAACCCCACCAGCCCCTGCTAAAGTCTTACCTGTATCCACTTTCGACAGTTTCCGTGGACCTCACGCTCGCTGTAGCCCTCAGAGTTTTGCTGGACAAGCCAACCACAGTGGGCGAAAGTTTGCACTTGAAGTCGGCACAAGTCCACTCCTCTTCTTCGTTCAAGGTGGGGAGATAGCCACACACGACCTTTAGGCTCCCCAGTCCCCCATTACTCATGTAAGCTGTGTTTTCTCCCCCACTCCTCACATATTCGAGGTATATATCAGAAGTCAAAAACATCTGGTAGGCATTTTCCTCCATCACCGACTGGATCTCAGTCTGTGCCTGGTCGAACATGATGGAATCAATCTGCTGCTTCTTGATGCCATCTCTTATGTAGGTCTTGGTGGCAGGTTTCAGCTGCTTGGAGACAATGCTGTTGTTCTCGATGTACCTTTTGTAGATTGCTTTGGCTACTCGTAAAGTTTTGGTGTCCTTCAGGTTCATTTGCCTGAATCCATTGCAGGCAAACCAGAAGTCTAAGGTATCCACGCATTTCTCCCTCTCCAGGAAGGTCCGGAAGAGGTGAGCACCATCTTGTTCACCCAACAAGGAGTGCAAGGACTTGGTCCACCTGGTCAGAGGGGAATCTGGGGACGCCCGGCCCTCTGGCTCCCCCAACCCATCTTCATTCCGCCTGGTGTTGGAGGAGACAGGCATGGGTTTGGTGACCTGGCCCTTGCCCACCCCCAGCTGGCACGGTGGGGTCTCCCCTTCTTCGCCTGGAACTGGGGGGCGAGGGGCATCCTCGCGGAAACTGCTGCTAGGGTCCGGGAGGCGAGTCACCAGCACAGCGCTACTCATGGTGAGGGAGCTCTTCACACCGAGTTGGGGAATTCTTGTTTTTCTTCTTCCAGTTCCTCTCAGCAATCAGCGTGGTCTCTCTGTCTCTCTCAAGTCAGCAGGGGCTCATCTGAGCCTCCTCTCTGGAAAGAAAAGGAAGGGGGGAGGTGGGGAGAGAGAAAAGGGTATTGATCTAATCAAAACCAGATCTACCCAACATCAAAGCAAGAAAGTAAACAGGCTTTTCAACTCCTCAAATTCAAATCAAGCAACCCAGCTATCTGCGAGGTGCTCATCTAAAGTATCAGACGCTGCTTTTTCAAAAGCGAAATCTGAGCTCCCTGCACACTTGTGGGGGGGGGGGAGACGGAGAGGGATGGGGAAGGGGCGGGGAAGGTGAGATGAGAGCAAGGGTGGGGGGCAGCAGAAGGACTCGGGAGGTGTAAGACAACCTTCCAAAAACCCACTCGCCTGGGCGCACGCAGAGCAGCTCTGCCCGCGCCTCCCCTCCCCCAATAGCATCAACTCCAAAGAGGCGCGCTCCCCGCCGCTGGGCCGTGTGCAGGTGAAACCAATTTCGGTAAATTTCCCCACTCGGCTCTGCACAGATAACTCGAGCTCCAAACGTGCCCTTCCCCGGCATCTGGTTCCCATTCCCCCCCACCCCCTCCCTCTGCGCTCCCCGCTTCCCACTCCTTAAAAATTCTGAAGATCCTTGCCGAAAGAACCCGCCCAGCATAGGCGGAATGGGCTCCCGGACTCCCAGATTCGACATGCAAACCCCCTCCCCGCCCCAGAAGTAAATGTTCGCTGCGCGCCCCCGCGCCCCCACTCCCCCGCCGCGAATCCGTCTCAGTCTACACCTCTGTCTTTCCCGCTTCCCCAAACCAGAAACCAAGTCACTCAGTCGAGACTTTGATCTTCAAACTTTGCGTGAGAGCAGGGAAGCCTCAGGACCCGCTGCCCCCGTCCACCCAACCCACGTCCCAGAGCCGCGAACCTTACAAAACCGGATCAGAAGCCGTCTCACGCTACTACTGCCTGTGCCAAGAATGCCAAACTCCACTGATCTCAAGCCTGTCTCCTTTTTCCAAAAGAAAAAGTCTTATCTAACCAATATACATGCCGCGTTCCCTACCTAGCACGGGAGGGATCAAACGAGGAAGGGTAGGGGCGGCGACGGGAACGTGGTGCGACCCAGGCGAGAAGTCGGATCCCGGGCCTGGGGAGGGTGCACGCCGCCCCCGGCGGAGCCTCTGGCCGCCCGGCTGGGCAACTCGGCCCGCGCAGCGGCGGGGCTGCCGGGAGCACCGCGCTACCGGGCGGAGGGAAGGTGGGGCGGCCCCGTTACCTGGAAGACGAAGGCCGCTGAGGCCGGACTCTCATCTCCTCCGAGCCCCTCCGGCCAGGTCCCCCGGCCCAAATCCCGCCGAACGCCTCCAGAGTTCCGGCGAGCGGACTGCGGGGCCAGAGCCCAGGGACGCGCCAGCAGCACCCCGAGACCCGGCAGGGGTCGGTCCCCTGCGCCGCCCCTCGCAGAGGCGCCCGCAGAAAAAGCACAGAAAGCAGCAGCCCAGTCCAGAAATGGCGACGCGCGGAGTCTCTGCTTCTCCGCAAAAGGGGCCAGAGCGGCCGGGGGCGCGGGGCGCGGGGCCCGGGCGGGGAGGAGGGAGGAGGGACGCGGGGGACGCGGGCGCCCCGGGCTCGGGCCCGTCCTGCGCGCAGACTGAGCCTCTGCCACCGCTCTGGGCCCCTTAGCGCGGACCCGCGGCGAGGAGAGGAGCAGGGGAGGGGGAGAAGTAGGAGGAGAGGATGGGGCGGGGGTGGGGAGGAGACGGGGGTAGGGCAAGCGGGGGGCGCCACCACCCTTTCATCCCACCTTCCAAAGGCCCTTCCGCGCACACTCACACCCCGATTCACATCCATTAACGACCACAGCGACGCGACCCCCGGGAGGCATCTGCCTCCTCTCCGCCCCCGCCACTGCCGCCACTTGGAGAAGTCTCCCCGCTGAGCCCCCAGCCACCCGGCCCCCCTGCTGGGCAGGGGGCTCCCGCGCAGGGCGCGCGGGGCGGCCGGGCCAAGCCCCCCGGAGCGCTGGGCGCCCGGCCCGCCGCTCCCCTCCGCGCTGGCCCGGAGCGCGCCCTGAAATAGCCGGCCTGCCAACTTCAAAGGGCCGCCCCGCACATCAAAGCGCGCGGGCCGCCTGGCCGCCGCGGCCTCGGCACTCACCATTGATCCGCGCGCGCGCTCCGCGGCGAGACGTCGCAGGCGCCCCGGGCAGGGCCCCGGCCCCGGCCCCCGGCTCGGCTCTCGGCGGCAGCCCCAGGCCCCCCCGGGCCGGCCCCGGTGTCGGGGAACATGGGGAGTCGCGCGGCGGGGGAGAGGGTGCGGGGAAACAACAATCCCGGGATCAGAGCAAAATCCACCGGCCAGGAAGGGGGAGCGGCGCTCCCCACCGCCCCTTTTATGCAAAAGACCCGAGTGGGCCTCCGCCCCCGCCGCGGCCGCCCCCGGCCCCTCCGGCCCCCGCCCGGCCGGGCTTTCAACACAGGTCCTGTTTCCAGCAGGCACTCGGCGCACCAAATGTCCTCCGGGCGCTTCCAACAAAAACTGCGCTGTGGATTTAACTGTGCACTTCAAAGGCGCGAGCCGAGCGCACGGTCCTGAAAGGGAGGTACGCGCCGGCCGCGCCCCGGGCCGTCCCCCGCGCCCCCGCCGCCCTCCGCGGGGCCGTCCGGCCCGCACCTCCCTCCGGGCCCGGCCTCCGCTCGGCCGGGCCGACTCCCGGCCCCCGCGCCCGCGCCGCGGCTCGAAGCGACCTCGCCCCCTGCCCGAGGGGGGCTTCCTTTGAAGCGGCTCCGCGGGGGCCGAGCCTCCGCCCCCACCTTTTACAGCAGGGCTTGCGGCGGGGGCGGCGGGCGCCTCGGCCGCCGGGCGGCCCCGAAATCCAGGGCTCTGAGCGCCTATTTTTATTTCCCGGCTCTCGGGCTGTTACTGAGTTGCCAGGACCTTATCAAAGCGCGGCCGGCTCCAGCCGACTCCCCCGGGCCGGGCTCGCGGGGCCAGTGATCCCGCCGCGCCAATCACAGCCGCGCTCGGCAGGCCCGCGCCGCCCGCCTTAAAGGGACAGCGCCCCGCGCCCGCCCCGCCCCGCCCCCGCCGCACGCTCCGCTCCCGCGTTCACCCTTCCTCGGCCCCTCCTCCGCCCCCTGCCAGGCCCCCGCGCCCCGAGGGCGTTCTCAGCCCGAGTACGCATTTCGTCTTTCAAGTTCTCGGGCCTCTTCTCTCTGGCCTCCCTCCCTGCCTGCCCTCGCCCTGCGCAGCTCCGGAGTGCAACAGTTTCTTGTAGCGTTATGGCCATCGCAAGAACTGCAAGCAAGCAGAATTTTTTTTTTTTCTATCATCAAACACTTTTCTACCTCTATTCAAGTTTGCCTGGGAATTTGGGCTTGGAGGATCTTGTAAAGGGAGTTCTAGCCCTGGGATCTACTGGCCAAAGGTCTTAGGGCGTACTGGCCCCGGACTCAGAAGGCATGTGCGTGCTTGCGCGTGTACCTGAGTTTGGGTAAATACAGAACCACGGTTTGTGGATGGGATGGTTTGCGTTGGTGGATGTGTGAAGATGGGGTGTGAATCCGCCGGCACAGCTGGAGACGTTCCCTGACACGGTAGAAAGCATACCTCCATGCCATGAAGATCTAACCCCAACTTCCCCAACCCTACCTGGCCATCAGACCCTCATTGCGCACACATCCACCGCAATAACTGCATACTCACTACTCGCTTCCAAACTTCCCCTGTCCTCCCATATGTTACACATTAAACAGATATGGAATGTCTCCTCCCTCACACAGGCACACGCGCAGCAGTTTTAGTGTATTGAAAACTCCTCACCTCATTGTCACCTTTGAATTCCTCCCACATTCCCCCCAAAATGTTTATAAGGCACAATCTTCTCTTCTCCTTTAAAATGAGGAAATATTCCACAAACCCAGAACATTGTTTATTTATTCATCTATTGCTATAGAATGATCCCTCATGTTATGAGCTAATTATTAAGTTTTCTTGCTTTTAAAAAAACATAAAAGTGTGAACCAAAGAGGTCTAAGTGAAGGGCAGATCCCCAGCCTTCTCTGAGCTGTGCCAGGCTTTGCTCTCCAGCTCGCCTCACTTTTTCTTTCTTTATTTTTTCTTTGAACTTAATGGATGACAAGCTCTTAAAAAGAGAAGGCAGATACACCACCCAGGCCCTCGGCCTGTGTGGCCGCGGCAGGGGGCAGAGAGCCCTTGCCACCTTTGCTGCTGGACTTTTCGACTCCTGAGCACCATGGCAGGTGGCATTTCCCTCCCCAAGACCTGCCTCTCTGTGCCCATGGTCTGCCCCCCTAGGGTCACTGCCCCAGGCGGCCAGGTTGGCAGAAAGCCAGCAGTCCAGGCCATATTTCATGGCCACCTCAGCCAAGCAGGGAAGGCCCAAGAAAGAGTGTGGCCCGATGACTCATCTTTGCCTTGGGACAACTGCTGGGTGTGAGGAAACTGGTGGGCTATAAAAGCCTGGCCTTCTCAAATTCTGGAGGGTGGATGGCCCAAGGCTCCTCTTAGCCACCAGCTCAGAGCCAGCACTGGGACCCAGGGCCAAGGACACACCCATCCCCTTTAAAGGCCACCCCAGGAGTGCCAAGAGTAAAACTGTCACTGTGGTTCCAGGGAGTCTTTAGGTCTCCGAGGGTGTTATTACTGGGACAAAAGTGTAGACAGGGGGATGGATTGCCAGAGATGCGTCTACAAAGTCAACAACAGTAGGGACGTGCGGGCTCTCAGGTGCTCTGACACACATGCACCCCATGTGGGGGAGGGGAGACAAAACAATCAAAACATCCAAAATCAAAATAAACAATGTTCAGAAAGAAGAGTGGTTTGCAAAAAGGAAATGGAAACTTGGTCTTCATGGGTGGTTTTCCTCCCCCCACCCCAGCTGTCACCACTGACCCTTCACAGTCCCCTAACCAGCCCCATTCACCACAGACACTTGGCTTTAACCAAAAGATTTTCCTCCTACTCCCTCCTAATCCAGAGCTGCAGCAGTAGCAGGGGGGGGCCCAATGCTGGGGACCCAGGAGCAGGGCCTGGTCTGGTTGGGATCCTCTCTGTCAGCAATGACTCCTCTGAGAGCCCGGCCTCCAGAACAGGTGCTCGGGTCACCTTAGGGCAGTGACTCCCTCCACCACCGTCACCATCTCACCCTTGTCCCTTCCCCTTCCCCCCAACGTAGTATCTGGCGGGACATTTCCCATCTAGCAGGAGGCAGGGCCAAGTGCCAAGAAGCCAGAGCCCTCTCTAGCCTCTGGGTCTTTGACCACTTGTTGATAATATTTCTGGAGGAGAATCCAAAGTCCTTTGCTTATACCCAGCCCCTTTCTCAAGATAGCACAGTTTTCCATTTTCCCCTTCTCCCTGGCAGCAGCGCTATCATGTGACTAGTTGTAATCCTGCACGGTTGCCTGGAAACTGGAAAGCAAGGTGATGGATTTCTGCACATGCTCACTCCCCCCGCCTTAAAGAAAAACCCTACAGAGGATAAACAGCCCACTTCGCCTAAGTGCAGACAAGTTTAATAAAGCAGGGAGTGATTCTTTTCTGGAATTATGTACTGGGCTGAAATCCTAGAATCCCAGAAAACAAGGACTAAGGGCTCCCAGGGAGGCATCTGGCCAGATCTCCAACCTTTAGTCCGTCCCACAAAAACCACTGTGGAGGGAAATCACACCAGCTGGGACTTTAGAGGAGCTGAGACCTAGGACATTGCTCTCTTGGATTCAGTAACTTTGTCTTTTATTTCTTTGGAAAAGTGCCGCCTTAGACAATGTACCTTTGTTTAGCAAGGAGAGTGGAAAGAGACACAGGTAACCTTTCCTAAGATTGTAGGTTGCCTAACCACTCTGAGGCCCCATTTGTTCACCCATAGAGTGGAGGAAACCTCTCGTCAAAAGGCTGTTGTGTGAGCAATAAGGTCAGTGCCCGGCATGGTGCCTGACACATAGTAGGTGTTCAAAACATGGTGGTTAATTCTGCAGAGTAACCCTTTTCCCTCAGTAGCCTGTTACCTATTCTGGGAAGAAAGCCCTCATCTCCAAAGCAGAGAGACCCTCCTTCAGGAGCCACACTCCTGAGGAAGTGTGAGCCCAGCAAGCTGACCACAGGAGGGCTCGTAGAAGAGCCAAAGGAGTCTTGTGCCTTTCTGCCATCTTCCTTTTTTTAATAGAGATGGGGTCTCACTGTGCTGCTCAGGCTGGTCTCGAACTCATGGCCTCAAACAGTCCTCCCACCTTTGACTCCCAAGTAGCTAGGATTACAGGCAAGAGTCACCACACCTGGCTGCCTTTCTGTCATCTTTCAATGACAGTCCTATCCAGTACCCCAAAAGAAATAAACCCAGGGAACCCGTCAAGCGTTATCTAATGCAACCCTTCAATTAAGAAGTAAGGCGAATTAAGCAGAGAAAGTGAGATTTCCTGACCTCACTTGGCTAACGTCAGTGTCAGAGCTGAGCTAAAACTTCCTGGGGGTCCTGACTCCTGGACCCTCCTCTTTTTCCCCCACACCATGGTGAGGAGCCCCAGGGCAGGGCTGGCTAAGAGAGGGGCCTGAGCCTCTGGAGGCCTCGGCTTGCAGGCAGGGCTAATAAATACAGTCACAACAGGGCGGCAGCCTGGAATTCCCCAGAGCTAGGCTTCAAGCCCCTGCCCCGTGTTAATAAAACCTTGACCCTGGGACTGGGCTGCCCTCAGCCTGATCGTGGGGGGCTCCACCGGGTCCTTCATGGCGGCAGCTGTTCCCATGGCCATCTCAGTGGGGCTGGTCCTAAGGGAGAATGGACTTTAACAGAGTAGAGGAGGAAGAAAGGGAATAAAAGTCGACCCTACTTCCCACCACTCTCCTCCTTACTTCTGAGGAGGGACTGGGAATGCCAAGGTGGAGGTTTTGAAGCCACAAGGGGAAAAGTGAGGTTTCCTTAAGAAATCCTATCCATATACGCGTGTTGGGGGAACTTATTTGTTAATGAATTATCATCTTTGGTATATTCAGTTTAAAACACAATTAAATAATGATTTGATTTAAAGCTTCCTAATTGGATTGACTTTCAAGCGGCTTTTAATATTTATTGTAAATAGAGCTACAAACTGCTGACTTTTTCAGCATCTCACCATTCATCATCTTGAATTTGGCTTTTAGGAGTTGACCTGAGCTTGTAACCAGAAGAAACCATCGATGTTAAAACGAATCCAGAAAGAGTTTCTCAAGTTATCTTCTCCATAGTGAAGAAAGAAAGAACGAAAGATAGGAAGGAAGGAAGAAAGAAAGAAAGAGGGGAGGGGAGGGAAGGGAAAAGGAAAGGCAAGGGAAGGGAAGGGAGGGGGAAAGAAAAAGGTAAAGGAAAGGAAAGGAAAAAGAAAAGAAAACCCAAAAAAGGTCATTTTCAGAAGAGGAACTGAGAAATAGGAAAAGACTCCCCCTAAAGCTGTCCCTCCAATCGGCACCCCGTGAAACTTTGCTAACAAATAGGTGTGTGTTCCTGAGAAAATCCCCCATAGACATTTTCTTCTGCTCTTGATGTTACATTTTGCTCATTTCAAACAACTTCTGGAAAGTGAACTTTAGCTGAACTTGAAATAAGTTTCTTTATTCTTTCCTGTCAGGTCGTTTCTTGATTTGCCTTGAGCACTTCTACCTGCCAGCTGATGGCTCTAAGGGATTTGCCGGTGGGACAGGAGGCTCTGCCCCAGGACACCTGGAGAGTCCCTGTTGAAGAAACTTCCCTATGTCAAATCCCCAATGTGCTGCTTTATCCATAATCTGCCAATGCTGTAGCCATGCCCTCCTCCCTCGCCTGGCTGGCTTCAGTGCCCTCAGGGGGTACAGAACTGCTGGCAGACTTCTTTCAAGAGGTCTACACTGGCTGTCTACACTTCCTTCCCTCTCCTTGTCTCCTCAACCCGTTACGGTCTCTCTTCCATGAAAACCATTCTCAGTC
>CM052441.1:137645330-137787453 GCA_028533085.1 Varecia variegata | reverse complement strand
GAGTTTCATAAAAACCCTGGACAATATTATCTTGCACTTCCCAAAATTTCTATGAATTTATATTACTTTTAATAAAATAAAGAACCACCACCAAGGGGATTCCACAGCATCCTCAGGTGACTCTGCCGTTTTGGAAGGCCTTCTTATGCCCAGTCGAGTATTTGAAATCAGCTTGGCATGCTTCACCTGGGCTACAGAAGAGCTAGAGTTCAAAGTCGTTGGGACGCTGTGCAACCCCGGATGTCCATTTGGGGCTTTGGCATCAGAGAGGCCCAGGCAGGGCCTGTGGGAGACACTTTCAGAGATGCCATCTGTGAAAGGCAGCCCGGCCCGCTGCTGTGATGCCGAGCACACCCTTAGACGGTGCTCTGGGGTCTTGTTTCATGTGAGTCCCCGTACTGCCTCACACAGACTCTCGCTCACACAGACTCTGGCTCACACACGCACACCCGCGCACACACGTACCCCGGGGCGCGGCAGCCTGGAAATACCAGACAGGAAAATGGAAGAAAATATATAATTAGGTTTATAGAATTTGAAGTCCCTTTCCTTAGCAAGGGGACTTTTGTTAGTGAGTACCAACAGATAAGAGGGATAAATTTCCTGGCCCTATAATCCTTTGGCGTTTCCATTCCCCTCCCAGGCTGCCCTTCTTGAAGTTTCTGTTCTTTACACTTCCTGCTATCTCAGACTTTTGGCCAGATCTGTGGATGTGAAAGGCGCAGCAGAGTGGCCTCCCACATAAAACGCACACCAGCACGCGCCCCTGTCTACTAGCTCTTCCGGACTTTCTTCCTACCTGCCTGGAATGCTGATTGCTGGGCGGAAAGGCGTTGGGTGGGTGAAAAGTGGGGAGGGGATGGGGGAGATGGAGGGGAGCAGTGTGGACTCTTCCCAGAGCATCGGCCTTAGTGTTCCCCGCTCCCCCCCACCTGCTGCTCCCCTGCCCTGGGCTGCTGGGAAGAGAGCAGGTATGATGCAGCCAGGAGAGAACTGGCTTTGGAGACCTCAAGCCTGGGCTTACATCCCAGTCTCGCCAATTAAAAGCTGTCTGAGCTTGAGCAAAATTTTTCACTCTTCCTGAGCCTCAATTTTCTCAACTGCAAAATGGGAATAAAATGGGAAGGTTAAAATGAGAAAATGGACATGAAGGTCCATGTATGCAGTAAGTGCCCTGTAAATGTTCGCCACTCTTTATCTTAGGGAACCAGGTTGTGGTTTCGTCCTTGCCCCTGGCCTCCTCATGGGAAAATGTTCGGGATCCTCGGGGAGCCCAGTGGGGGCCGGACAGTCACCTTGGGCCAGGTGGGTGGCCCCCTTCCAGACCCTTCCATGAGTAGACTGACTGCTCGCTCTGCAGTCTGTGTCAACAGGCAGCGCTGTCCCGGCCCAGGGAAGAGTGAGCGGCAGCCACGGCTCTGCAACCAGGTTTGGAAACACGTGTCAAACCCAATTCCAACCAGATGAGGCTGGCCTGCTTCCAGCGGCCGCTATCCATCCCAGCTCTGGCCAGGGTGAGCCTTGCCCAGATCCCCTCCACCGGCACCAGGCCTGTTTGTTCCCCAGAGTCCTTGGGTCCAGACTGACAAGCTCACCTCTCTATCCTGAGGCTTCATTCAGAAGGTCCAAGCCATGAGTCACGGAGCCCGGTGCCGCCGGGGAAGGTAGGAAGGGTAGGTGCGAGCTCAAGGGCACAGCAACGTCCAGAGAACCCATCGGCCCATCCTGCAGTCGGCAAGGATTTAAAATATTCCCCGACAAGCCGGGGAAGGAGGTGGGCAGAGGGAGAGGGCCAAGGGATGCTCTCCACCCGCCACCACCCTGGGGCGAGCCATCGGCCTCCTCCGGGGAAGTGGAATATCCCATGTGCAGCAGACAGGCCTGAGGCAGTTGGCCAGGGCCAGTGACTTCTCTTTGCTGGTTAAAAATGGTGGCTGAAAAAAATACACGCCGCCACCACCACCCAAAAAAACCCACTAGAGAATGCAGCATACCAACAAAGAGTCACAGAAGGAAAGGAAATCCAAATGTTTTGAGTTTAGCTATTAAGCATAGTTTCCAGAGAGTGTACTCATGTCTTGAAATGAAACAGATGAAAGCAACATGTGTCAATGGTTGTAGGAAGGCAATAATGTCATCAACAGGAAATAAAGAAATTGAACACTGAAGCCTCAGCCCAGAACTTAACTCTTCTCCTGCCTGGGTCCCCGGGTCTTTCTGCACGGAAGACTGAGGAGGTTTCCTGCATGACTGGGTCTCTGCTCCTCTAAACCTGCCCCCGAGGTCCTTGGGGAAGCCCCTGCAAGGACCAGGAGCACCCGAGAAGGCCTTGCTCGTTTCTTAAAGGATGGCGGCCTCGGAAGGGAGGGAGCTCCAAGGCGCTCTGGCCCGGCCAAAGAGGAAGCATGTCGCCTCGCTCTCCATGAAGAGGCTACAAAGCCTTGGCTGTGGGACCACAGCTGAGAGTTCTTGGCAGGGGCAGTGCCGGCTGCTGGCAGAGGCAGCTAAGCCAAGGCCAATGTGCTGGCACTGGAAGGGCGGGTGGCGCCACCAGGGAGTCCCACAGGCCCCAGGAGGCCCGAGTGCTGCTCGGGGCCAGGGGCTAGGAGATCCCTTCTCACCCAAGCCCTCCATCCGAGACAGAATAAAGAGAGTTTGCACTCGGCCCTCTGGCTGACCACACAGGAGCGCAGGAAGAACGGTGACTTGGGGTCTGGGAAGGTGAGGCTGTGTCCACATGCCGTGGGCGTGGCCGGGCGGCTCCTCCGGCCATCCTCGCTGCCTTCATCTCAGATTGGCTCTGGGGATGCCTGCCTCATGGCTGACTCTGTCTATCACGTGCAAACAATACAGCAGATTTAAACATCACACAGGTGAAGCAGAACAAGACAGATCAAACAGGTCGAGTGGGACCTTGGAGGGAAAGCATGCAGCCTTAGACCTGGCCTTAGAGCTCTCGGGTCCAGTGGTGTCAGGCAGCACTGTGGGCTGCACCTGTCCCCCGCATCAGAGTCCTTGGGGAGGTCCCAACTGATCCAGGATCCAGAGCCCTTCTCCAGAAACTCAGGAGGTCAGGCTTAGGGGTCAGCAACTTAGCCCACGGATTTTTAGACTAGCTATCGTAAAACAAATGGATATGATTAGCATTACATACAGATAAAATTAATGGACAGAAAGGCCTCAATTTCTTCTCCCATGATTAAAAATAAAAACATTCAAAAACTTTTGGCAGGGCTTGACACTGGATTCTAGCATAGGAGTTTTGATATTCACCCAGAAATGCATATGTTTGGGTTCACTGTACCCATGCGTGTTAGTCAGCTCAGGCTGCCACAGCAAAATGCCACAGGCTGAGTGTTTTGAACAACAGACATTTACTTCTCACAGTTCCGGAGGCTGGAAGTCCAAGGTCAAGGTGCCGCCAGTTTGGTTCCTGGGGAGGGCTCTCTTCCTAGCCTGCAGAGGGCTGCCTTCTGGCCGGGTCCTTACCGGGAGAGAGACCAAGCTCTCTGGTGTCCCTTCTTGTGAGGCCACTAATCCCATCACTAGGGCCCCACCCTCATGACCTCATCTAAATCTGATTACCTCCCAAAGACCCCATCTCTAGAGATTGGGGGTCAGGGCTTCAACGTATGAATTTTGGGGGAACACAACTCAGTCCACAGTACTGTGTTTCATGGTGCTCCTCAAGGTGTGTCACCACAAACGTCTGTGGGTGCCTGCCACGTGCGTGCCCTGGCCAGGCTCAGGAGCAACGCCGGCAATGGTTAGACGCAGGCTCATTTTGTGAGAGAGCAACACAGAAACAGGGTAGGGGCCAAGATTGAGATGTAGCCAGGGTGCTGAGGGAGCGAGAGGGGTGCTGAGCCCCCCTGGATGAGAAGAAGAAGGGGAGAAGCTCCAGGAGGGCAACCTGGAAGGTGGAACAGCATGAGCAAAGGCTCAGGAGCTAGAAGCAGCCTTGAGAGTGGGACAGCTCCCTGCAGAGCGGGGTGGCACATAACGCGAACGGCAAGGGGGTGTCCGGAGTGGAGGTTGGCGTGGCAGATCAAAGAGAAACCAAATGCTCTGCCAGGAGCATGGCCTTGACTTTACAGATGAATTGTCCGAAACGGGCTAGTGCGGGAGCTTGGTAGCCCCAGCTGGGTTTTAGAAAGCTCCCTGTCGTGGGAGTGTCGGGGCTGGATTCGATGAGAGGTAGGACTTAGGAAGCAGGACCCCATGGGTGTCTATCACACGAATCTAAGCGATCATGTTTGTTTAGATACTGACATTTGATTTGGACAACTGTCTTAGGTTGGGCTCCCCAGAAGCTGACCCCGAGATGGGAATGCATGTGAATTATTAGGATATAGTCTCAGGGAAAACCTGTGGGGGAGTAAGAATGCGGAAGGGGACCGGGAAAGGAAGGCAGCCAAGGACGGACGTGAGATCAAGCAACGTCCACAGAGGGAAACTGTGGTTCGACCCACTGGAGACAGTCAGACCACCCCTCTCCGTTGTCCGGCTTGGAGAAGAGGGAGCTGGAGGATTTTCACCCCAGCAACTGGCAGTCACTGGCTAAGGGCTGGGAGATGATGGGGTATGTAGACACTTGCTGCTCTTGCAGTTGCTGGCAAAGCAGGTTCTAGCAGCTTCTGCCAGAGATGCAGGAGGAAAAGTTGCGAGTGAAGCATAAAGAAGCTTCAGGGGTGGGTAAGGGGTCAGAGGGCATGTGCATCCCGTGTGAGACTGCTCGAGGACCCCCACGCCCCATGCACGTCAGTCTCGGCCAGGACTAGCCAGGAATCAGTGCCTGGGAAAAACCTGTATGGTCCCCATCTAGAATGTTGAGGAGAGCCCAAAGCAGGACTGCCATATCAGCTCCTTTTCCCGGATTATGGGGACCTTATGGCTCTGAAAAATTCCTTCCAGCTGGGAAGGGGCAGGGGACTTGGCAAGGAAAGGAATGCCAGCCCCATGCTGACCTCACAAGCCAACCGGGAACCACACCAGTGGCTGTGACAGGGCTTTGCTGCAAGAATCAGGGCCCATGCAAGGGCTGCCACCGACTGGCCAACTGAATGCAGGAAGGCCAAGTCCCCCCTCGCGGGTGACTCAGGGGCCTTTATCTCCTCACCAGGATGGCTCCACCTGCCCTACTCACCTCGAAGATTGTTACAAGGATAAAAATGGGATTCCAGCTTGGGCAGGTTGACTAGGAATGTTCAAGGCCTGTTGTGAGTCCACTATATACTCCACTTCCAAAATGGTGGGTAACGTCAGACAAGGGCCAGGAGGGAGGGAAGTGACATTTACGGAACATCCCCCACAGGTTGGTGGCTGTCATTGCAAAGGATGAGAAGGCGCACAGGTTAGAACTTTGACCCTCAAGGCTGGGGATGCCAGACACTGACAGAGACCTTGGTCTGTCCCTACAGCCACAGATATCACTAAGGCATGCGGTCTCCACCCAAAACGCAATTAATCACTGAGCATTTGAGTGAACTCTTCAGACTTGAGGATAAACAGAGATCAAAGTCGGCCAGTGAATGAGACTTCCACAGGCCTTTAGCCAGGCCCAGTGCCAGCTCCCCAGCCCCCCACCTCCTTGGCCCACCAGACATGCTCAGCCAGCCATATGTCAACTTCGAGTCCTGCCCACCACCCTCCAGGGCCAGGCCAGCCTTCGTGGGGCTTCAGAGCCATCTAGTTTCAAAGTTAACCTCTTCCTTGCTATAATGGAGTAGAGAAGCCATCATCTTTCTCTTGGAAAATCAGGGCTGTGCATGACGTGGCTTAGGGGACCCCATCCCTTTCCCCCTTCCCCTTGACAGCTCCTTTGCATCCTCTCCCTGGTAGACCCACAGGTAGAACATCTCCCTCTGAAACATTCAGATCTGTGCCCAGACCCATTTACAAAGCCTACTTGTCTTGGATCCTCAAGACTGCAAGAAAAATACAAAACTATAACTGTAGCATCTGAACTGTCAGGGGACTCTGTGTAACCTTTGCCAGCTTCTCTGTCGGGGTTTGGGCCCCATGTTACCATGGGGACCCTGGTGCCCCAGAGGTGGGGATGGCAGTGAGGGCCAGGGAGTCCATGGGCTGCTCCAGGGTGGCCAGGCTCTCCTTGGGCCCAGCGTCTACATCAAAGTCCCCTGCCTGCTGGGCAGCAAAGAAGCCTCTGCCCACAGCGCTAGACCATGAGCTCTTTGAGGGCAAGGTGAGATTCGTTCCCCTTCACCTTCCTGGAACCTCAAGCAAGGCAGGTGCCCAGCACATAGGTGCCCTTGGTGTCTGATTCACCACATGCCCCTGGAGAAACCACCCATCCGAGAGGCCTCCGGACTTGCCCAAGCTAGGCTGGTCAGCAGACGGCAGAGTGTGGACCTGAGCACGTATCTGTCTGACTTCAAAGTCTGGGCTCCTTCCAAGACATCACACATGTCGGAACTAAGACATCTGGGTTACAACATCATAAAAATCAAAGTTGGCGATATGTTCCCAGCATCCAGTTTCACGCATGGACTGGGTCTGTCCAGAGCCAAGGCCTTGTGACACTGACCTCAGGCACGTCTTTGCTGACAGGGGTTCTGGGTAAGAGAAGATGGGCAGAAGGCTCATGTCCACGCAGCTCGCCAGGGCAGGGGCGGGGTGGGGAGCACGGGCCACTCGAAGGATGTTTTCAGTCACCACCAAGTTCTCCCCTCTGTGACAGTGCGCAGGTCGCAGTGCATGATATCTACATTAGAGGATGTTTTTTAAAAGTCTTGGATCGGATTGTGGAACGAGTCATTCCATTTCCCCCATTTCCGTCAGGCTACACTGAACACTCATCATGATCTGCTGACAACAAACCAAAGGCAGCGAACTGGCCAAGCCACGCTCACGGACACGATCCAGAGGGCGCCTAACCTACGTGTGATCAAGGAAAGTCTATTTTGGCCCGAGTACACACAGCTGTACATCATGTGTCCTTCTTCAGGGGACACCCTCTGTGATCTCTCTGGTAATCCAGGCACAGTTGGTCAAAGGGTTCTTTTCTGAGCTTAAAAAAATGGAAAAGAAAAAAAGGCCGGAAGTGAAGCTTGACCAGCTGACTAGATCACAGGTGTTAAAAGGTGCTGAAACCAAGGGGCCCAGGGCGGGGCTGCGTCACCTCCCTTCCCAAGACAGGGGTGCTGCAAAGGACTGGCTGCTGCGGAGGGACCCGGAGGCCCCCAGCTCTCCCCTGCCCACCCTCGATTCTTGCACCTGAGTCCCAAGCATGCCATTCCACTCCAGGAGTCTGGGCTGTGGCTTCAGATGCCACAATCCCTTTCTCTAGGGTAGCAGTCATTCATAGTCATTTATACTTGTGCACAGAATGGAGTAAGCGCCGCAAATGGCTGGGGCTGCAGTCAGGCCTGCGGGCGACCCACACCCCCCTGAGTTGGGCAGAGCCCTTGCACTCTGCACGCACTCAGGGGACATATACAGAGTCACACTCTGTGCAGAGCACTGTGCCACCCGGTGGCCCAAGGTGCATTTCCTGGTCTCTGAGGACTTGGGTGCCTCTCTGCAGAAGCCCAGGAGAGGGGTTGATGAGGCTTGGGCATGCTGGCCGCGGTGAAGATAGTCTAGTAACCTCCCCAGCCCCCAGCTGTCCCACTGGACAGGCTCAGGAATGTGGTCAGAGAGCCCTGCCCTGCAGTCTGCAGAGAGAGGCGATAGCCGCCCTGGCAGCTGTTCAACTGTCGATCCATTTCAAAGGCCTTTTGTTAAACTTCTAACGGCCAAAAGGACAGCCTGAAGCCAAGCACCAGGAAGGCCTTGCAATTCCAGTGACCTGGAAGGCCATCAAGCTCCCCTCCAACCCCAGAGAAAGGAGACCCGGAGCTGGGCAATCAGCGCAATAAATCAGGGGATGGGTCCAAAGGGGCCACAGTGAGCAAGACGAGGCTCCCTCTGGCTCTGGAATTTACTGAGGGCCATGCGATGCGCAGATGCCCCAGCAGCAAGGCGACGGGAGGCCTTGGAAAGGTGCTGGCCAGGGATGCCGCCAGTGCCGCACTCGTGCTGGCTCCCCTGGGGCGCTCGCCTAGTTTAGTGCCGTCCTTCTCCCTTCTCCCCCAGGCCCATGGTTAGCAGCGGGAGCCAGAGCTCTGCCTCTGGTCCAGGTGCTGCAACTACCAATTTGCTGGTGATTTCCCGCCAGTCACCTCACCTTTTGAAATACTATGTTTTCAGTCTTAAAGATGTTGGCCCGGTCAGCAGGCCTGCTTCTCTCTGATGGGCGCCAATGGCATCTCACAGGATGTAGGGAGAGTTGAGAGAGGCTGGGGTGGAAGGGGAGGCCCCTGCGGGTTCAAATCCTCCTCCCACCCACTGCCTGCCCCCCAGGCCAGCGCAGGTTAGATTTGGGCTTCCTGGACCCCGGGGACTCGCAGCCTGCCCTGCAAAGCCTGCCCTGGGAGCAGCAGTGGAGACCCAGGCCCACCGACACCAAGTAAGGCAGCTTCTTTCCCTCCCCAGACCTCGCGCTTCCTAGGCGTCTCCACTGGATTTGAATTCCCGATGGCCAGCGCAAAGGGCTGGGGCTGAGCGGGACCTTTGATCTCGACTCCCCAGAGCTTCTGGGGTCTGTGGTTTGGCAGAGAAGTTTGGGGTTAGCAGCAATCGCTGCCATCCGCATGAGGGGAGCGCTCAGGTCCAAATTGATGTCAGGTTCCCGGCCGGGCGGAGTGTTACCTGGAGCTTTGAAGCTCATAATGACTCCAGACCGTCTTCTCAAGTCAGCGGCTACAAATGTTAATAAAATTAAAGCCACCTGAGAGTTCAGCTTGGAGATCCTTTGAAAGCAAGTCTGTGATGGGTTATTACCCTCAATTACCTAGTTGTCCACTCTCTTAGCTTGGGGTTAAACTCTTAACTCTTCCCTTTGAAGTCATTATCCTTTTATCTATGACTGGACCAAGGAATTTCGGGACAATAATCAATGGAAACTTCATAAGAATAGAAGAGCCGGGAGGGGAAAAGGTGTGAATATCCCTTTAACCGGTGGCTGACTCCGGGTGGGTGGGGGATGGGACAGAGAAGGGCCTGTCTCCCCAACTTCAAGAAGAAAATAAGGAAGGGGGGGGAACCCAATAACAATAACCCAGTGAGCAATTTTCAGATCTTCTGGAAAATAAAGAGAAAGCGATAATTTGGGGGCGATCAGAGAGGTGCAGCCCTCATCAAAGGGGAAGAGAAAGTAATGAAGCAAAAAGACACAATTAAAGAATGGGTTTAATTAGAGCTTTGATGTCTGACATGGTGCATGACACTGTTAAAGGGGGAAGGGGACCAACTATTCATGCGCCAGGAAATGGCTTGTTAAAAAGATCTGTCCCCCAAAGAGGCTGTCGGAGAGAGGGGAAATTTCATCCCGGCTTCTCCCACCAAAGAGGAAAGTCAGCCTCACAGGATCCTCACCACCAGGAGGAAAAAACATCACAACTTTCTTTTTGTTGCAAAAGTCTTTCCGGGTTCCTGGAGGTAGCAACACTTTCAGGATCATTATGCTTGCTGCCTGCCTCTCCCTGTTTAAAGAGAGAGAGAGAAGGAGAGAGGGAGAGAGGAGAAAAAGAAGAAAAAAACGTCGATATGTGTGTGTGTGTGTGCTAACTAACGTTGGCAATGTGTGTTTCATTTCTCCTTTTCATTTAATCCCATTTGGAATGCTTGTCTACACAGAGAAGATGAAAACACAGAGGGGAAGAGCCTGTCTCTGCAGTTTCCCAGTCGCGCTGGAATGAGCAAGGAGCCTTCTGCGGTAACAGGAGCAGCCTCAGCCTGGCTTTAGATGTGACAGGGCCAGCATCTGGCCCTCCGCTGTGCGGCCCGCGCCTCTGCCTGACACACACGTGCACACGCACCGTCAACCCAGGATCCGGACGCTCACATTCTGCCCTCGTTACAACTCCCCCACTCCTCATTAAAACAAAGAAATAATAAAATAAAAACTCCCTTTATTGTGTGCAACATCTGGAAAGCTCTCTTCTCCATCTGCTAGGCCCTGACAGTGTTTTCAACCACAAAGCCTATGTCTCCTCCTGCCATGTGTCATGGGGCAGAGGGGTTGGAAGCCCGGGTGGGTGAGCAAGCCTGGGAGGGGCGGACAGACAGGTCTGCCCTCTGCCTGCTGGGTGTGGGGACTCTGAACCCAGAGACCAGCTGGTCCTCTTGGCCTGAGTTCCGGAGCCTGGGCTTCGTGTTGCCAGGTTCAGGGCAGGCGGCCGGTAACTCCTCGAGTCTGTTCAGACAGGAAGCAGTGGCAGCACATTCTCGTGTTCCTGGGCATAACTTGAGTCGGGCCCTCCTGCCAGCGCCGGGAAGAAGGACAAACTGCTTTGAGACCCCAACTTGGGTGCTTAGGATTCGATTTGAAATGAGCCTATGGGGTTTTTATTTCAAAATGCCCCTGACTTGGGTTTTTATTTCTTCTCTCTTATTTATACACACACTCAGCTAGCACTCTGGGAAAAAAAAAATAAAAAAAAAAGGGCAGCAGGTTTTGAAAAGTAGAGTGGTTTATGTGAAAAGATCAAAATGTTTCTCATACTTTCTCCGAAGGCCTAGGGCTCTTTTCTCCCAGGGAGTGAACTTTTTCTCAGAGAGAGTAATCCTTTAAAGACTCAGTCCTCATTTCTTTTAGGTCACTCTTCCATTTCTCGCCTTTAAAGGAACCAGAGGGGTCACAGATGTGGGCATGTCACTCAAACTGAGCCATGGGGCTCGGACCGAACGTGAGCATGAGTGGTGACTTCTCAGTTGAGAGGGGCACGTGACCCCAGCCCAGCCAATGAGAAGTCACAGAAATTTAGGATGGCTTAGGCTGTCGGGTGGTAGATGTCCCTGGCCGCGATTATGCATATGTGATGATGCATGTGCATAGTGCATATATGCACAATGCACACATGTACACACACACATTTATATGTGAACGAAAGGTGCTGGGCCGTCCAGGATGCTACAATGCATCTGGTCCCGATTAAAGCCAATGCTAAAGTTAGCTGAACAAAAAACAAACTTCTTCAAATCAAGTGTAATTATTCTAGATACATAAAAGCTGCTTTATAATATGGTTTATGCAGACCCTGGAGGAACTTCTACTTGAACTGGAGGGATTCCTTTGCTTTTCTGCCCGAACTACAACTGCTTAAACATTTCCACTGTGAAGAAATGAAAGATTTAAAAAGCACGGTAAGCCTGAATCGGCCCACATCAGGAATAATTGTAATCTCTCCTCACTTCAGCATTTTCCATTTTCCAGTGGTTTTCTAATCTTTGCACATTGGAAAGTAACATGGTTGGGGATGTTTCCAGTAGGAGGAGAAAGAAACTGTTATGGAGGGCCCGGGTTATTTTTTAGAGATTTAAATGCCCTGGGTTATTCTAAAATACTTTTGAAAATGTTTCTCTCCACACAAAAGGAAGATATGAAATGAAGTCTACTTTTAATTATTGGTCTTGGGAAAGTCTCATCCTGGCTTCTGATGTGTAATTACGCTGATCATTAAAGACGGCCAGGGAGAGGGCGCTAGGCTGGCACTGAGGCCCGGGAGTCCTGCTGGGCGAGCGTGAGGGCTTTGGGGGAGCTGGGGACAGAGACTGGCTCGATTCCTGAGCATCACTTATCCCTATTTCCCTTCGGGGTGTGCCAATGTTTCCCCTTTCCATCTTGGGGGTTTTAGTTGGTTGGTCGGTCGATGTGACAAACATTTCTACAGCAAGAGAAAATGGACGTTAATTGCCAAGTGAGGCTAAACCCCAATTTACCCAGAGGCTTCTCCAAAAGAAGCTGCAGCCACAGAGAGAAGTCTTACTTTAGGAACCAAGTAAAAGGCTTTCCTTTCATGTTGTTCTCAGGGAGGAAGGCTTCTTGTGTGATGAGAGTAGGAGTCAGGAACAGGCTCCTATTAAAGGTGGCTTTGCTGGAGGCAGGAGAGAGCCCAAAGCCAGGGATATTCTTTTTAATAAGCTGCCACTAGTCCCTGGCCTCAAAGCAGAAACAGACCCCAGGTCAGCACTCAAAGGATGAACGGCTTCCCTTCCAGTCTCGCACGGGAGGCGGGTGGGGTGCACGTGAGTGTGTGAGTGCGGGAGACCATTCTGCGGGGAGCAGGGGTACTCCAGAAGGCTTTCCACTCTCGTGGAAGGATGACCTTAAGACCCCCTCCCCCCGCCCCCTGTAAGTCACACTACCGCCTGCGTGTAGCCTGAGTCTGTACCTCACTCGGCCACATGTTGGCTGAGGACAACTTCTTGGGACAACTCACCCAATCCATCCATGCCTCAATTTCCTAGCCTGTAAGATGGGAGAAGAGCTCCTGTCTCACGGAATGGTTGGGATTGTTGGAGGTGGCGTGCTGTCTTTGGCACACTATGGGCATTCAGTACACTCATTATGATTTTTCCTCTGTGTGGACACTCCAATCCAATCCAATGGAAGAATGCATTTCATTTAGCCTCCAAGAATGTAAGCTGTTTGAGGGTAGGAACTGCAGCCCACTTTGTGTCCTCAGGTTCTAGCACGCTGCCAGGAGCACGATGGACACGGATCCATGGTGGCGGTTGCTGTTATGGATCATTAAAGAATTGCTGTCGGTCAGGAAAAGGTGGGGGAACGCGAACTACAGTAGCCTTTGCTTTACAAAAGCATAATCTTCTAGGATTGTTAAAACTGAACATTGATCAGTTTTATTGAACGGAAACGGCAAGCTTCAGGTACAAGTTGTGGTCCATGATGTGTTGAACAGGGGCACCTACTGGTAAAGCATGGAAATGCAACCCGATTCTATTAGACATTGCCACCTGTTAGCCCGAAGGAAGAAGGAGAAAAGGAAGTTAGTTCACAGTTGGAGGGTCCTTGGCCCGAGAATCGACAGAAGAGATCAAGGTGAACGAGACATTTCAGCTTAGGAAGAGTCACATGCTGTCAAGTTCTCAAATTGCCGGCAGCACCACACCTCGCCGACAGAGCACATCCAATATGCCACAGACCTTCCTTCCCACAGGAATCTGACCCTAAGGAGTGGCTCTGCTTGTCCAGCAGTTGTGAGTCTGCCTCCATCTGCCCCGGCTGTCTTATCTGAGCTTCATGACCCGTCGCAAACATGTCAAATGGCTGACGAGGGCATGATCTCTAATGGTGGCACATGGAACGTGGCACGTGCCGAGAGGGGTTCAAAACCATGGCCTTGACGTGTGCTCCAACAGACTGAACTAATCAATCAGAGAGGGTTCCCTTGCCCCCAGGAGACAGTAACTCCAGTCTTGCAATGGAAGTCAAGGGGAAAACAGGATTCACTTTATAGAAATCTTTGGTGGAACTCACGCATTTTGCGCATTTGTCTTGGTCTTTGCTCTTGGGAGATGTGCTGTGCAGATAGTCTGAGGAGGTTGTCCGTTTACTTGTTTCCGCTAACAGTCATTGCTGGGCACTGTGCTAAAGACTGAAGCCCTGCAGAGCGACGGGGTACTCCAGTGACACGTCCGTCCTAATGCTCTTCTTGTGTCACAGTCACCTGGGCAGTGCAGCAATACTTCTTATCCCTAGCTAGCTGGGTGACCTTGGCCAAGCTGTTTAAATTCTCTTTCAGTTAGTTTCCTCTGCAGGAAAGTGAGGGAGTGGGACGAGATCATCTCCAAAGTCTCCTTCAGCAGAAGTACTCTCAGCATTATGATCCACGTGGGAAAGAAGAGGCAATTGCCATCGCTCTGCATAAACTCGGTGCTGCTAGAGAGTGGCAACACTTTCTCACCGTCTGTCGTGATCATGTTCTGCCGCACCATCTCTGCACACGCAGATGTTCTCTCCCCTAGCAAAAGCCTGTTCCCTCCCTCCCGGGCGCCTCGCCACTGTCGGTGCCATCCATTTCTGGCAGGCTCCTTATTAGAACTGCCAAAGCACTGAGGCCTTGATGCCATGCCTGTCCCCCGACGTGCAGGAAACAACTCAGATACATGACAGCACATCCCCGCTTCTCCAAGCACCTCCCAAAGGGAAGGAGGAAGTCGGGCTATTTGAGGTGGAAGAATAAAGAGTTGCAGAGTTCTTTTTCTAAAATAGCCACGTAGATGGCACAGTGGCAACTCTTGCCTGAAGTTCCTCGCCTTTGTGGGGCTTCTGACAGTCACCCGATGGCCTAACATCTGGGGAGTTTTCTGGGAGCGGCTGAGTGGCACCATGCTCCCATACCTCTGGAGAAGGGTATCTGGCAGGAGCCTTAACATCTTAACATTTTTGTAATTATTATTTCTCCACTGAAATGCAAATGTCTTCCCTCCTATCCTGTTTTACTGGGACTGTTGTGTAGGGTAGGTCTTCTGTTGTTCAAAAAAAGAGAGACTGTCTGGAACAGTTTGAAATATCTTTAAAGGAACAGTCAAATCATCCATTCAACTAAATAGGAGTCAACTCCCCTAGAAATAACTTCCAAAAACTTCTTTGCAGTATGACATTTTCAAAGCAAAATTCTTTTCTTTTTTCAAAATACCACAAGCAATGCATTGAGTTCAGGGAATACTGCCTGCCAAACTTCAATTTTTATATTTAACCTTTCTTCTTCTTTTTTTAATGTCTTGCAAAAACATACTTGAAACTCTTCAAAAACCTTTTCAGCTTGAAAGTTTGGGAAAGAGTCTTAACTGACGAAACTCTCAGTTCTTAGCTTCCCTGTGTCTTCCCTTCCCCCTCCTTTGGTTAAGGAGAAAAATTATTATTGTCTGTTCACCAAACAAGGTCAACTCTAATCAGCCTGGGAAAGGGCCAGCATTCAGGGCTGGCTGCTGACTTCCAACACCCACTCTACCCCAGGGACTCCTGATCAGGCCCCAGTGTATCTGCTTAAGCAAGAACTCATAGGTGCTTGGGTCATTAAAAGTGAGAAACCCCAAAATTTTGCTTATTGTAGAAACATGACATTGAATACATCCCCATCCCCAGGTCAGGACAAATAAGCATTGTGTAGTCAGGTTCTGCCAAAGAAATTGAAAATATATTTATAAAGTAGAACTAGTAGCTAGTCAGTATAAGAATTGAACTTTTGAAAATACTTGATAAAATAGTTGATAAAATACTTGTTAGAACAGGAAAATTGGATTAGTGGTGATGTTCAGGGCATGATGTCCTTTTGGCCTAAAGGAAAAAAAAATAATCATCTTGTTCTATTTTTCCCGGGGCTCAGAGAAGCACTCAGCCCAAACATCAGCCCCTAATCTTATTTTCTTTTTCTCTAGCATGTATTTTATTAACCCATTTTCTCATTTACTCACTCTGAATAGCTCAGTGGGTAGCATCCTTCTTAGAAAGTGAAAACCTCCTTGGAGATGCTGTGTCGAAGCAGAAATGCACATAAACCCCCAGTCCTAGTGCAGCAAAGAAAAGCCCCTTCTGTAATCCTGTCTGGTGAATCCACACATTGTATTCTGGCCTGCCAGGAGTGCTCATGCCTTATTAAAACATGGGCCGTCAAGGAATGCAGCTGGCAGCAGGCTGGCAGTTTGCAAAGTGATTAATATCTAGGTGGGGATGAAAAGCAGTCCTTCCCATCCAAAGCCCAAGGCAAAGGCTTTCCACATACCTGCCAACCTGGCAACAGGCTGCTGTCCTAAAACACGATGGGCCCAGAGCTAATGAAGGCATCAACATGCAGCTTGCTTTGGACTCTGTATTGTAGGAGATCAGCCGTGGGTTTAGATTCAGCCAGCTGACCTGAGTTCTCATCATAGTTGTGCTACCATCTTTAATAGCCTTGGATAGCCACTTTCCTTCTTGGAGCCAAATTATAGGGGTAATCCTGAGTGAGTGATCTCACTGTATAGGGAAGTTGTGAAGAATTCTAAGACAATGCCCAATTCTGGGTGGAATAAAGATATGGACATAATGTAATAGAGGTGTAGACATAATGTCCCCATGTCAAAGGCAGAGCCTTAATGTGGGGATAGGTATATCCCCCCTGTGCCCTTTCCCATTCTGACTTCTGGAAAAGTCTGTCCCATGGTGTCTCTGCAAAATTGAGATGGGGTGGAGGCTGGTGAAGAGCTGGGCAGGAAGTGAGCTGATTCAATCTAATCCAACAAACACAGAGTACCTACTATATACCCCCGTTTGTGCCAGGTGCTGGATGACACAACATGTACATCATTACTCATCAGGGGAATGGAAATTAAAACCACAAGGAGCTAACACTACAAATCCACCAGAATAGCTTAGGTTTAAAAACTGACAATACCATGTGTTGACAAGGATATGAAGCAATGGGAACTCACATACATTGTTGATAGGAGTGTAAATTGGTTCAATCACTTTGGAAAATTGTTTAGCAATATCTGCTAAAGCTAAACATGTCTGTCTGTCCTGTGTCCTGGTATTTCTACTTCTGGTCCACATCTAGGGGAAATGATTGTATGTGCTCACCAAAAGACGCATACAATAATATTCACAGCAGCTATGTTCATAATAGCTCCAAACTGGAAACAACCCAAATATCCATCAGTGGGTGAATAGATAAATTGTGGATATTTATACAATGGAATACCACACAAAAATAAAAAGGAAGGAATTCCAAATACAAACAATAACATAGCTAAAACTCACAGATGTTATGTTGAACAAAAGAAACCAGGCACTAGAGCATATATGGTATGATTCCATTTATATGAAGTACAAGAACAGGTAAAATTAACTCTGTGATATTATAGAAGTCAGATGAGTGGTTTTTGCTGGTGGTGGGTACTGACTGGGAAGACACACTAGAGAGCCTTCCAGGGTGATGGAAATGTTTTACATTTAAATCTGGTGATGAGTACATAGGTATATATTAATACATATGTAAAAATTGATCAAGCTGTTCACTTAAAATTTGTGCTCCTTACTGCATGTAAATTATACCTTAATAAAAAACTAAACAAATGGAAAAAAAGAAAACAATCCTCTAAACATATATTTTAACTTTTTTTTATGTGTTTCCTTGGTCTTTTTTTTTTTTTTTGCGACAGAGTCTTGCTTTGTTGCCCAGGCTAGAGTGAGTGCCGTGGCATCAGCCTAGCTCACAGCAACCTCAAACTCCTGGGCTTAAGCGATCCTACTGCCTCAGCCTCCCGGGTAGCTGGGACTACAGGCATGCGCCACCATGCCCGGCTAATTTTTTCTATATATGTTTTAGTTGGCCAGCTAATTTCTTTCTATTTTTAGTAGAGATGGGGGTCTCGCTCTTGCTCAGGCTGGTCTTGAACTCCTGACCTTGAGCGATCCACTCGCCTCGGCCTCCCAGAGTGCTAGGATTACAGGCGTGAGCCACCACGCCCTGCCGGTCTTTTTTTTTTTTTTTGAGACAGAGTCTCACTCTGTTGTCCTGGCTAGAGTGCCGTGGCATCAGCCTAGCTAACAGCAACCTCAAACTCCTGGGCTCGAACAATCCTTTTGCCTCAGCCTCCCAAGTAGCCGGGACTACAGGCATGTGCCACCATGCCTGGCTAATTTTTTCTCTACATATTTTTAGTTGTCCATATAATTTCTTTCTATTTTTAGTAGAGATGGGGTCTCGCTCTTGTTCAGGCTGGTCTCGAACTCCTGAGCTCAAAGGATCCACCTGCCTCGGCCTCCCAGAGTGCTAGGATTACAGGTGTGAGCCAGTGCGCCCGGCCAAGATTTCTCTTTATATCCAGTTTTCAATAGTTTGTGATGTCCTGTGCTGTGGTTTTCTTTGTAGTATTTATTTTGCTTGGGATTCACTAAACTTCTTTGATCTATAAGTTGATGGTTTTCACCAAATTTAGTAAAATTTCAGCCATTATTTCTTCAAAATTTTTTTTTCCTCATTCTCTCGCCTGTCCTTCTGGGATTCTAATTATGCATATGTTAGAAACCCCATGTTATTGCTCTAGAAATTATAGAGATTCTGTTCATTTTTAAAAATATATATGTTCTCTTTTCTTCAAATTGGATGCTCTCTACTGATCTATTTTCAAGTTTACTGAGCTTTCTTCACTCTCTCCAATCTGCTGTCAAGCCCATTTAGAAAATTTTCATTTCAACATATACTTTTCAGTTCTAGAATTTGATTCTTTTTAAAAATATTTCTATTTCTCTTCTCAGCTTCTCCATTTTTTAATTCATTATGACCATCTTGTCCTTTAAGTCCTTGAACATATTTATGAAAAGTTGCCTTAAAGTCCATGTCTGCTAATGCCAACATTTGAGTCATAGTGGGGTTAGTTTCTTTTGATTGTTTTTCTTTTGACTAGGATCATTTTTTTGCTTCCTTTCATGTCCAGTCATTTTAAAAATTGTACACTAGATATTGTGCTTTAAATGCCATAGACACTGGATTTTACATTCCTTTGGAAATTATAGTTTTTTTTTCAAGAAGGCAGCTAACTTGATGGGAATCAAACTCTATTTTTTTGTGGTAGCAGCAGCTGAAATATCTGCTCTGCTCTTCAGCTTTCCAACTACTGCTTCTGCAGCTCATTGGGGGTCTCCCCACATATTGACAGGTCAGGGGCCAGCCAAGAATTTGAGGGAAGTTCATATGTAGATTTTGGGGCTTCCCAACTATAGTTCTCTCTTTTCCTGGATTTCCCCCTCAATTTCTAGGCACTCTGTCAGCCACAATTCTGTGGCTTTCTGGTTGAGTTTAGCCTCCCCAAGTCATGCAGAATGGAGGTTGCCCTCAGGCAAAAAATAATGTAAATGTGACTTTCAGTACAGTTCCCTTTTTCCAAAGGTTGAATACCCTCTGGTTTTGGCCACTCTCCAGTGCCTCCAAATAGTGTTTTTTTTTTAATAAGTTTGATAAGCGTTTCTCATTGTTATCTGCCAGTCAGTTAGTTCAATACAAGCTACTCTACCATTTACGGGAACTGGACACACAATCTTTGCGGTCTTTATCTCCTAATCTTTTATGCAATGAACATCTTTTTTTTGTCCAAAATAATAAGAAAAATGATGTGGAGGTGATTCTTTTGCCTTGGAACATCTGGGGTATGTGTATATTTCTGTGCGTGTACGTGGGGGTGGGGGTGGCAAGGAAGACGGCATCCAAGGAGATGGCTGGGCATACTCCTACGTGAAGTTCTCCTAAGCATCTGCGGGGCAGGGCACAGGGCTGAACAGTGGATAAATTCTTCACGGTGGAGACTGCAGTATCTATCCTTCTGAGGCAGTAGGGCCAGAGCCAAGAAAGCATTTTGCACAAAATCAAAGGTCAGCAAATGTTGACCTGAATGGAATTCCCTGCCCTCAAAGAGCTTATAACATGCTCATAAAACAGCAATAACAACAAAATTTCACCCAGAAGCACAGAAACTTATAGCAAATGAATGATTCAGCCCCAAATGAAAACAGCTGTGTGGGAATGTAGATTGGACATTACAAATTCTACATCTGTCTTAGTCTATTTTGCGTTGCTATAACAGAACGCCACAGACTGGGTAATTTAAAAAAAAGAGAAATTTATTTTTCACAGTTCTGGCGGCTGGGCAGTACGTCCCAGCCTCTGGTGAGGGCATTCTTGCTGCGCCATCCCATGGCAGAGGTGGATGGGCAAGAGAGAGAGAGAGTGAGCGAGAGGGGGCTGAACTCACTTTTATAACAAAACCACTCTCAAAATAATGGATCCACTCTTGAGATAATATTAATCCATCCATGAGGGCAGAGCCCTTATGACCTAACCACCTCTTATTAGGCCCCACTTCCCAACACTGTTGCCCTGGGGATTAAATTCCCAACACGTGCACTTTGGGGGACACATTCAAACCACAGCAACATCTAATCTTAGATCCATCACCAACTGGGTATGTGATGTTGGGCAAGTCTCTTCCCATAATTTGGTCTTGGTTTCCTTATCTTCAAATGTGGAGGCCTGGCCATATGACTATACCCCCTGCTGTGGTCACAGCTCCGTCTCTGTGAAGAGCATGAATGTGTTTGTGGTTCACGGGGAGCAAAGGGGTCCTTGCTGACACTTCTGCTGGGGGCTTTGAATTGAAGCTCAAAGCTGCAGTGTGACCTTGGTGTGAGTCAGCTCCCTTTTACACAAGGGTCCTGACATAAGGAAACTTCCAGATGGTGAGCTGCAGCTCAGCCTGGGCTTGAGATCCCCTGGGAAGGGAGCCCCCTTGCTTCTCTGATCATACTCATGAGGAGAAATAGCCAATCACTAGGGTAAAAATGATGAGGGGGTTGGCGGAATCTGTTTAACCTTTACTAAAGTTCTGATCTCCGCAGGAGGGAGGTGGCACAGGAGCAGTAGCAACGATGATGACGATGACGAAACTCGTGGCCGTTTCTTACTGAGCACCTCCCGTGCGGCGCTAGGCACTTTACAAACACGACGGCACCAGCAAAAGCTGAGGATACATCTAGGAATTATCATGGTCAAAACCAAGCTGCTGAGCCTCCCCTTCAATCTGCTCCACGCGCAGCCTTCTCGTCTCATTCAGGGGCAGCTACTTGCAGTGGGTTGCTGAGGCCGACCGTGTGGGCGCCACGCTTGCATTTCCTCTCTCACATCCCACGCCCAGTCCACCAAGAAATCCCGTCACAACTGATCTGAGCCCCATGGTCTGTGACCGCGCTGCTCTCCCAAACACCTAAGTTGGCCCCTCATAACAATAGTGGTGTATTTACTCCCCTTTGTTTTTTAATAAATTAAGGAAAAGGCATTTTATTTGTTCACGAATTCAGTTGACCAGACTAATCCACAAGACCAAAGCTCAGGTCAGGCAGGCTCAGCTCTGCAACTTTCTAGTTCTGTGCTTGGGAAATTCCCCCTTTACAAGTTCACAATGGCCGCCTTACCCCATCACAAGTGGCTCAGGCCTAAGGATGTCCCGAGATACTCCAGCTTTGCTTTGCTTCTGTCTGCAAATCTCCCCTCCTCCACCTCCACAGGAACACAGGAGCTCGGGCACACTTGGCATTTCATGGTCCCTTGGGATGAAATCCCACAAGCCCTGTCTCCATGGTATACGTGGGCGGTGTCTCTTAGTTTGCCAAGGGACCAGACAGCGGGGATTAAATCTCACAGCGAGGGGCTGGAGGATGGCTGACCCATAGCCTCTCCTCTCCACGGCCAGCACTGGCCGACTCCATAAGGAAAAGGGCCCTTATTACAGGGGAGCCACCAAAATTCTTAGGTCACCCATGAGAGGTGCTGCCACTAAAGGGGAGACGTTTGAATTGGCTACATAGGGTGTAGATTTAATGCAACATTAGCCACTTTTTCAAAACAGAATCTTAACATGAAGTTTGAAAAGTTCTACTGATTTTCAATGAGAAAAATTTCATCTTAACCTCATGTCCTCTTTGATCATTATGAAGACACATGAACTGGCATGTACAATGGGACCTTTATTTAAATAAATTCAGTTACATGACATGCCCAGGGTCTGGGAGCAAATGACGACGGATCCTACTTTACACCTGGAGAAAGGGTGTGCTCTCAAGTAGAAGTGAGGACAAGCTGGGGTTGGCACTGGGAGCTTAGGGGGGAGGAGGTAGGGGACCGAGGACAGAACTCAATTTTGGGAGTTTTGATAAGAGTGTTTTTGCTTAATAGACCTGCCGGCCCCAGCCTTCTGTTCATCCTGGGACTCTGAAGATGTAAGTGTTGTGTCTGGGTTGGGGTGATGTGTCGCCTTCAAGGGGTAACATACAAGGGGTAGGCTCAGTACAACTCTGTGAAGGGTGGGTGTTATATGCCCGTTATGCAGGAGATGGAGCTAAACTCAGGGGGACCAAGTAGCCTCCCAAGGTTGTAAAGCCACTAAATGCTAGAATCAGACGCAAAGGCAGCTCTGCCCTGGCCAGGCGTGCTGGTAGGAGGAGCAGATACCTCTGTACACACTTTCCTCTGGCCAAGCATGGGCCAGCCCAGCTGAGCTGGGAGTGAAGGGAGTGATCTGGAAAGGTCTGGGCTGGGGGGTGCCGATGCTCGCTAGGGGACACCTCAGTGGGAGGGGCCCTGGATTCAGTGCTTTCCAGTGTATCCTGAGAACCTGGCATTGAGACCCTGGGGTTGGCAGGAGGAGCAGGGCACCAAAACAGAGAAGGGAACTAGAAAACCAAACAGCCTCCTCTTCCTCCTTGTTCCTGTCACTTCCGTCACCATGTATGGGGTGCTTAGCCAGTGCCAGGCCCGGCTTGGCACGCATGTGCATTACTGCGTTTAACCCTCCAGCAGCCATAATAGGCAGGTTTTCTGCCCTAAAAAGTCTGGCTTACAAGGGAGGGCAGTGGAATCTGAGGACAGTGAGTTTGTTTCCTTGTTGGCACCAAAGGGTGGCAGACACAACTGCACAGGTTCTTGCGAGAGGTGGATGTTCGGGGAAGCCTTAGCTCAGGCTGGGAGGGGCAGGGGTAAGGACACATTTCATTCATTCCCAACGCCAGTGCTAACGAGAGCAATAAAAGCATACGCAGGGAAGACGACACCACTCACCACTCAGCAGCTCCAAGTTCATGCTGGGCCTTGAAGCAGTGCAGGCCCTCCACAGGTAGCCACATGCCGCACTGTGCAGAGGGGACCTCCTACCTGCAGAGATTTATCTCCCTAGTATCAACAGCCGAGACGGAGATGTGCCTCGGCCACAGTTCATAGGGAACCTCATTCCACCGCACGTGGCGGCCACTCCCATCCACCCCAAAATGCTTCAAAGACCCAACTAAGCTTTCATCTAGTGGCCAGTTTTGGCCTATTCCTCCTCCCGGGGGATTTCCTTCTCCATTCTTTAAAAGGAATTCTTGTCAAGCTCTATCAAGTCTGGGACTGGAAGGTCTTCTAACGGTGGTTCTCATCCCGGACGCACGCTGGAATCATTCAGAATCTTTAAAAACATCCGCATCTGCAGGCCCGGGCACCGGCCCCTGCTGAGGGCTCCCAACTTAATTGGGCTGGTTGGGGCTCCGGGCCTTGGGTGTCTTAGAAGCACCTCGGATGATTCTAACGTGCAGCTCTTGCTGAGCTAGTGGAACAGTCTTCGTCAGACCCCGCCACATCCCCGGGACTGCTCCTCCCTGGGAAATGACCTCCCAGACTACTTCCTCATCTGTAAAGAAGAGCTGATGGAATCTACCTCACAGCGTGGGCGTGATGAGGATTCAGGGAGCAATGCCTGTAAAAGTGGCTTGTCCCCCAAGAATGAATTATTTTCAATCAGAACTGATCCACGAGTGAAAGCTTTTAGCTCAAAGTTTGCATGTTTTAGCTGGGCATGGTGGCACGTGTCTGTAGCCCCAGCTATTCGGAAAGCTGAGGCAAGAGGATCGCTCGAGCCCAGGAGTTCAAGGCTGCAGTGAGCTATGATCGCACCACTGCACTCCAGCCTGGGCAACAGAGCGAGATCCCATCTCTGAAAAAAAAAAAGTTTTGAATTTTTTATGTTGTTCAAGAGTGAACACATCCAGGGACACGGGAACTGTCTGCCCCGTTTGTCATCTGTGTGTAAACTACAGAAGCTGGGGACCCCAGGCTTACTCTAAAGGAACCTGCTTCATGATGACTTCCGAGGGGTCTGGAAACTGCTGGCCTCTGAGACATGCTTTGCACACTGTGCTATCTTGGAGCATTTTATTTCAAGCAAAAAAAGAAATGTAACATTTTGATTCTGTCTTCAGCCACCGGGAGAATCGAGCTTGGAACACAGGGGGCTCGGCTTCTTTCCTTCCTGGCTGCCCTAGGAACCAGCACCATTCCCTTCACATCTCTCCTCAGTTGTTTTTCCGTCATCTCCACATGGAAAATCAGAGACATCAGCAATGTGGAAGCCAAATCCTGTGTGTCTGAGGCGTTGTGAAGGCATCCAGTTAATAATGTCCCTGTGTGAGGACATCTGGCTGGACATCAAGGACCTGTCGGTTGCTTCACACTTTCCCCTCCCATTGTCCAAGATTAGCTACTTATCTGCTTCCTAAGATTTTGTCATAGGATCTCGCAGTTACAAAGACCTGAGAGATACTGATCAAGGGCTTGCGCAATGCGATCCCTCGTCCCCTGCTGCTTCCCTGACACCACTGCTTGAAGACTTGCAGGGACGAGGGGAAGGGAAGGCCCCCCTCAAATAGTTATCCCGACCTTGGAAAGAACGGCAAAGGCTGCAGCTTCCTCAGAGACCCTCTCCTCACTGCCCAGAAGGATCTCTCTCCAGAGAACTGGGAGGAAACCATGGGCCCAAGCGTGGAAGAATTGCTTGTGACCAGAGAGAAAAGCCATTTGGAAACGATGCCAGGACTGCCCTCTTGCAATTCCCACTCCATTTCTCAAACTCTTGCCCAAGAGCAGACTCTTGCACATACCACTCTTTGGGACTCTGGCCACGTTTGTTCTCCTACAAAATGTCTTATCGGACGGGTTTGTGAAATTAAGCTTTGTTGCTATATAGCACATTTCCAAACAGACACTGTTCCCAGGGCCACTAAGGACTAAGCCTTTTAGCCTTTCTACATCACAAGACACATAAAATACTGAAGAAACTAGTAAATGGACACTGGCCCAAGAGTGATCACTGTGAAAAAAAGGCTTGGCTCATCTTACCACAAGGTTAAATTAATGTGTCTAATACTGCGGGGTGTGCCGTGGATGGCCGGGAACAAGCAACAAGGGAAAGGGTATGGGCTTTGAAACAAAAACCTTGGGTTCTAGCCACGTAACTTAGCAACCACCTAACTTAGCAACCACGTAGCTGATCTCTGATCTCGGAACAATCTTTTTACCTTAGAGATTCTCAGCTTCCTCATCTACTAAAAAAAAGGGGAGGGTGGTTAATGATACCAGCTATAAGGATTTATCCATACTTTGAGGGAAATTAATGGAGTTCATGGATAGAACAACATTGTTATAAAGTGACAGTTAAGTGAAAGGGAGGTGGTGTGTCTAATTCTTAAGACAACAGAGATCATTTATAACAAAGGGACCAATTCTGGAGAAAAATAAAGGCCTTGGGTCAAGGTAGCAAGGTAAGCTTTTTTAAACGGATGAAAGTAAAAGGAAGGAAAAGGAGGAAAAGGCTTCTTGTTGGCCACAGGGCCAGCAGAAGTCAAAACAATGGACTTGCGGGGTTGCAAGGAGCAGACCTTGTCCGTCAGCCCTGGGTGAGGAGGGCGGCGTTGTCAGCACATCAGCCCCACCCCCTTGCCAGCTCCGAGCTCCATCTCCTGCCAGCGGGAGTCATCTCAGGTGAGGCTAGGCCACAGGTCACTGGCCCAGCTGGAGCAGGGGCTGTGGGGAAGGGCAGGTCCCCTCAAGGGGGTGCTGAGATTGTAGCAGGTGTCTGGACATTCGACCTGATGCAGCAACCAGAAAAGTATACACAGCCCTAAGCTGCGGTAATACATGTCCAGGAACCAGACCAGGGAGGTAGAATCCATTCATTCACTCCTCAGAAAACATTTATTGAAAGTCTACTACGTGCTAATTCAAATTTTATATCCTTGTTTTCTTTCAAAGAGCTCAAATTCCAGAGGGACATACAAATAAACCGACTATTATCACCCAGTGCATTAGGAACTATGAGAGGGATGTGGACACAGCGTTGAAGGAGCCGGGCAGAGGCACTCTGTCCTGATGAGGTGGGGGTGGACACGAGCTGAGCCCTGGGAAATGGGTGGGCATTAGCCAGGAGACGACATGGAAGAGGGAGCTTGAGACAGAGGGAATGGTATGTGACAACACCAGGAGGCATGAAGCCACATGGCCCAGCCAGAAAGCTGCAAGTCGTGTAGCAAGGCTGGGATGCCTGTGGGGGTGGGACAGGAGAGGTGGCTGCCATGGGCCAGACTCCTTCGCTTGGGAAATACTGAAATTAGCACCTGCTGGGCTGCAGGCTCTGTCAGTACAAGAATGAAAACAATACAGAGTCCAGTTGGGGAAGACATCAAGGCGAGGACAATATTGTGTGAGTACAGTGTGCCCATCGCTGCTGCTACAGGCTCACAGAGAAAGACTCCTGATTGTAAAGGACACTGAGGACTATGATATGGAGAACGGCCTCGATCTTGATGACTGAGATTAAGGAGTGTAGGCAGGAGAGTAAGAGAGTCAGAGTCAGGTTTCTGGAAGATAGGCTGAAGGTGGTGGGGAAAATGCACAGCAGGGCGGTGGGGCCGGGTAAGAAGCTGTTGCAGTGGTTGAGGAATAGCAGAGGCTTGGGCCATGGCACTGACAGTGAAGACGGACAAACGGAGAGGAATCAGACAGCAGGATTTGTGGAAGTTGGTGACTAATCAGATGTAAGGATAGAGGGAAAAATGGGGTTCAGGAGTATGCTGGGCTTCTGATGTGGGCGACTCATAAAGGTGGTAAGTTTAGTGCTGGACAGTTTGAATTTCAGTTGCCCATTGGGCATTAAAGGTGGAGACATCCGGTAGTGAGTTGAAGAAACGGCTGTAAGTTCAGGAGAGGGGACTGGGTGGGTTTCATAGAAACCTTGGGTATGGATATGATCGTATGGGGAATGAGGTCTGGAGAAACTGACATTGTTTTTCTTTTTTTTGAGATAGGGTCTCACTCTGCCACCCCGGCTGGAGTGCAGTGGTGTCATCATAGCTCACTGCAACCTCAAATTTCTGGGCTTAAGCGATCCTCCTGCATCAGCCTCCCAAGTAGCTGGGACTACAGGCATGTGCCATTATGCCTGGTTAATTTTTTAAATAAATTTTTTGTAGAGATAGGGTCTTACTATGTTGCCCAGCCTGGTCTCTAACTCCTGGCCTCAAGTGATTCTCCTGCCTTGGCCTCCCAAAGTGCTGTGATTGTAGGTGTGAGCCCCTGCACTCAGCCTGGAGAAACCAACATTTGGGGAGAAGGAGGAGAGAAGCCCACAAAGGAGACTGTAAATGGCAGAGATATAGAGGGGAGCCAGCCACAGGAGAAGAGTTCAGCTAAGAGAGCAAAGAGTGGAAGAAAGGCAAGTGAGGAACAACTGGGGGAGTCCTTTGGATTTGACAGCTACGTAACTCTAGCAAGAGCAGCGTCAGGAGTGACTGGCTTTGTAAACCAGTCTGCAGTGGGTTGAAAAGTAAGAGAGAGGTGAGAAAGGAGGAAAGCAAACAAGATCTTGTCTAGTGCTCGGTGGGTACCACATTTTAAGAGGGTGATCGACAGACTGAAGTGTACCCAGGAACCTCCCCCGGGTTGATGAAGACTCTGGAGACCATGTCACTGGGAGCTATTAAAAGAACTGAGGATTCTTCACCAGAGATGGAAGCTGAGGGGGCACCTCACAGCCATCCTCAAATACTCAAATGCCTGGCATAAGGAAAGAATGTGTTTCCTTCCTAAAGAGCAGAATTAGGACTAATGGGTAGAAGCTATAGGAGGGACAATTTGGAGTCAACGTAAAGAAGAAGAGCTTCCGACGATGAAATGGATCATCCTGGGAGAGAAAAAGTTCACCTTTTCATTGGAAGTATTGAGCTGAGTCAAGACCAGCACATGGTGATACAGAGGAGTCACCCAGAAGCAGCTGGACTTGGATGCTACTGATCCACTCGTCTGTCTACCCATCCCTCCATCCAGGGCTTTAGTCCATGAGGTGTGGGCCAGAGTGACCTTTAAGGCTCCTGGAAACCCAGAGATTCTATGAGCCTAAGAAGTTTCTAATTAAGGGCCTGCAAAGGGAGAAATCAATTCTCTGCAAGTTCCACCTGTGGGCCAAAGCCTGCCTGCTACCTGTCTTTGTAAATAAAGTTTTATTGGAATGCAGACATACATGTTCCATATGACTGCTTTTGCACTACCACTGCAGAATATTGAGTAGTTACAACAGAGACCAGATGGCCTGAAGCTGAAAATATTTACTTTGTGGCCCTTTATAGAAAAAGTTTGCTGGATTTTCCTCTACACCCATAGAATGGCACTCTAGCCCGGGCAACAGAGTGAGACTCTGTCTCAAAAAAAAAAAAAAGAATAAAAATGCCTAAAAACCAATGACAATTCCAGAATTTCATATCAGTAAGGACTGGAAGCAAAAATATTTGACTGAGTGTAGAGGAAATTCCCTCATGGAGGATCAATATTATTGTCATGATTTATCCTGAGGGCTAGTTTGCAAAGTGGCTAACTTCATTTAGCAACTCCACAAAACTTACAAATTGCTGCAGACTGTATGAGAGAAGAGCTCAACTCTGAAAAACATTTCCCTAAGCTTTTGTAAATAATCCAGGATACCAATTTACATGGCCTACATGAGCTGCAATGTTTTGGTGGATTTGGTGTCTGGTGGAATCACCGCCAACGGCAAACTTATCTAGAGTCAAAGGAAGGAACCCTGCCTACAATCGCTAAGGAGCTCTCAGGACTGTACATGTCTGGGAGGCCCCACACCCTTCAGTCTGGACCCTCAAGGAGTTTAGATGTCTTCTCTGATCCATGCCCATCCTGACTTCTTCCTCAAGGGAAGATCCCCAGGACTTTATACTCTTTGAGGCACCTGTGTCTGGCTCCGCTGGCCAGCCCTCTCTCATCCACTACTTCTCTTTTATAAACTCTTTTTCCTCGGCTTCCGGAAAGAATGGTGCACTTTCTCCTGGTCCCCTCTTGTCCCTCTCCCTCTCCTTTTCTGTTCCCCCCAAGCTTTTCCCCTTCTAGGTGAAACCATCGGCTCTCCCAGCATCAACTGTAATCCAGATGCTCCTGATTGACAAATCTCTGGGCTCTGATCTAGGTTTCCAGTTACCTGAAGAAGCTCATTGTGTCTAAACCCACACTCACCCTTCCTCCGTCCGCCCCCCGCAAACCTGTGCTGCACATCTTCTGAGGCTAGAAGCCTTGGCCCCATGTGTTTCCTTCTCTTTCACAATCATCTCATTCATTCAGGTGCTGTGGTGGCTACTGAATCTTTGACCTACTTTCCATTCACAGAGAAACGCTTCTCTCACTGGGGACTTGGGCCGATTTATAGGAATACTGCATACATTGCTCAAGTTTTTCTCTGCCTCCAGCCTCTCATCTCCTTTAATCCATGCCATCTCATGCTGTTGCTAGACCACTGCTCATGTAGAAATTCTTGATGGTGTCATTCCCCTGCTCAAAACTCTAATTGCCCCCTGTTGCTTATAAAATAAACTCCAAATTTCTCCTCATCCATGGAGGCAGTGCTTTATAGTGGAAAGAGGAAAAATGAGTGAATCAGACATACAGGAGTTCCAATTTCTGCTTTCACCAGATATTAGATATGTGGCCTTGGGCACATTTCCAAACTTCTCTTTACTCTAACTTCCTCCAGTATAAATAATACTTATCTCATGAAATTATTGAGGACTGACATAAAAATAGCCTTCATCTATTGAAAATTTATTGCATGTTGGACTTTTTTTCATGTGTTATCTCATTTAGTCTTCATAACCATATTCTACTATTTCCTCCATTTTCTAAGATAAGGAAAGCCAGAGAGAAGCTAAGCACCCTGCCCAATTTCCACGTCCTTAACCGACCTGTGCTGCGGCCTCTCCCAGTGCTGTAGGTAGTCAGTACATGCAGTTCCCTTTGTCTTCCATAATCTGACTCCGACACACCTTTGAAAGCCTAGTTCATGCCACTTTTCTCCCAGCAGTTGTAATCGAGATGATCATAACTACTTTGCTAGCTGTGACTCCATCTAGAAGGACTTTCCCCACATTCCTACCTATTGAAAGCCTACTGCTATGCCAAACGCCAGCTGAAGTGTCATTTCCTCCTATCAGACCATTTCAACTGTTACTGCTTCCTTGGAGCTCTCATAATATTTGGCATTTTTCTTATGTAAAGATCATGTTCTCTCTTGTATTATCATTTTTTTCCTTTTCTGCATATGTTTTCTTTTCTTTCCTGAATCACATGTTCTTTCTGTGCAAGGAGCATGTTGCCAAGGTCTTATTCATCTTTGTTTGCCTTGCAGTCCCCGGTTCAGTCTCTGGGACAGATGAGGCACTCAGCCAAGGTCTATAGAATATTTAATTTTTGAGAAAATTTATTCACGTTGTAGAGGGTTGAGCTCAATCTATAGTTCTGTATGAAGGGAAAATGCTTCTTGTATGTTAGAGGTGCTATCACAGGAAGAACAATAATTACACCGTGAGATGGAGATGGGGCCAATTAATCTTTCTTCTCTACCAATAAAAAGGCAGAGAGAGTGAACATTACATGGTTTTAGGCAAAGTATCTAACAGCAGGGGCCAGCAGTAGGAGGTCTATTTAGGTTTGCTGTCTTAATTAGCCTATTTAAAAAAGATTTTTGGTACTATAAAGATGTATAGATTTGCTTTTGAACGCACACCACACCCACAGATACACACCCACAATCCAAATAAGACATAGAAACGGCTTTAAAAGAAAACTCTTAATCCACTCAATTTATATTTCAGCAGCTTCCAAGTTCACACGCCCAAATGCATAAATAAAAACACCGAGGAAGAAAATCAGATAACACAAGTGGGAACTCAGTCAGAGGAAGGTTCCCTGACACGGTAGGAAATATCACTCTAGGCAGAAAACGGCTACCAGATCCTTAACTCTGAGGAGGAGCAGGTGGAGACACGACCAGGCAACGCCGCCGAGGCTGCATGCAGCACCCACTGCGTCCCAGCTCGGGGAAATATTGTTATTGCAAACACAGTGATATGTAATGGGCCAAACGATCAGTTCTGAAAGGATTTCACACGGGATTGTGACACTGCAGTGGCTGGGAACCATCACAATGTTCAAGGGAAACTGGGCTAGAACCCGAGTTGACACATACCTTGAGGACAACATCAAAGTTCATGTCAGGCCAGTGATAGCTTTGGTCACCTCACGTGAAGCAATGCTGGGAAATGCAAAGCTCGGTCTTGACAAATCGCAGTCGATGTCAAGGTGTTTCTTTAGAAAGTGCAAGATTCTCAGGACCCTCTGCCATCCTGTTAGGGAAATATTTCCTCTTCCTCGGGAAACGGTGCCTTTTCTACTTTCCTTTCACTGTCACTCTCAGGCTCTGCTTGCTGGACAGAGCTGAACTCCAGCCAAACCTACTGTTTTGATGCTTTCAAAACACCTGTGGGTCACTAGGCTGGATGGATGGCCCGGTGACGGCAGCGCAGCATGCGGACGGGTAGATGGCAGGAAGGCAGCCCCGCCCTCCGCACTGGGCTTCACTCACTTTGTTCCGCCCCTGCCCCCCAGGCTCAGGCTGGGAGGGGTAGATACAGGAGGGGGCTGAGAGGCAGGAATAGAGATAAGTCCGGGCAGTGGTGAGGAAGCTAACGGGGCAATTAGGAGGCTGATTCATTTGTTTATCTAGATGATGATGCTGTACTTGGTTAAGTAGTTTTTAAGTGTTCTGTGGTTCAGGAAATCTCCCTCACGGGCTCATCAGTCCACATCCTTCCCTGTGCCTGACAGTTCCACGAAAGAAGAAAAAAACCATTCTATAAGCACAGGGTACGGGTTTTGGTGGACCTTTATAATAATACACTTGCTAAGATAATTACGATAAACAGTGCATACCAAGCTCCAAACAGAGAAGAGTTGAAAAAAGCATTCAACTATGGTTGCTACTATCTTTCGAAAGAATCCCAGAGGAACACATGGCCTTTTTGACTATCCCTAACACAGGGCTTCCCAAGAAGTGTTTCTAAATCCCCAGTTTAACCTGTGATTCTAGAAATACAATCTAGATAACAGAATTTTTGAACAGAAAGGAATTTTTTTAGCAATCATTTTGGTTTGGGTTTCTCTAGTCGGTATTTCACAGAACTCTGTATAATAAAATACATGGGCCACAGAAAAAGCTCAAAACTATTCCATGGATCAATCATTTTAGGGAATTCCAGATTAAATAAAGTTAAACAGGTTTTTTTACCAGAGGGTATCACAGATTAAAGATGGCCACAACTTTGCTGGGGTCTATGTCTTCTACCCATGACTCTGGGCAGGCTCTGTCTTTGGCAGAAGACAGTAGAAAGTGACATTGTGCCAGTTTCAGGGCCCAGGCCTTATGGGGCTGGAGACTTCCGTGTCTGGTCCCTTGCCAGGCTTGCTTTTGAGGGATTCTCACAGCCTCCACTCAGGGGTGGGGAACCTGTGGCTTCAAGGCCATCTGTGGCCTTCCAGATGCCCAAGTGTGACCCCTTGACTGAATCCAAACTTTTAATCCTTTATTAAAAGGATCTGTTCTGTAAAATTTGGATTAAGTCAAAAGGCTGCACTCAAGGATCCAGAAGGCCACATGGGGCCACACGGCCACAGGTTCCCCACCCCCACGTCTGCATGAAACCCAGGTGAGAGCAGCCTAACTGAGCCCAATCAACCCTCAGTACCAAGAGGGATAAATTATTATATAAGCCATTAAGTTTTGGGGTAGTTAATGTGCTACGTAGCACACAGTTGGCAATTGCTAACTATTTATTAAATGAATGAATGACTGAGTGAGTGATATAAATGTGAATCACGAGGGCGATATAGCATGCCACATTTCCTAATTACTACTTCTGAATACTGCAAGATAAATTATACAGAACAGGGCCTTATGGAAGACTAGTTTGAGAAACACTAAATGAGAGGATTGAAATGGTACAGTTTGGGAAATACTGGTCCAGTTACACCCCTTTATGTTTTAGATTAGAAAAGTGAGGCCCAGACAGGTGAAGAGAATTGCCTAAGGAAATAAAACTAATTGGTAGACTCTACCTATGAATGAATTTCCTTTCCCAGCTAAAGTAAAGGGGTTGTGGACACAATGGTTTCACTCATATAACCCCTTTTTAACTAATTCAATAGATCAGGCTTCTCACTAGGTAGCCCACTCTTTCTGTTCATGACAAAGTCTTTGTGTCCAACTAGCTCTTTTCCATGAGGCCTCCTTAAGTGGTAGACTTCCAAAGAGGATATAAGAATATTTACTAGCCTGAAGTCTAGACTAACCTTCAGTTCTCAAAACAGCAGAATCTATAGCAACATCTTAGATCTTTGGTTTTAAAACATTTGCCTTATGGAAATCCTTGCTTACAACTGAAATGTCTGGAAGAACAAATTTTCACCTGAACTAGGTATTGGTGAAGGATCCAGATTTTAAAATGTCTTCAGTCTTATGTTACAAATTTCATTTCTCTTCCTCCACATAAGAGGTAAATAATGTGATCTGAAGTTTGATTCTGTTTTTAAGACAATATAGTGAAGAATTTTAATACTAGCCAGGTCAAAATCTGAGGTATTCATCTTTTATTTTTCAAATACCATACAGCCTATGCCACAGCTCCCTAATCAAGTCTCTAAAGCCAAGAACCACTTCCATAGGAGTTGAAAAAAAGTTTTATCTAATTATCTTCCTTCCCTACTTTGAATTGACTAACCATGTATCTTTTTCTGGTTTTATCAAAGGAGCTGCCAGGACAAAAGCACATCCAATTTTAAGTAGGCTTTAGTTAGCAGACTTAAAATTGATCACGCATTTTAGTTTCAGTAACTTGCAATTTCTACACCCTTTGATAATTCACTTTAAAGAGCAAACCGTCTTTAATGACAAGGCTTAAAAGAAATGACCTTTCTGAACAAAATATGAAAGCTCAGAAGAGATAGTTCTTTTAAGGAAACTATGAATTAAAATGACCTTGTGTTCTGAAACTTTTCTCCCACCATTTTTGATGTTTTCCCTTTCCTTTTCACTCTTAAAAAGAAAGCTAAAACACCACTGCCTTCTATGGATGGTGATGTACTTCAATAAGAGAGCTGTTAATTGTTAATTCAAACTCGCAGTTTCTTCTTTCTGCACTTTCTCTGCAGATTCCTTTAAGGAGGTTGCTCACCACTATAAGCATATACCTGTTTCTGAAGAAATCACCTTTAACATGTGACATTACGGGATAATGTCTGAATGTGAGCCATTTTCTTTAAGTCACCATCAATTCTTTTGTACAATCTATGAAGCAAGTCCATCATTCTCTGTTCCCTCTATCTTAGTCTTCCTTTTTCCTACATGTGCCCTGATGGCTGCCCTCTGTGGAATCCCTTGTTGAGTGGGGAGTTTGCAAAATCAGAGGTCAGACCCCTGCAAGGGCTTACTGCCTGATGATGCAGAAATGTAGGACTCAAACAAAACTGCGACATATGCAGATGATTGAATAGCTAACTTTGCTGTTAACCCTTTTTTCTCTGACGCCCAAACTGGATAATAACACACACCAAGAACACTGGGATCCCAGAGCACCACTTCTGCTCGGCTTCTTCCAAATGCTTTATCAGCTACTATCTGTTGACAATTACATGTTGAAATAGAAAAAGCACAGGTGGGTGACTCAGGTACAGCAGCCAATAATAATAACTTCAGATGTAACTAAATTAGGTACTTGTGATGAACAATTGATCTTCCAGCAGATAAAAGAAAAGATGAAATCTTAGATGTTTTTATAATAAGGCATGGTGTTTATAATTTATTTCCTGAGCACTGGCTTTTTCTCCCAGTAGCCATTTCTATACTCAGTGCTTGACTCAGTAAGGAATTTCAAACATGCCAAATGCAATTTTTCTTTCTCTTCCTTTATCAGAGAACGTTCACAAAGACATTAGTGTCAACCACCCATTACTATCACATCCAATCTAACTGACCTAACGTTTCATTTCATTTACTCCCAGACATACATGACATGCTTCAGAAGGGAAACAGGATCTGGGTAATGTCAAAGGTTCAGCCATGTTTGTAATTTCATAACCCTTGAAATAAGGAAAAGAAAGAATGGCAGGCAACTTTCCAAAACACCTACTGATATTTACTCATGGAAAACAAATATTCTTGAGTAGGAGTTCCAATTCTAGCAAACAATACAATTCACAAAGTATTTTCAATTCAAGCAGTTAATAACCTTGCTAATGAAATCTGTTGAGCTTCAACCTATTTTTCATGGTCTGTATAGAAGTACTTAACATTAATCATGTAGCCTTAATCTTTCCCTTCTGAGTACTAGATCATAGTCTGAGTACCAATTGTCTTCATTTGTTAGGTGGTTTTAATAGCATCTGCTACGGTTTTGCTTTTTCCCAAATATTCTTGAAACCAGTGCTATAACTTATCGTATATGCAGGAAAAACCTGATCTTTCAAAGGACAGAGACTTATATTCATGGAGGAGGTGTCAGGGGTGGGTGGCTGAGCCTTACCAGAGTGGGGCCCCACAGAGATGATTTAGTGCAAGAACCCCAGGCCTCCTACTATGGCTATGGCAGCCGTGTTTATGCTGATCCTCATCCTGGCTTTGGAAGTGGCTGTAAAACCTGTTACTTCCTTATCATCTCCATGTCTCAGTTACAGTACAAAAAAGGATAATTAATCCTTGGGCAGCAACCAACAGACATGGGCGTGGGAAAGAGAAAAGAATTTTGAAAAAGTGTAAATAAACTTTCTGCCCTGTCCTTTTACAGTAAACCAGATGAGTACAGCCCTACCCATGGGCCAGATTTTTAGAGAGTGCCTCAAAATGCCCATGGCATGCACCACAATGAAGTCAAAAGAATCCGGAGCATCCATTCACTGCATTTCAAAATTTCCTTGGCAAATCATGGTTGACCAGTCAGCCTAGAACTGCTTATCAGCATTTGGGTTGGGAGAGGGACCCTGACTTAAACATCCATGCATGGCAGCAACACCATATTCTCGCACATTCCGTGATCACCTGCCAATGTGTCATGCCCTCATAAAATGATCCTACATTTTTAGGCTCTTTAAAAGATTATTGAATGATATTACAATGAAAACAATGACCATAAAAAGAGAGATCAAGAAAATAACAATAAAACCATAGCTGCTACACAAAATTCTTACACCATTCTGCCTCTGGAGTTCCAGGATGAGACTGGGAGACCAACATGACAAATATTTGGACTGATATCAAATGATCCAGTGATTTTATTCTAAACACCAATTTCATGCACTAATTATAGATTTGCTCTTTGACATGACATAAGGTATGTTTCCCCAAAGTACAATTTGAGATTGTCAGTATTTAATAGGGAAAAATACCATGTGTATGTCACACTTAGCAAATGAGGTACAATAAAAAGTTGAAATAAAACTGATAAGTATAAAATAATGTTTTAATAATATATGAACACAAACATGGAAACAATGTAAACAGGTTAAAATTTTGGTATGATACTACAAACGTGATCTTGACCCTATGCAACTGGTAAAATGATATGCAAAAGCATTAATAAGGCATACCATAAGAAATCATTTCTTTTCCCAATATAAGCAATTCTCAGCACATACTCAAACGCACACAAATATGGAAATCAGAAATAAAGGAATGTTAAAACAATAACTTAGGCAGACACAAATAAAACCACCCCACTAGTGTGTGAATGATGCAAGTTTTTATGATCTTAATTACATTTAAGTATTAAAAAATGCCACTGATCTCACTGTTTACAACATTCAAATCTTCAAACCTGCTGGAAGGAATCCACAGGGCAGCCTGGACAACAGCATCCAATGCATCCTCTCATGAAGTTACCTGAAAACCAAAAATCCCAGTTATGACTTTCTCTGGGTTTAATAGGTCTGTCAATCATAAACTAGGTTGCAAGTCTGGAGAAGTTGGATAGGGGCTAAAAGGATATTTGATATCAAAATGTCATCATTTATGCCTTTAAGGGATTAAATCTTACCGACACCAAGCAAACAGAATCTTTTAAAAGGGAATTATTCACAAGCTCTTTCCTTTTAATTCAGTGCCAAATAAGTGGTTCAGTCCTTCACTGCACTAACAGGAAGGGTGTTTGATGGAATTAGAGCAGGTAAACACAATGTATGTCAGTGACGTCCCTGAGAACCTTTGACTGAAAAGGTCTTGTGCATCCCTAAGAAGTGCACACGGGGGGCACTCAAGTGTTGTGACATCACTGAGCCGCTGATCTATTCTGGTCTGGGGAACAACGCCAAACTCCCAGGGGATAAGGACTTTGAAGATGTGAGCTATCATAGCAAGAATTGCATCACTCACTATCTTGAAGAATGATAGTGACTCCTCCACCCTGCAACTGGGCTTCAAGACAATGTCTTACAGTGACTCCGCAGGTGAGGCCTGGACTTGCCATGTCCCTGCAGATTCTCTCATCTTGCTTTGGCAGTACTGACTAAGCACTGTGATTAAAACAGGTGGGTGACTTCTCAAAGACAGGCAATTTACTAAAAACAAGTCTTTTCTTCAAAACTGATACCATGTCTAAGCATTTTAACAAAGACTTAAATGTCAAACCAGAAGACTCAAAGGCACAGACAACAGAAACTAATCAGGAGCTCTGTTCACAGGCCACACCTTCTGCTTTGGTATGTAGTCAGCTCTTCCTGCAGGATGGATGCTCTCTTCTGCAGAAAGTTAACCTAGAAAAGACACCTTGTATGAGAAGAGGTGAACGTGGCTTAAATGTCAATATCATGCAAATAGTATGGTAATATTTTATTTAAATTCAGACAATTTTCTAGCCAAAACTCAGAGGATCTGTTGAATGTCAGTGGTGTGTTTTTACATTTGGTCACATCCCATCCTTGCTAAAAATCCATCAGAGACTATAGAACAATGTTCCAATTCCTCAGTTCAGAAGCCGTTTTGATCTGGCCCCATCCTGTCTTTGTGGCTTCATCTCTCCTCGTGCCCTTCCTGCCATCACCACCTGATACACCACGTCTCTCACATTTTCACGTGCTGTTGCCCCTTGGCACGAGCCATTTTCCCTCTTTGGAATGCTCGGCTACCTATCTCCTATTCGCCCCCGACTCTTTGTTTCAAATGTCCCCTCTTGTCTCCTCCCCAACTGCTCCTCACCCAGGCAAAGCCAGTGGTCCCCTCCTCTTGTGTTGCTGGTCTCTATAACCAGTACTTCTCACACTGCGTTGTCATTACATGTTTTTACATCTCTCCTGCAAACCTGAGAGCTCTTCTGGGGCGGGGATGACTTTTTTCTCTCTCCACCCCCAGTTTTCTTTTACAGGGCTAGGCATGAAGCTGGCATTCACTCGCTATTTAATGAATGAATGAGTGAGTGAAAAGAAAATTACTGCTTTGTGGAAACCTCAGTCCATCCTGGGGATTCCCTGAGCTTGAAGAGATAGCATTTTGTAGCGGAGAGAGCCTACCTTTGTCTGGAGTTAGACCAACTTGGGTTGAATTCCTGACTTGGCATCTATGGCTCTAGGAAAGTTACTCAAGCTCTTGATGCCTTATCTGTGAAATGGGGTTAATGACAGCTACTGCCCAAAGTGATGAGGATGATGTGAAACAATAATAGAAACGGCCCAGCTCACAGCTCATAGAAGGTACTACCCTCAGACCCTCACTCTTGGGGGCCTGGAGGAAACTGGGTTGTTTCATATGTTCTCTTAAATCAGACCTTTACAACACATTTGATTATTTTGAGGCATAAATTTCTATACTATTAAAGATACCTCTATCCAGCATGAATTCAAAAGCAAATAAAAATGGTTTGGGGACAACTTATACTATGGATTAATGTAATCAAGAGTCAGTGGTATTTGATCATTTCAGAATTGTTTACTCTTGCCTCTTTGGTCTGAACTGAAACCATGGCAACGGCTGATTCTGAACCATAGTTATGCAAGATAATACAGCTAGCAGAATAGAAAATATGCTTAAAAGAAAAAGAAAGCACAGTCTTTTTAAGTGGGTGCATATCAAAGTGGTCCCCTCAGTTTTGCTTATTTCTGTATCACCCTGGTCTTAACTTTATCCAATTGCTCAAGTGACCCATAGGACAATTGATAGATAATTTTGACAGATGCAAGGATTACATTGATTCAACCTCCCTCCCCCCACCGTGCTTTGCAATTGGAATTCCAACAATTTTCAAAAAACACGGGCACCTGTGCTTTTAAACTAAATTTGCTCACTGTATGGCCTGTGACTCCTCCACGCAGCTGCCAATTCTGAGGCCCTATCGCAGCTGGCAGCACTCTCTTTCTGGGTCAGCATCCAGTTTTAGGAGGATAAAGTGGCTTTTATTACAGTGAAATGATATGAATGATAACAGAAGCCCTGCAGGTGGGTATCAGATTTCTCTTTTTTCCTCCCTCTAAAAAAACTCCTCTGAAGGTGTCAGGTCCTACATAGCTGACACTGTGGAAGCTCTCCTACAAACTTAATGGGTAAACCAAACCTGGAGTAGAGCTTTTCATGTAAATAAAGATGACTTTAAATTCAGAGAATTCTCTAGCCCAAACTTTCTGTTAACATTCTTCTCCGGTACTTATTTTTATATGCAGGAACCAGCATAGCAAAACTTATTAGCCTACAGAAGCAATAGCGAACAGTAGCATAAGGTTTGGTATAATGAACATTTCATTTTCAGATAAGAGGGCAATATAAAAGGAAAAGCTAAAATTTGTTCCACATTTCATCTTACATATTATAAATAGGTACTATGCATATAATCAAACTATATCATTTATTTTATTCATAAATAAATTTATTTAGCATCTACTGTGTGCCAGGCACAGTTCTTGGCACAGAGAGTAAAGAAATCCTTTCTTTCATGGAACTTTTCCAGGAAAAAGTATGTCTTAAATTTCAAAATGTATTGGAAATAGCAATATTTGAACTCTTTCTCATGTCAGAGTTAAAAAAATTCATTAGACCAATGATACATAAAACATTCAAACAATACAGAAGTATATAGAGAAAACTTACATTGGAAGTTTTAAATAAATACCTAAATTTAAATCAATTTTAATCTCTCACATTATATTTTATGAACTATTTCAAGGATTACACATTTCAGCAAGAAATATTTAACCTAATTGTTTGCATACCTAGTCATTATTTTGCCTTGAACTTAAAATACATCTTGTTATCTCTAACAATGATATAAAATACACCAGATAGAAAAGCTTCTAAGGGAACTGTGTTTTCCAATTCCCTGCACTTTAACACAGTGAAGAATCAGCAATGTGCTAAGTGATGGCATTTTGGACCTAGTACCAAGAATAAAAGAATGAGGCTATATTGGAATGTAGACTGAAAATGAATAAAAGTTACCAACTGAACTTTTCAATTTCAAGGGTGCTTTTAAGAAACTCTTACTGAGACAATGAGTTCTTAAACTAGTAAGAAACAAAATTTAAAACAAAACAAAAACAACTCATCTTGGGTAGTAAGGTTATGCTAGGATATCACATTGATTTCTGTAATCAATTCAGAATCAAATTTATTTGCAAGTTTATTTTCAGGATATGCACATCATCTAAATCCTTGGAAGATGCCTTGATTGTAGTAATTACCTGAGATTTTAAGGAGGAAATTGTGTCTTCAAGTTCTTGTCTTAGAGATGCTGGCATCAACCCTTTGAATTTTGTTTCATATTCTTGTCTTATGTAAGTTATCTAAAATGGAAAAAAATTAAAGTTATCTTTTTTTTTTTTTTTACCACAGAAATGATTGTTTTGAATTTAAAAAAATCCCAGGATAATGTCTATTCATCCAAAGATAAGTGTGTTACATGTGGTCGGAAACCAGACAATAAAGGTGCAATAAGAAGAAAGAGTTAAAAACTGAAAAAGCTACCCAGCCTGACCTTGTGACTCTGAGAGATAGTCCCTGTAACACCACTTTATTTCTTTAAAATCCTTGTTAACACAATTTTCAGCACTTGTTAAGTACAATACTTGTTCTCTCCTCTCCACTCATGAGGTATCCTAGCTGTACAGCCTCACCTTGATCAGGATGTAGACTTTGACCATACTAAGCTGTGATCTGAGGACAACTCATAGTATGTCTTTGCTTTGATTAAAACACTCCTCCAAACTGGCACGTACTTGGGGTGCTACATGTGATTCATATGATTATGAAGACATGAATGAAGGAGCAGCTATGTCTCTAAGCCTCCTCAACACAGATAGACAAGTAGAGTGCCCTTGGTGTAGGAAGTTTCCCTGCTTTTAGGTTTTCTTCTGCCTCCTGAATACTATCAGGCCTGTGTTCAACTAGCTGATGATCACTGGGCTGGTAAAAGAAAGGTTGGTGGTTCATCCTCATCCCATTCATCTCTCTAAAAGCTAAAGAAGTGAGTGAGAGGGTAGAAGAAAAGCTTTTGGAGGAATATGCCTGAGCAGGATGAAGATGTGCATGGGTGTGACATGAATGTATGTGTATATACTGGTGTCTTTCTCCAGCTATGTTTCTGTATTTCTCTTCCTCCTCATCTGAGATGTGATAGAATTAATTACTTTTAAAATCTGTTGCATGTGCTGTGTGTGACTTAACTGAATATTAAAGCTGACTTGCAGTGTATCATATAAATGATTCATCAGACACACCTGGAAATAAGGTAGTACATAACACTATGAAAATGTGTACATTTTGAGTACAGTTGGACAAGCCTATGGATTTGCTGAAGATAATTTAAAATTATCAGCCTTTAAGTCCAAACTTTTCTTATACCAAGCTGAATTAAGGAAGAATTGTGTTCTAATAATCCATTTCATTACCTACTAAAATCCCATGGCAAATATTCTAGAATATGTTTTCAATTTTTAACAAAGTGTGTTTTTGATATATGCTATAATCTTGTGATTTATACCTAAAGTAAAAACAAAATGGTGGAAAAATTATCTCTCCCCTCCCACTCATGCAAAGTCTTTACTGATAAAATACATGTTGGTTCTCATATCTATTGATTTTTCTCACCTTCTCCTCTTGCACTTACTTCCAATAGTTACATTTATTAGCTGACTCAAATGAAAAGAAAACAAAGCAAAAGATGTGCTTTATAAACCAGACCTTAAGGGCAACATTTATTGAGGGTTCGTAGGTTATATATTAACTGTTTGACCATTTTTTTTCCCCACTCAACACTGGCTCTGACATTTTGAGCTCCTACTCTTTTAAAAAGGACTCACGCATGCTCTATTTTTTGCATCCTTATCTCTTTAGAATGACTGCCCACTGCCTGTATATTTGAAAGATACCGTGGCTGGGTATAAAAATGCTTCAATCCCACTTTCTTTCTCTCAGAACTTTGGAGACATTTCTCCAATGTTTTCTGGCATTACATATTGCTATGGTGAAGTCTGAGGCCAAGTTGATTTTTTTCCATGTTGAAGATAACTTTCTTTTTCTGTTTGGATGCCTGTATGATTTTCTTTTTCCTGATTCAGTAACTTCACTAGGAAATGATTTGGTATTAATTATTCTGTATCAATTTTCCTGAGACATTGTGTGTACCCTTTCTATCTTTAGATTCTATTACTTAAACCAAAGTTTCCACTGCTCGAAGAATTATTTGTATTCTATTATGTTTTACATATATGTTTTTCTATTTGTTCTCTTCTTCAAGAACACAGATTTTGCATTTGTTGACTCTTGTTTGACAATCGCCCATACTTATAATTTTCTTTATTATTACTTTTACTTTCTCATCATTTTATATCTATTTTATATTTTCATTTCATTTTGTATGATTTCCTCTAGCCTTATTACTATATTTCCTTGAATGTTTTCAGTTATAATTTTTTCATTTTTATTTTTCCTATATGGTCTCAATTTCTGTCATCTTTGGATTTTGTCTACCATTTTTCTAAGCTCTAAGAGATCACTTCTTATTTCTGTCTGTTGACTTACATCATCTTTAAACACATCTTTTCTTTTTTCTTTTTCTCTATCTCCCCTCACCATTTTCCTTGAGAGATATATATCTCTCTCTCTATATATAGATACATAGAAAGATCTCTATATAGATGTATCTATATATATTTATATCTCAATGCATTTTGTAAATGCTTTGACACTCAACAACTGTTATAAAGAACCATAATTTGTCTGAACCCTCCTTCTGTTTCTTGGATAATTTTCCATTTGATATATGTTCTTTATTTGCTTTTTGCTTACATTCTTTCTCTTTTAATCTAGCAAAGATTGTATGCTGGTTCCTTTTTCTTAAAAAAATGCACCTCATTTTTTTTATTTTAGCATATTATGGGGGTACAAATGTTTAGGTTAGTTATATTGCCCTTGCCCTCCCCCGCACCCCCAGTTAGAGCTTCAAGTGTGTCCATCCCCCAGACGGTGCGCATCGCACTCATTATGTATGTATACACCCATCCCTTCCTCCCCCCTCCCATCTGCTCGACGACCGATGAATGTTATTCCTATATGTGCACTTAGGTGTTGATCAGTGAAACCAATTTGATGGTGAGTACATGTGTGCACCTCATTTTTCAATGGAACCAGCTATTTGCTGAGTGTTGAGGTAGGGTAAGCTGGGGTCAGGTCACAGCTATGATTTGGTTTTGTTGTCTTCAATACTCTTTGACTAAATCTATGACTTCAATTGTTCTGGGGGCCTATCTCCCTCAGTTTTCAAGTGCTTTGAAGGTCATGGCCAAGCACTTAAGCCTTTGGTTTCTCTTAATCCTCTTGCCCCCTTCCATTCCTCGAATCTGATGGTCTCCCTCTACCAGGAAGCTAGGCTACAGTGAGTTGAAAATTGTGTGTGACCACAGTTGCTCTTTGATTATCACTATTCCTCCCATCATTTTTTAAATTCAGTAAATTTTCCAACTTTTATTGAAGATTTATGCATTTCTACTTCCTACCTGCTCTTTTATTCTTTGTTTTTATGATTTCAGTGAATTTCATTAAACTTAAAATGAGCCCCTGGAAAATCTGAAATTACCTCACCTATAAATAAGTGAGACTCAATCAGGAAAATGCTACTGTCCTGAATCCTTAAACCCAAATCCTAAATTTGAAAATCATTATATCAAGAAGAATCTGGCTACTTTACTATAGTCATGGGAAACTTTAACCAATCTATTTTTATTCTATTTATGAGGTTAATACAGTTTCTACTAGCAAACATGTATTACTTTCTATGTGCCAGATATGATTGTAAGTGTTTTATATAGATTTAATCCTTCTGATGACCCAATGAAGTAAGCAGAGAGATGGTAAAACATGATTTGAACTCAGGTAGTGTGACTCTCAAGCACATATTATTGTCCACTTTGTTCTACAGTTTCTCAATCCTTCCAAATGCTGAAATGTTTCTTCTACCCCAAAAGGAAGAGGCTGTCAGAGACACAGCTGGTTACAGCAGTCCTGTCCACCTCACACTCCTGCTTTGCCCAGCACAACAGGGGGTGGGATATGCAAATATTGTCCTTCCAGACATCCATCTTTTTATAAGTGACAACAGTAACAACAATGACAACAACAAGTAGTTCCAGAGCACTCCCCATACTTTCCCATTGGTTTAAAATTTTAACTTACTGAATATTTACAGACTCATTTAAGAAAATCTATACAAACGCAATGCACATATTGACCTAAAACAAAAGTTCCACAAATTCCCCAAATACATACACATTTTAAAGATCAACCACTGAAAGATACATCTAAATTTGTCTCATGGCAAAGGTTAAAAGAGAAGGAAAGAAAAGTTTATCTTCCTACTATCATTCTTGACTCCTGCTGCTATTTTTCTGCCCCCATCTCTGACCCAGCCAGGATGTGTTTCAGTGAAACAATGAGGGGGTGATAATATTTACCTACAGACCGATCATGAGCTGCAAACTGCTAAGTATGCCAGTCTCGCTTTTTCTTCCTGCCTTCCCGCACATTCCCCTGGTGCTGACTACAAAACAGTCTGGCCTTACAACAGACCAAGAAGCAAGAGGCCTTGAACTGAGCTAAGCAGGGTTTGAAGGACACATAATTCCTCTCATTAAGGGAGATCAAAATTTTTACACATAAATCTATTTTATTATTAGATTTGAATGTTAAATTTCATTAGCACAAAATGTTATATTATGCCAGTGAGTAATGTCTACTAAACACAAATGTATTCTGGGTCGGGTGCAGTGGCTCATGCCTATAATCCCAGTCCTTTGGGAGGCCGAGGCAGGAGGACTGCTTGAGCCCAGGAGTTTGAGACCAGCCTAGGCAACATAGTGAGATCCTGTTTCTACCAAAAAAAAAAAAAAGAAAAAAAAACCCAAATTAGCCAAGCATGGTGGGTGCGCCTGTAGTCCCAGCTACTCAGGAGGCTGAGGTGGGAGGATCACCTGAGCCTAGGAGTTTGAAATTATCATATTTTGAGGTAAGGGTGAAGCAGTTCAGGCAAATAAGCATGCCTGATTTTACTTTACAAAGTCTAATAGGCATTTTTGGGTCAGTCCAGGAGAGGAAAAAGGGAACTAAGTAAGAATTCTATTGATGTTCTCTTCTAAATCTGTCTCTGCTTTGGTACCATCCCAGCCCAGAATGCCTTCATTCTGCACCTGGACGACTGCACTATTGGTGTTTTGGTTTTGTTTTTCAAATAGAATTCGCTTAACATTTAAAATCAGAATTACAATCCTGTACATGGCCAACAAGGCCCTGCACTGTCTGGTCCTTATCCACGTCTTACCCTCTTGTCACCCCATAGAGTGTCCTTGCATCTGGATCACCAGACACATCTGCTTTCTTTCGATTCATTCACCAAATTACCTATGGTTTTTCTCACAACAGCACCTTTCTCTGATTCTTCTTTCTTGTCTTGTGGGGTTTGGCCACTGTGTGCATGTGGACCTCTGGATAGCGGAGGCTCCTGCTCTGCGGTGACGTCAGGGAGGCTGCAGATCCAGGCACCTGGCAGGAGGGAGCCTGGCCAGGTCCTCGTGATGAGGCTGTCTGGGGCAACTGCCCCCAGCTCCACAGGAGCCACTGCCCCAGGGGTAGCAGGCAACAGCTTTCATCAGTAAGAATGGCGTGGGGAGGGGCACACCAGCCCTTGTTTTCGAGCTGACTCCTGTCACTTCCCTCGCATTTTTAGTCCCTGTCACTCCTAATGGGTTTTCCTCCAAGCTGCCTCTGCCTGCTGCTGCCTGGCTCCAGCCTCACTCACTACTCAGGTGTTCTGTTCTGTTTTTAGGCCTTAGAGATGTTCATCTTGCTTCTGATACAAAATACATCCTTTTAATTTTCTCTTTTAATATTTTTCTCATTGTTGAGTGTTTGGAGCAGAGGGGGTGCCTCATAATCTGACCTAAACAGAGCCATTTTATACAAAAGGACAGACTGCTTTGTAACCTTTTAATTGAATACAGTAACCTGTGGAGTTTAAGAGCCCAGACGCTGGAGCTGGAATGTCTGGAGCTGAATCTGGGTTGTGCCCTAATCTGTGTGCCCTGGGAAGGTTCACTTCTCCGTGCCTCAGTGTCCTTATCAGCAAAATAACTTTTCAAGGCCATTGTAAAAATTAGATGATTTAATAAATGTAAAATTTTTATAAGAGTTGCACATAATAAGTGTTCAATAATTGTTAATTATCATTACATCACTTAATGGAGATTTTCAATACACATTTCATTGCATTATTATATATATATTATGAATTATATATATTTCATTTAGCCAATCCTCTATCATTAGACTTTTTTGCTATTTCTAATTACTTGCAACATTATAAATCCTTAGAGCAAATTATTTGCATATATTCATGATTAATTTGAAGACTCCATTGAAACCTCTTTTTGTACTTTTTAGTATCTATGATTGAGTAAGTATATGATAGAAAGCTTCTATGAATTCAGAATCAGTTTTAAATGAATTTGTATTTTATCATTAAAAACAATCCATATACATTAGAAAAACAGTAGTACCTGTTTATCCAGGCTACCGACAGTGGTTGGTGAGTGTCTTAGTCAGTTTGGGCTGCTATAACAAATGCCATAGACTGAGTGGCTTACACAACGGTTTTTTCTCACAGTTCTAGAGGCTGGAAGTCCAAGGTCAGGGTGCCAGCATGGTCAGGTACTTGACAAGGGCTCTCTCCCTGGTTATATCCTCACATGGCCTTTCCTTGGCATGTGCAAGGAGAGAGAGAGCTCTGGTCTCTTCCCTTTTCTAAGCGTACTAATCGCATTATGGGGGCTCTACCCTCATGACCTCATCTAGACCAAATTACCTCCGAAAGGCCCCATCCTACAAATACCATCATACTAGGGATAAGGGCTTTAGCATATGAATTGGGGGTGGGGTAAAAATATTCAGTTTATAATAGTGCGCATGTGGATTTTCTCAGATTCTTCCAGTAACTCTGGCCCACAGATGAAGAACCATTGCTCCAATGTAAATGACTTATTAATAATTTAAGCAAAGGATCTCAGCTCAAAACTATCTCTCCACCTAGCCTGGATTTATACCAATTAGAAATATAGGAAGGGGTTTAAGGGAAATTGACACATAGTTCTACTCATTGTGGACTGGTTTATTTGGAACCCGTTCTTCTAATACCTGCCTTAGCTGAATGCCCTAAAGCAAGCTGAGTTTGACTGGTAGGTATATTGTAGGGGGTAGGGAGAGGGAGGGAGAAGAGGTGACTTGGGCATGGCACATACTCTGAGGGAGGGTGGACAAGGCTGGGCACTGCAGTGGGAGGTCGGAGTAAGAAAAGTGCATCAGAAAGACACTGCGCTTGGAAGGGCAGTGAAGGGCAGGTCACAGGTGGATAGGAGCAGGGCACAGGAAGGAGGTTTGCTGGGAGGGGTCAGATGCAACATAAACAGGAACGTGGAAGATGTTTCTGAGGGATGGGCCTTTGTATAGCAAAACATTTTTGCACAGGCTTTTTACGGAAATGAGTATATAGAACTTATATGCTTGATTTTTTGGTTTGAAGAATAAAAATGAAAGAAATAGTAGTGAAGGATGATGCCTCCAAAAAATGCTATAGTGTAGCTGAGAAAAAAATGTACTGCCTTCTAAGAAATTCCATTTTTTATTGGGGTTAAGGTATTATGTGTTGCCACAGCAACTGCCAAGAAAGATCCATTTTAAGAAAGGTGTTCTGCAGCATAGCTTGTGTACTTTGATTCTAAAATATAAAGTGAAAATGTAAAAGTAACCATAATTTTCTTAACAACCTTAAAATATTCATTTCCCCTTCTTTCTTCAACACGGTTTCATCTCATGGTTCTTTATTCCAACTGGTGTCCTCTCAAACTAAGCAGGCAGCTCAGAAGGAGCCCTCCGTTCCCGGCTCACAGGGACCAGTTTGCCCCGCTAGGGAGGGAAGCTTGCTACTTGGCGGGCCTGTGACTCCAAGGAAAGGGGGTGGCTGACGAACGAAGCAGCTGCCAACCTCTATTGTTTGAAGGGTAGCATGAACTAGTTTCCAGAAAGGGTTATATTTTCAGGAAAAAGGAATGGTTTTCTGGTCCTGTGGAGAAAAATGTGGCTTCAGAATGAGAGAATGATTCAAACCTAGCACTTTAATTGGTTTAGAGGATCTAAATCCAGCTTCAAGTGGTTCAAAAAATTCCATTCCAAAAAGAAAACAAAGGTCTGGTAAGTCTACTTTTAAGGGTTAATATCCATCGAAAAGGTGGGAGAAATGGGCAACATAATCAAAGATCAGAAAATTACCAATAAACTGCCCAAATCTGTTCATGAATCAAAGACTTAAATACCTAATAAGAATGAGGTTGTGATGTGACATAAATACATTGAATATTAAATAAATACATGTGAACATTAAGATCTTTGGACAATATTTTGCACATAAGCTGTACACTTTACTTCCTGATAGAGACGGAAAAGCTGAAACCATATTATAGAGCTCCTATAAATAAATGTGGCCTTAGGAGGTACTAAGGCCTCATTTAGGATTTCACAAGCTGTATGTAGTGGGTGTTTCATCCATCAGCATTCCCTTAGCACTCCTCAGCATTCACTCCTACATTCGTTCCCCAGTCTTCTGGTAACTGGGATCTTCCCCTCTCCCATTCTCTGTCCTACCCCAGGGTCGGGTGGATTATATAACAGGAGCCTAAGGCAATCATCACATCACATTCCCCAGAGCTAGGATCATTTAGGGCCTGGGTACATGTTCCAAGTCCAGGTAACGAGAGTCATAGGACACAGACTCTCTCTCATCCACTGGACTCCTCTGTGGAGAATGTCGTCTTGCTACCATGGAAAGAGAACTGGACTGAGAGTAGAGCCAATCCAGAGGAAGAAGTTTTTAGAATTGGAGAAAAAGAAACTGGGTGCTTTATCAAGGTGTGCCCAAAGTTAACCCTGTCCTTAGATTTTTCAGTTTGGGTTGGATTTTTCTGGCACTTGCAACCAAAACAGTCTGAATTGAACAACAATACAGAATATGCAAAATATTAACATGTATTCATGTGTGTTGCATGTTAGGGGTCAACAAACTTCCGCCTGCCGACCAAATCCGCCCCACTCCCTGTTTTTGTAAACAATGTTTTACTGGAACACCGTGGTGCTCATTTGTTTACTTATTGGCTACGACTGCTTTCTCATGATGATGGCAGAATTGAGTAGTCATGATAGAGACCTTATGGCTCGCAAGCCCTAAAACATTTGTTATTTGGACGTTTGCAAAATGTTCGCTGACCCCTGCACTGGACTGAGCTCCACAAGGTAGGGGCTGTGTCAGTTTTGCTGACTGCAGAAGTGCCAGCATTTAGCAGGGTGCCTGGCACATAGTAGCAGGTCAGTACAACAATACTTGCTGATGAATGAATGAATCAAAACCTGGGACACACAATTGTTGGTGTTCAGTCAGTCTTTGACTTAAAATGACAAGATCTTCAGAATGTCTAGAGTAAACTAATCACAAACGCTTTCCCTAAATACAAAGGCAGATTCTGTCATCTCAGTATTGCAGTTCTTAATCAGCACGGTGGCTATTAATAAGTAGGCTGGCTTCAAAGCTGAGAAAGTCGGAGGCAAACACCAGGGCCTACAGGGCTGCTGAGATCAAAGGGGATCTTAGAGACTCACCCCGAAGGAGGGGAGTTGGTTTCATCCACGCTCTGCTCCCTCCTCTGTGCTTCTCCTTTGCTCACTATCAGACGTTTTATAGGGCTGTGATAGTAAGTGACTCACGCCTCTCTTCCGAAACTAGACACCAGCTCCTTTTTTGCTAGGGTTTTTGCTATACTTTTTGGTCTCATTTCTAATTTCTCATGTTTTTTCTTTGCTTAGGTTGATATGTACTATGAACATTCCCCTCTTTCAAAGAAGGGCTGATATGGGTCTTAAAGGGTTTTGACCAGTACAGCAATTCCACAGGCGTGGGGTGACAAAGGCTGACTGCAGAAAGTCTGGGGAGGTCCCTGTGGAAGGACATGGATACCTACAGGGCCGAGCTGAAATGAGATATGAGGAAGCACCTTCTCTATTTTGCAAGGTGCATCTCTCAAAGGCTTTGGGAAAAACCTGGGGGAAAGACAGGGTGATTTCCACTTCTGTTTAGGGTGACTGACCTCCCTCTCAGAAAGAGAGTGACAGCCCTTTTTGATTGAGGCTAGACTTCCTGTAAAGGTGGTTTTCATCAACAGAGGACCAAAACCCCAACCAAGGGGTGGGCAGAGGAAGATTCCTGAGACTTTTAATTGACTTTGTTAATAAAAGGCCCAAGAAGACTTACAGAGGTTGATATTCAGTAAGGCTGATGGGGGCTTTGAAGTCTCTCCAATACTTATTCTTTGTACACAGAAGTAAGGTTGGAGCACTTGGCACATAGTAAATGTTCACTAAATATTGTTTTAACAAGTAAATGACTGAATAAAGTTGTGGTTGAATTGGAAGGTGGGACCTTGATATTATGGAGGACAGTATGAGTCATGCCAACAAGTTTAGACTTAATGTGAAAATTTAATGTAGTAGCAAAATAGGGAAAGCAAAGAAAAATCCACATTTATGAGCACCTGATATATGCCAGAGACTGTATTAAGCAATTGATATATAACATTTCACATATTGTGAAGATTCTATTTAATCCTTAAATAAAACTTGGAAGATAGATGTTATCATACCCATTTTAGAGAGGAGGAAACAGGTTCACAGCCACTAACTGCTAGAACCAGGTTTGAAACCTGACATCTCATCCCCTACTGTGGCCACTTATTAGTGGGAGGTAGAGGAGGGAAGAGGATTGACCTGGAAATACTGCAGTGAAATCTCAGGACAGTAGACAGCCTGGTCTCAGGTGACAGCTATGGGAAGGTCAAACAGGAGAAGCTGATAATTAACTGGCTTGTAGAACAGAAGGGAGGGAGGAGGTAAATGAGAACATGTGCCTTCGGCCACGTGCCTGGCAGAGGGGCGGTGTTACTGCAGAGACAGGGCAACGGGTAGAGGGAGCCGGTCTGGGTGTGGGCGGGAGGGAAGACATGTTTGGGGTTTGCATTTCTTAGTGTGAGGTGCTGGGGAGACATGTGTGAGGAAACTTGGGACTGGAGACCCAAGAATCACGGGTGCCAGAAGAGGAAGCTGAGCCTTGGGAATGGAAGCGCTCCCTGAGGGGGGAAGGAGAGCACAGGAATTTCCCAGGAGGAGAAGGAAGTGGAGGCAGGGAAAGATCAGAAACGGCCAGAGCGAGATGAAAGTCAGGAGGGCGGGGAGCATGGCCTTGGGCTTCACAAAGGAGGGGGGAAGGCAGGTGTCAGGTGCTGCAGGAGGCCGAGGAGAATGAGCAAGAAAACCAGACATTTCTGTAGGAAACAGACTCATCTAGACAGCAGATTAGTCATAAGAGATTTGATGAGCAGCAACGCTACAAATAAAGGGAGTTTAAGACGGATTTAGTATGTTGACAAACATATAGTTTCCTATTTTAAAACAAAACTTAAAATAAAAGGTCCTTCAGTTAAATATCACTCAAAATATCTGATTTAGTCAAGAGAGTTTTGACCTGGTTTGAGGGCATTTTTCAAAAGAGGCAAGCTACGACTGCTCTTTCTTTTCTGCATATTTAAACTCTCGACGATTATAAATAAGTTAAACCTCTCCCTCAAAGTACCAATTATCTCCTTATGTTTGAGAAGGCATGTCTTGCCAGATATGGTATTCTATACAAAACACAAAATAGGAAGACAAAGGCGGTCATTGTCCCACCGGTGCACCCAGGATTTACTTAGGCAGCTCCAATTAACACTAATGAGGATTTTGTGCCTGAGTCCCCTTACCTCCCAACTAATGGGAACAGAGACCCCACAACCCCACAGCAGAACATTTCAAAACACCATTGTAAACAGTCACTGACTAAATTCATGAGTTGTTCACCTTTACACAGCAGAGACAAAAGGAATTTCCATTCAATTAAAACTTAGGGAGTGTGAGGCTATCAAAAGACTCCATTTAGGCTTTCTGAAAGAAAAAAGCTTATACTTTTTATATGAGACGTGAAAAGGAGCTACGTGAATACATAACTGACATGTAATAATCCAAGGAGAGATCAGTAACTTCTAAGTGGAGATGATGAGATTTGATTTGGATGCTGAAGAATGGGCAGGAACTTTCTAGATGGCTGAGAAGAATTGCTGGCTGAGGGGAGAGCAGGACGTGTGGAGGTGACGGCATGGGGCATGCTTAGGGACTGTCAAATGGTTGGGTTGGAAGAGGTCATGGGGTGGGCAGGGGCAAGTGCGACAGGTGGAGATGAGGTGGTTGAGCTTTGAAGGTCATGCCAAGGTGTTTGGACTTCATTCTGGAGACAGTGGAAAAACTTACACTCTCTGACTGGAGACTAATATATCCTGATTTCTATTACTGGAAGAAAAACCTAATGCAGTCATCCTGCTTCTAGTTTTTTCCTCTTCAACTGATTCTCCACACTGTTGCCTATTTTTCTGAAATGCAGACCTGATGAACTCCCCCACCCCCATATAAAAACACTTCAGTGATTTCTTTTAACCTATGGATTAAAGACAATCTCCTTTGCACAGATCATCTAAGAACCTTCTCACAGGATCTTAGCCTAACTTCCAGGACCTTGTGCTCCAGTGACGACTGGGCATTTCCCCCAAAAGTCCCACACTATTCTGTGACCCACGCACATGCAATACTATTCTGTGCCCCTTCTCTGCCCTTCCTTCCTCCTAACTAGCTAGAGAACTACTCTCTGTTCTCACACAGTACCTTCTCCAGGACACCCGCTCCCAGCTTCTGAGTCAAGGTGGCCATCCCCTCAGCTAAGATGCCTTGGTATTTTATGCACCTAATAGTTATTATTGTTATGATGTGATGACTGACATTTATTGAGTGTTTTCTGTGTACCAGGCACCATCATGCATCCTTTTGCATATATTATATTTCATTTAATCTTCACATGAACCCTATATGGTACTTTTATGGCTATTCACTGAAGAAGAAATAGGCTTAGAGAAGTTATTAATACTATCTTACCCATAGTCACACAGCTAATTAGTACCTGAGTTAGGACCCATATCTAGGTCTTCCTTACCTCAAAGCCTCTGCTTTTACTTCATTATCACATAATAATATAATTATTGATTTACATACTGCTTTCTCCTATTAGACGGTGGGTTCGTTGAGGGTAAGTTCTGTGTTTAACAGGACATCAACGCTATTTAAAAAGTAAATAAGATTAAATCATTATTTCTTTGAAGTTTGAAAACATTATATGGACTGTTTTTGCCAGCATAAAGGCATTTTTGCCAACCTATTATGGAGGCTGGAGTTTACATGAAGCAGAACATACCCAACCACAAAGATCTGGGTTCCTATAACCAGTGTTATACCTGCTCTAGGCAGGATGGAGACACAGCAGCCAGTTAGTAGTTCCTTTTTTAAGAGAGATTGGGGTCTATATTTTTACAGATCAGATAAAGTGGTAATGAATATTAATTTGGCTTGGTCCACTTAAACATACATGAAGGTATGCTTTCTGTTAGACACAGGTCCATGACAGTATGTATTAAAAAGGTAAGTATACATCGTTCCTGACTTAGACAAAACCAATGCAACCTTAGGAAACTGTATGGGGAGAGCAATAGTTATGTTAGAATGAGCAAGAGGCTTCATCTTCCAATCTTTTTTTCATTATTATTTTCACCAGTGTGCTCTTTCAGGAATGTCTCAGTGCATTCTTTATAAAACTGCTGCCCAAATCTTTTTTTAAAACACATCAAACCAACAAAGGTCAAATAAGGAGCAGGAAGATTTGTTCTTTCCGTTGAAGGCATTTCTTTAATATTAAAAATGTACCGAAATCTGGAAACATATGCTGATGATGTCTGAAAAGAATTCATGGTACAGAGTAAAAAGACAAAGGAAAAAGCTCTCAGCAATCACTAGTGGCTGAGGGCTGTGGGATCCTCATGGGGAAAGCTTTTTTCCTTTACTTCAATGGCAGAAAAAAATTCACTATTTAAAATTAGAAAAAAAATATCTAAAACATTGTGTGTGGATATTATGATGAATGTCATTCTTCATGTTTATTGGTTCACGAGGTAAAACATATTATGGTGAAAATTCCAACCATCTCATTTATAAGGGAAAACAAACAGAATGGATGTTTTTCCTTATTCAGATAGAATTCTAGAGGGTTTATTTTTGCTTTATTTCCAACCATGAGAGGCTGCTATCAGAGGATCTTTCTGTGTAGCTTGAGTGCCCGTTGGTAACTTAGGACTCCATAGCAATTTCATTCCCTCTCTTTATCTTGCACATGTATTTAAAACTGACGTTGGCAGCAGAAAGTCTGAGATTTGGGGGATAAGGATACTATTTTATCTTGCATTATGCTAACTTTTTTTCCTAGCTTTGAGAAAAATCTTTCTTTTTTATCCTTCATTTTGATGAGCTAAATTAATCTTGCTTCCTCCTTGCCTTAGGAAGATCTTAAATATTAAGATAGATAAGCCCAAATCCCTGAACTAAAAATGGGCTTATGTGATCTTTGTCATGTTCAGTGATCTTGGAAATACAAGGGTTGTGAACTTTGGTTAATATATACTTTAAATGTCCCTTAAGGCAAAGTTGAGATGTTTGATGGAAGGGGAGCTTTCATAAGACTTGTGTGAGATTTTTTATTTAGTCTACACTTTGTATAGCTCAACTCAGTTTCTGGATCACATATGGTAACCATAAGAAGTCTGAGAGAGAAAGAGGGGTGGCTAGTGTGGCTATATAAGGATTAGGTACAAGGTATGGAAGGGTGGTTAGTCTTAGGCATAGAGGCCTTTAAACTGTCATCTCAGAATTTCGGGAACACCATATACTTCTTGATTTAACTATTCTGAGCCAATGGGATGGTAGAGACTGGTTGGTGATTAGGTAAGAAAGTGCTAGGATGGTGGAGCTGCCTTGAGGAAACCCAGCCCAGAGCAGGCACAGAACTGGACACCTGCATTTTATGTCAGTTTCCCTCTTTGCCTCTCCTGATCAATGCTGAATGCCCAAGAGTTTACTAGAGCCAGCCTATGCTCTGTGAAGAACACAAAGGAAGAATTAAATCCTGTCTTCAAGGAATTCACAACTTTGTTGGAAACAAAATTAACTCATAAACATTATACATCCAGATATGGGAAACTGAGTATATTAGAAATTTTGGCAAAGAGAAACATCTTTGACCATGGAATTTCTTGGGAAGGTCTGTGGGAAGCGGTGAGTCTTGAGCGGTGCTCCCAAAGGTGAGTAGCAGTTGGACGAAGTGTGGTGAAAGGACCAGGAGAAGGAAAAAGCATGAGCCAAGGCAAAAAGGAATGTGGCTGGTATGGAAGGTGAGTGGCCATTCAGCTGAGGGCCTGACAGGAGATTCTAGCCAATGCTTAGAAATAACACTGGATAGTAATCAATTAATCCAGACTGCAGAGAACCTTAAAAGTCTGTCAGAGATGTTCAATAAGTGAGTGGGAGACAACTGTTTTTTTTTGAGTAGGGAAATAACATGATGACAATGGCATTTTAGGAAGATTACTCAGATATGACAGGCAGCCAGGAAGGGACCATTTCTTCCAAACCTGAGGTGAATAGGAGTGAAACAAAGATGGCAGTAGGTAGAAAGGAGAAGAGGAAAAGAACTAAAGTCATATTTTGGAAGTAGAAATAACAGAATTTGGCAACGAAATGGTTATAAAGTGTGACTGATGTAGCAGGCAGAGTCTAAGAGAATTTCCAGCGTAGTCTTCATCTCAATCCTGCTAACACCGTCAAAGACTCAATATCCCCACTGAACTTCTTGATACCTTTGGCATCTTACTTACACCTGTTTCAGTAAGCTCAGGCTGCTGTAACAAAATACCATAGACTGGTGGCTTAAGCAACAAACATTTTTTTTTCTCACAGTTCTAGGGGCTGGGAAGTCCAAGATCAGAGTGCCATCTTGGTCAGATTTGGGTGAGGGCTCTCCTCCTGGATTGCAGATGGCTGTCTTCTTATTGTATCCTCACATGGCAGAAAGAGAGAGCAAGATTTTTCTTATGTCTCTTCTTGTAACAGCACTAATCTCATAATGAAGCCTCCACCCTCATGACCTAATTACCTCCCAAATGCTCCATCTCCAAATACTACCACATTGGGGGTGAGGGCTTCAAAATACGGATTTTGGGGTATGGGAGGGACATTCAGCCCATAACACCATCTCAATTTTAATAACTTCCGTTTCCACACTGTAGATTTTTTTCAGTTCCACTCTGCTTGTGTCACTGGCCTCCCTTCCAAGGGCAAGCCCAGCCTTACCAAGCCACTGAGACAATGCAGGGAAGGACAAGAGGTACATTCATAGCTTTAGTCCATCAGCTGGAGACAACTGATTCTTCTTGCTATTGTAGACCCAATATCTAATGGCCCTAGGACCCACTCGAGGGCTTGCTTCACTAACCCAGTTCATACAAATGGACTTTTCCCTTTTCCCCCTGCCTACTGCTCCCCGCCCCCGCTAGAACTGGAGCTCAGGGCCAATGAAATATGAGCCCAGGACTTCTGCAGGAGCTGTTGTGGAAGGAACTTTCTCTTTTCTGCTGATATGAACCTGGAGACATGGGCCCAAGAACTGATAGCAGTCATCTTGCAGCCATGAAGGGGACAACTTGAAGAGCATGGAGTCAACAATAAGAAAACAGAACTAAAAAATGCAGAGAGAAAAACTGTCTTTTGGTCACACAATTTGAGCTACTGGATTAAGCCTTCTTGGAAGCCAGTACTACTTCTCGGTTACATGAACCAAAAAATTCTCCTTATTATTTAAACTAGTTTGATTCAACCAGTTATTTCTAATAGATTATTTCACTGGGGCCAAGATTCCCTGGCAAGGGCCTAGACTGTGCGCTCTATGAACCGGCCCACCAATCACCCAGCGAGGTAATGAGAGCCACTCGGCTTAAACCCTGCCACACCCTACTGGGTACTGACACCTGCCACAACTCGCAGATCAACTTCCACATCTCCAAATACCTTGCCTACCTCACTGTTCATCTGCATTACAACTCTGGGCACTCAGAGCCTCCCTCCCCACTTTCCGAACCAATAAATTAGATTCCTTGTATAGTGTCTTGCTGACTTAATATTGAATTTATACAATAAAATCTTATATTGCTGGGTCCTCTGGGCCAAATCCTCACTCTAGATACTCCCTGCCACCTGCTTGCTTCATTGCTAGGCCATCTTTTGCTGCTGCAGAAAGTAAGCAACAATAATAAAACACACACACACTACTTCGATAGGATCAACCACAAATTCATGCTATTTAACCTCAGCGGACCATGTCCACTGCTGGTAAACCTTTTACTGGCCTCTGTTTTACATTGTGTGGGGTCCTTTTTCATACAATGTCTATTTTGCAGGACACCTACCTACTTAGCAGCCAACCTTGCTGATGACCTGCTAATGACCGACGCTGGTTTAATCTAGGGCCCAACAGCCCCCTGTGCTTGGTAAAGCTTTTGGTAATACCCAGGGAGCACCACAGAAAATAACTACACAAAGACAGGGGTTTAGTTATTTGCTGTGTCTTAATTGATGCAAGCCATCAAAGTAATAATTGCAGAGAATAAGGTATAAATCAATAAAATAAGCAAATGGAAGTGATTAAAAGACAGAGCCACTTTAAAGCAAGTGTTGCCCAATCTCCTGAAAATATAACTAAACCACTTTGCAAAAGAAATTATAATGGTTTGCTTTTGTTTTTCCTAAAAAGCACTAATAACAATAATGGAAAGTTCAATTGATAATTAAAGAAGAAGAACATTTCACTTTTGAGCTTTCTTTCATAAGTGAGGCAATATTCTTTTCAAATTGTAATACTCTGGCAAGGCACATTCAAGGTACTTTAGTTTCTTTGTACTTTTCTCCCCTTTATTTCAGATTTTATATGAATGAAACACGATGAGTAATTCCTTCTCTTTGGATCCTTCATGATATTATTTAAACACTGGCATCTAGTCCAAGGGAAATTTAATGCTAAGTCAGAGGAGTATTTGAAAAATAGTTTACATCTGGTTTTGTACTACCCATCCCTGGAAGTACACAGTGAGGGTGGAGGAAATGAGCACACTGCTGGCTCTCTGGGCTCCGGAGCTGGTGGGGCTGGCTCCTTTGGTGTAATGCATACCACAGCATTCCCTTTTATAAAGTGAGGGATTAGTGCCACCTTCTTTGTAGCAATGTCGTGACCTCTATAATGCTTCTTAAATTGAGGACAATGATGGACCCACCAAGCCTTAACACATGATTTAAATCTGATCTGACAGTACTTAAACCCAGAAGTCCAGAAGGCTAATGGTTGAACAAGCTTGGGAAAATGTCCAGGGAACCAAATGTAGAAGCCCAATGAATTACAGAGAGTAATCACAACTTCAGGGCAATGGGGTAGGGGAATAAAACAACATTTTCTGAATTGGTATCTGTTCAGATAGGATTGACTAGAACTGTGGTCCCACTATAATGTACTACAAAGCAAAAAACCCCCAAATTCCTTATATTCCTCTCACTTGTACCTCTGTAACTTATTATATTAAAGATATGAGTTTTTTAATACTTTTTTTATTTCAGCATATTATGGGGGTACAAAAGTTTAGGTTACGTATATTGCCCTTGCCCACCCCCCCTCCTCCCGAATCAGAGCTTCAAGCGTGTCCATCCCCTAGATGGTGCGCATTGCACTCATTAAGATATGAGTTTTAACAACATTCCTACTCTTACGCCAAAAAGAAAAAAACCTGTCATACGAATCTCACAGAGGCTAAAAATTAGCAGCAACAATATTTTCGGGTGGTCATTGATTTTAGGTACAGGTATACGGTATTTTAAATTTCTTACATTTAGTTAGACAAAAATGGAAACAAGATTAAAATCAATTGTAATATTTGCATAGTGAGGATAAACTTAACTTATAGAACCATGAAAAACACCACACACCACAATGCAGCCGTCACAGGACCCATGGAAGGCTGGTAGGTGAGCCTGTCACGCAGCAGCCACCCTGCTCTTCAGAGGGAGGCCAACACCTGTGACACTCCCATATGCACTGTTCTTAGGGGACTCATCTCATTTCAGTAAACTAAAAATTGGTGACAGGGCCAAAGTTTATTTTTATTTTGTTTTTAGCTTATAAACAATTCACACATCGAAAACATTGATGCCTTGTTCTTTGACTAATCCCCCAGGGCCTCCCAGGTATGTTGAGCTGTTCAATATACATGTTAAGCCTTTGGCACTAAGTCAGGAACTTTCTACCTACATCCAAGAGTCCTTATTACCCCTGTGACTTGTATTTCAGCATTTTTCTTTTCATAACTCAGATCCCCCACCTGGAAAATCCTCTGTTTGTAGTTAAGCACTAAAAGTCTATATAATTTATAACCACAAGGGCAGAGAAGGCAGAGAAAACTCTAAAACCACCTGACTACATGTGGCTTTTGGGAAGTAACATTCCTGGGTTCACACAAACTGAAAAAGAACAAAAGTGCTCTCCGAAAACAGCACAAAGTTAGACATACTTTCCCTTCCTTCCTGGGATGGAATAAGAAGAGTTTCCTTTACTCTCCATTTTTGTTAAAATTTGGATGGTTCCTATTCTTTCAACTCAGCATTACAGATTCACTGTAAGAGTCTGTACCACTCTTTTAGCCAAAGACAGGTTTGGACAGGCTCTTTCTGAGGCCAACACTACACAGCGTTGTCAAGTGATGCTTTTCTTTGGTACCTCTGACCTCTCCTTTCTTTCTCCCTCATTCCACTTACAGAATCTTGCCCTCATTGTCATCTTGTTTTGATCCCCAATGTTTTCTCCCTACTTTCTACTGGCAAACTTTCTTCTGGTAAAGTCTCTGATATGTGACCATGTCAAGGGATAACGTGCATTAGAAAGTCTCTAATTGAAAATAAAGTTCTGGTCCTTTATACCTCAAGTTTTTGCCCCCATAATTTTAGTTTTCAGCAAGTAGGCAAAGGAAACACTTTGGAAGAAGGGAAGCTGGCTCTTCTCTCTTCACTGAAAGCACACTGGCAGTTTGACTTTGCCTGGTGTTAAGATGAACTCTGTCACCATTGCCCATTATTGACTCATTTCCTTCTGCTTTCCAAAGGATGGTATGACATTGAGACCCAATTATTACATCAATCATAAAACCTAGATTTAGTGGCAAGAAGTTCTCTTCTAAAGACTGGTTTCAGACTTTAGAGTCTGAGGTGCCAGATTGAGATGCATGTGTTACCACACAGGTATAAATGTAGGGCTTGAGTATGAGAAAGAGGATGGCTTGAGAATAGAAATTTGGGAACCATCACAGTGAATGAGAGCTGAAGCCAACGAGAATGGATGATGTCACTGGGGCACAGAGAGTGTGTAGCTGGAAAAAGTGGGGAATAGAGTCCAGACACAGAGATTACCTACTATATGGGGAAGGCCAAAGACTAGAAGTCAATAAAAGAGATTGAGAAGGTGGGGTCTGAAAAAGAAGAAAAATAGAAATATGCCAGGTCAAGAAGTTAATGCAAATTAACTTTAGGAATCTCTTCCACTTGGCTATGGGCTCAGTCAGAAAAATATTCTCTCACTTATCTTATAATGGTGCCTCATACATCGTAGGTGTTCAAGAAATGCTTGCTGAATGAGTAAGTGCCTTCTCCTGTTAAAAATAACTCATTTCTCCCTTCAGTGAGGCATATCTTCTTTTTTATTGATGCTTAAAAGAGGGTCTAAAATTTTTGTGTTCTGTCATTTTCAAAACATACTCTAATTATACCCTGATAGTTGCATATATACCATAGCTAGTATTTCCTAACAGGCAGGATTTCAACTCACTGTTTGGGTCCTGTTACTTTCTGTATATTTTTATAACTCAGTTGTAATTTTTTAAAAACCTAGTAATTGAAATTCTCAGGAAGTTTTCTATATGCTGGCAGTATCTTTATACATACACATGGAAACATTTTTTATCATTATTTGTCACCTGTTTAAAAGCTGAATACCAAAGAGTGCGAGCTTTAAAACACATCATGCATTCTTCAAGCTTCAACTAAACCCTGCCTTCCCCTAGATTTAGATGCTCCCAAATGTCACAGCTCACAAAGAAGTGGAACCAACAACAACTAACCTATGTAATTTTCACGTATTCTACAATTTTTCACAAGCTTAACTAAAAAGATCAGCATATGCCTAAGCAAAAATTTAGCAGTTTTAAATACTAAGAAAAACTAAGCAGACAGCACTTCAGAATTATGAATCTGACTGTTAACCAACTCAGGGTCCAAAAACTTATGGAACGTATAATTCCCGTATTTACCAATCAAGCAGTTGAATGCCTGCTCTGTGCAAGGCACCGTGCGGATGCTATGGTGGTGGTGGTGCCAAGACTAAGCTGAGTACAAGTGATTGGGAAATCGACTCACACTATTGTCCTCGAAAAAATAACCTACTATTACAAAGAAATACCTAAAGACTATAAATACAATAGATACAATATATAAAGAATATAACTATATAAAGAAATATCTGCTGATATTTCCAAAGGGAAAGGTATTTCTCAGATGTCTGTCGGGGTTATTTGGCTGAGGAGGGGGTGGGCAAAGCAAACAGTGTGCAGCTGAGTGAAAAAGAAAATACTGTAAGCAGGTGCAAAAGGCAAAACAGTAGTCAGTGGGCCAGGAATCTGAAGGTCAGACCCAGGGTGACATCATAGAAAAGAGACCCCTGACTATAGCGGAAGAGCTCCAGGAGGGGGAACTGGGAGGGAGTGTGATATGCAATAAGGGGAGAAGTACCCTTTGACCCACTACAGAGGGGGAATGCTACACCTCAGAGAGAGCGTTCTTGTGCAGTGGCTAAGAGATCCCATGACAGGGATAAGAGGAGAAGGCCAAGAAGTCTGCTGAAAGCACAGAGGAAGGATGCTTCTATCTGGCGTGTATGAGAGCACTCTGAGGCTTCCTGTGCCTCGATAAACCTCCCTGTACCAACTGCAGAGAAAGTCTGCTCATCCTCTATGTGGTAAAACTTGACTGTGAGACAAATACATATATTATACACACAAACACACAACCTATGTATGTGCATGTTTGTATACATGTATGTATGTATATACGCTTGTGTGTGTATATTCTCTGCCCTCAATGGAGTCTCTCAGTCTAGTGGAAATGATAAAATACATCCAGAAGTAATTATAATGAAGATGATATGTCTAAACTCAACAAAAGGTAGCTATCAGAAATCCTCGGAAAGCAAAACACTTCAGTGAAGCAGTTCTCATTAAAGATGAATAAAAGACAAGAATGCATGCTATCACGGCTACTATTCGATATTGAACCAGAGGCCTTGCCTGTGTAGTAAGACAAACAAATAAGAATGAAAGATGGGAAAGAAGATACAAACATTATGTCTATTTAGGAATGATACAATTGCCTACTTAGAAAATTTAGGAAATGAACTGAAAAATCTTTAGAACTAATATTAGTAATAGTTCTGGTTGGATACACACTCACACACACATATATACACATATAAACATATTCACAAAAATGTGAATACTTTCCTAAACACTAGCAATAACCATTTAGAAAATACAAGGAGAATCGACAAAAGGAAAAAACACCATAACATATCTGCAAATAAATTTAATAAGAAATGTACAACACATCTATACGATGATAAATTTCAATTGTACTGAAAGATACCAAAGAAGATTTAATGAAATGTAGAGTTCCTGAATGGGAAGACTCAATGTTGCAAAGATGTCAATTAGTCTGAGACTCACTCATAAATTCAATGCAGTCCCAATCAGACAATCAGTGGGATTTTTTAAAAAAGAACTCTACAAGCTCAGTCCAAGATTCACATAAAAGAGAAAATGCTTAAGAGTAACTGAGATAATTCTAAAAAAATGTGATGAGAAGAGCCTTCCCTCTATAGATAATATTTACTGTGTATTAGTAGTCTTTTAAAGATTTTACTTGTAATAACTTATTTAATCATTATAATAACTTTATAAGGTGGGTGCTACTATTAACCCATTTTCAAGATAGGGAAACTGAGGCAAACTAAGTAAAGTAACTTGCTTGAGGTTCCATCACAAGTAAGTGGTAGTGGCAGAGCTGGGATATGAACCCTGGCAGTGTGGCTCCAGAGTTCATACTCTTAAGCACCAGAATAACTGGCTCATATTGGCATAGAAAATGAATGAATAGGAAAGAGGAGAAAGTTCCAAAGAGATTCACATATATACAGAAAATATGACTTTTGACAAAGATAGCATTTCCCAAAAATAGGGGAAGTATATCTCAGTCAATAAAAGTATGAATAACTGGTTATGTATTTGGAAATAAAACTAATAAATTAAGATTCCTATATTAGTTTTCTATCATTGCTGTAACAAATTACTCCTAATTTAGTAGCTTAAAACAACACAAATTTATTATTTCACAGTTCTGTAGGTCAGAAGTTTGAGGGGGTTCAGCTGGATCCTTTACTCTGGGTATCACAAGGTCAAAAATCAAGGTGTCAGCTAGCCTGGGCTCTTATCTGGAAGCTCTGGGGGAGAATTCATTTCCAAGTTTACTTGGATTGTTGGCAGAATTCAGTCCTGAGCTGGAAGTCCCTTTCAGTCCCCTAAGGCTTCCTGCATTCCTAATCATGTTGTCCTCTCCATCTTTTTTTCTTCTGTTCTTTCTTTCTGTATTTTTGGTAATTTTTTTTATCCCAAAATATTAAAGGGGTACAAATGTTTTTGTTACATGGATATACTGTATAATGCTGAAGTCAGGCTTTTGGTGTGCCTGTCACCTGGATAGTATTTATTGTACCTGATAGGTAAGTTTTTATCCCTTCTCCCTACTCTCCCCCCTCCTTAGTTTCCAATGTCCTTTACGTCTCTTTGTGCCCATGTGTACCCATAATTTAGCTCCTACTTATTAGTGAGAACATGTGGTATTTGCTTTTTCATTACTAAGATACTTTACTCAGGATAACGGACTCGAGTTGCTGTAAAAGATATTATTTCATTCCTTTTTATGGCTGAGTAGTACTCCATAGTATGTATATACCACTTTTCCTTTATCCACTCATAAATTGATGGCCACCTAGGTTGATTTCATATCTTTGTAATTGTGAAGTGTGCTGTGATAAACATTTGAGTGCAGGTGACTTTTTGATAAAATGGTTTCTTTTCCTTTGGGTAAATACCCAGCAGTGAGATTGCTGGATTGAATGGTAGGTGTACTTTTAGTTCTTCAAGGAATCTTGATACTGTTTTCCACAGGCGTTGTACTGGTTTGCTGCCCCACCAACAGTATTTAAGCATTTCTTTTCCTCTGCATCCATGCTAGCATCATTGTTTTTGACTTTTTAGTAATGGCCATTCTGACAGAAGTAAGGTGGTATCTCATTGTGGTTTCAATTTGCATTTCCCTAATGATTAGTAATGTTGAACATTTTCTCATATGTTTTTTGACCATTTGTCTATCTTCTTTTGAAAAAATTCTATTTATGTCTTTTGCCCATTTTTTGATGGGGTTGTTTGATTTTTTTTCTTGCTGATTTGTTTGAGTTCTGTGTAGATTCTGGATATTAGTCCTTTGTCAGATAAATAGTTTGCAAATATTTTCTCCATTCTATAGGTTGCCTGTTTACTCTGTTGATTATTTCCTTTGCTGTGAAGAGGCTTTTTAATTTAATTAAGTCCCACTATTTTTACTGTTATTTTTTTTAAGTCCCACTTATTTATTTTATTGTTATATTTGCCTCTGGGGTCTTAGTCATAAATTCTTTGCTGAGGCCTATGTCTAGAAGAGTTTTTCCTTACATTTTCTTCTAGAATTTTTATGGTTTTATGCCTTACATTTAAGCCTTTAATCTACCTTGAATTAATTTTCATATGTGAGAGATAGGGGCCCTGCTTCATTCTTCTGCATGTGGCTATCGAATTTTCCCAGCACCATTTATTGAATAGGGCTTCCTTTCTCCAGTGTATGTTGTTTGCTTTTTTGAAGATCAGTTGGTTATGGGTATATGGTTTTATTTCTGGGTTCTCTATTTTGTTCCATTGGTCTATGTCTCTACTTTTATACCAGTACTATGCTGTTTTGGTCACTATAGCCTTATAGTATAATTTGAAGTCAGGTAATGTGATGCTTCCAGATTTGTCCTTTTTGTTTAAGATTGCTTTGGTTATTTGGGCTCTTTTTTGGTTCCCAATGAAGCTTAGGATTATTTTTTTCTAGGTCTGTAAAATAAGATGTTAGTATTTTGATGGGAATTGCATTGAATCTATAAATCACTTTGGGCAGTATGGACATTTTTATGATGTTGATTTTGCCAATCCATGAGCATGGGACGTTTTTCCATTTGTTTGTATCATCCAAAGCCAGGAAGGGACACACCAACAAAAAAGAAAACTACAGACCAATATTCTTGATGAACATAGATGCAAAAATCCTCAATAAATTACTAGCCAATGAAATTCAACAGCACATCAATAGGATAATTCACCATGATCAAGTGCATTTCATCCTAGGGATGCAAGGATGGTTTAACATGTGCAAATCAATAAATATGATTCACCACATCAACAGATACAAAAACAAAGACCGTATGATCATCTCAATAGATGCTGAAAATGCATTTGATAAAATCCAGCACCCTTTTCTGATAAAAACCCTCAGAAACTAGGCACAGAAGGAACATAACTCAAAATTATAAAAGCCATACATGAAAAATCCATAGCCAACGTCATATTGAATAGGGAAGAGTTGAAAGCATTCCCTCTATGAACTGGAACAAGACATGGGTGCCCACTATCACCACTTCTATTCAACATCGTACTGTAAGTCCTAGCCAGAGAAATCAGGCAAAAGAAAGAAATAAAAGGTATCCAAATTGGGAAAAAAGAGGTCAAAATGTCCCTGTTTGCTGATGATATGATCTTGTATCTAGAAAACCCTAAAGACTCCACCAAAATAAATTGATAAATAAACTCAGCAAAGTTTCAGTTACAAAATCAATGTACACAAATCAGCATCATCTCTACATACTAATAACTGTCAAGCTGAGAGTCAAATCAAAGACTCAATACCATTTATAACAGCTACAAAGAAAACAAAATCCTTAGGAATATACTTAACCAAGGAGGTGAAAGAAAGATCTCTACAGGAGAACTACAAAACACTGATGAAAGAAGTCCTCTACATCTTTAAAGTGGCAGTGATGCATTGGTCCTTCTCATATTTCAAATCTCTCTGACCCCCCTTCTGCCACATCTCTTCTGCCTCCAGCCAAAGAAAGTTCTCTGTGGTCATGTATTTGGATTGGGCCTACCATTTGGATAATCTGGGATAATCTCCCTTTTTAAACTGATAAGAACAGATACGACACTTGATCTTAGCCAAAAGGCCGAGAAGCAATAATCTCCCTTTTTAAAGATCACAGATTAGTGACCTTAATTATATCCACAAAGTTTCTTTTGCCATGTAATGCACATTTTCACAGATTACAGGGATTAGAGTATGGACCTCCTTCAAGGGCCAGTCTACTGCAATCCTTAGTCCACAACATATATAACAATAAATTTGAGATGGACTAAAGAGTTAAATGTATAAAACAAAATTCTTAAAAGTACTATAAGAAAATAAAAAGAATACATTTCATCATCTTGGGTTAGGGAATGCTTATTTAAGCAAGCTTAAAAGAAGATAATCTTCCAAAAAATGAAAAGATTGAATAAAAAGTTAAAAAAGAAGCAATTGAAAGTATTTGCAACCTATTTAACTACCAAATCATTAATATACAGACTATATAAAAATAAACTTCTAGAGATCAAATTGGAAAAACAAATTAATAGAGAGAATTAGCAACAAATGTGATTAAGCAATTCACAGAAATGCAAATGATGGATTTCCACTTTTAGTAATGGAAGCTTAGATAATCCTCTCCCAATCCCTCTTCAAAATTTTAGGGAACTAAGAAGGCAGGGAAGAATTATGGGTCCAAGACCCTGGAGATGATATAAACCAGGAGAATTTGTAAGACTGGCATTTGAGGACATTTTTATATAGTGATCTTTGCCAATTCTGGAGTGGTTGGTGAGAGGCTATGAAGCTGAACCGATCTTTTAACAGTTTGACAATAAAAATCCAAGGAGACACAAATTGAAGTTCAGAGCTCACTAAGAAGGAGTGTCTGATAAAATCACTATGCTTTGGGTGGATTCCAAAGGGCTACACTCTAGGAGTAGGAGTGAACTGGAAATAGAACAGCTCTCTCCAGAACTGAAGTCTAGCTTCAAATTATCTCAATCTCTGGAAATGGATTAAGGTTATTCAAGATTGCAAGTGCCACTACCTGCCTACCTAGAAACAAATGTAAGTTCTCTCTGGAAGACATTGTCCTAGGTCTTACATCATTTCTATAAATTTTCACATAAAATATCTGGTAATCAATCAAAAACATCAGGCTCACAAGAAAGCAAGACAATATGATCAAAAGCCAAGAGAAACAAAAGACAATAAAACAAGATTTCTGTGAACTCCAAGTAATGCTTATCAGACCTAGACTTTAAAAGAACCAAGATATAGGTTCAACAGAATGAGAAAAATGATTGTGAACTTTGACACAGAATGAGAAATTTAAAAAGAACTAATTAGAAATTCTAGCTCTGGAAAATATAATAAGCAAAATTAAGAGTCAGTTAATAACAGGTTAGACACAGCTAAGAAGAGAATTAGTGAACTAGAGGCTGGGTAAAAATAAAATATCCAGAATAAATACAGACATAGGGAATATAGTTAGAAGATCTAATATATACAAATCATAGTTCCAAAAAGAGAACAGAGAGAGAATTAGACAGAACTAAAAACAGAAAATATGAATACTGTAACCACACTAAAGTAAGTATATCCACAATCAATTGAAAAATCTTCCAACAAAGAAAGCTCTAGGCCCAGATGGCTTCATCAGTGAATTCTACCAAACATTTTAAAGAAAAAAATAATAGCAATATTACATGAACTCTTCCAGAAAACAGATAAAGAGAGAACACTCCAATTTGTTTTGTGAGGCCAGTAAACTTTGATATCAAAATCTGATGAGAACATTACAATAAAAGAAAACTATAGGCCTATCTCCTTCATAAATACAGATGTAAAAATTCTAAATAAATATTAGCAAACCAAAATCCAGCTAAACATAAAAAAGAGTAAGTTATCATGATCAAAGGGGGCTTATTCCAGGAAGGCAACATACATTAGAAAATAAACTTATGACTTTCACTGTATTAGTTGAATAAAGGACAAAATTCATATAATTATCTCAAAGGATGGAGAAAAAGCATTTAAGAAAACTCAATATCTATTTGGGACTTAAAAAAGAATAATGAGTCTTGGTAAGAATAGAAAGAAAATTCCTTAATGCGATAAAGGGAATCTATACATAGTCAACTGTATTTCTATATACCAGCAACAAACTGTGAGAAAATGCAATTTTTAAAAAAATGCCATTAAAAATTAGCATTATAATATGTCAAATACATAAGAATAAATAATACGCAGAAGATGTGGAAGTTATCTCCACAGAACATGCAAAATATAACAGAAAAATTTAAGATGCTTAAATAAAGCAGAGGGATATACTACATTCATGGACTGGAAGACTTATTAAAAATTGAAAAGCTGAGTCCAAAATTTATATAGAAATGCAAAGGGCAATGAAGTACCACTACTAAAATGTAAACTTCACAAAGGCAAGGATTTTTGTTTGGTTTGTTCATCAGCTAAGAAGCTGAACTGATATTTTCATAGTTTCAAAATAAAAATTCAAGGAGACACAAATTACAGTTCAGGGCTTACTAAGGGGGAGTATACCCAGGCCATATGGCAACTTTCCAGTAAATGACTGGTGAATTGAATGTTGAAAGTGTCACTTATGAGTTTACTAAAAGTTCACTCTGAGCTGTCATTCAGTTACCATGGCACATTCTGTTACATCATCTCAATTCTCTTCCTCTGCTTATCAAGTCACACAAAACCTCAAACTCTTATGTGCTGAATGAAGCACTTGGGACCATTTAGTATATTTTTTCATTTTTTCTGAGGGGGCATTCATTAAAATAAAATCTTAGGCTTAAGGGCAGAAAAATAAGATAAATTGCTGCTCTGGTTCCAACCAGGCCTACAGCATCGGATCATCGGATCATCAACAGCGTTCTGCTGTTGCTGCTTTTCTAAGAACTGGGACAAACATCCGAGCATGATGTCCACGCCTTTCCACCATGCCTTGCTACCCAACTGAGCTGAGAAGAGCCCCTCAAATAAGTTTGTTGGGGCCAACACAAAGAGGCTGCAAATTCCTTCCTTCCTTCTTAATAATCAAAAACTAGAAAATCTCCCTTCAGAGTGGTCTTCACCTCTTATTTCTCCTCACCCCTCCCTTTTGAGTAAACATGGGGGCAGATCTCACAAACAAAACCAAAAAGCGATCTTTAAACTATTTGTTTTCCTTTATCATAACAGAAGATCCTAGAGGATAGCATGTTTTCCATGCCATTTCTATACACTGGGAGCTGAGTTAAGTATTAGGTTGTCTGGTTCAAAATAGGAATTGTACTTCATAACACTTTAATAATGCCAATTATTATATTCTTCACTAGTTCTAATTTTTCCATTTAATTCAACCAATTATTCTTTGCATTTGAACATTTTCTAATAATATCTTTTTCTTACTAGAACTGTGCCCTCTGATTCCATATAGAAATCCAACAGGTTATCTACATGGAAAATATATCCAAATAGCCCTCTTAACTTCTGAATTGTCCATTGTATTAAAAAAATCATCTTTCCTTATTTCTAGTTTAAACTAATATACATCTGGTGCCTCTAAAATATCTCTGCTCTGTCATTTGTTTGCCAATAAATAATTTCAGTTGCTGCTACCTCAAAATAGTCATTTCTTAATAGGAAAAGGAGATCTTTTCTAGTTGGAGTATAGTAAAAAAAGGAATTGCAAGTTAAGTGGCATCTTAGACTGTTTGATACTCTTTTTGAAACGTGACAAGCACAGTAAGTGGTCACACCAAACCTTTCTCCCTTGTGACCATGCTGACTCACCCCCACCCTTTTTAACCATCATTGTGTTTATCTCCTACTTCCCCTTTCCAGCTGTTCACTTAATTCTATGAATTCAGTGCTTAGTAGCTGTCAGAAAAGCCTTGATAGGATACTCATCAGGAATATATATTTATTTTTTCCTTTCCACCTTCCTGGGAAATTATATTCAATTACCCAGGTTAATACTTGATAATTCTTACCCACCAATTTTAAAAGGTGGTATAGAACACAACTTGATTTTAAGTTTTTGTTTCCACTTTATTCTTTAAGTGCCTCCATAATTTATTGGTTTGGAGTAAATCCATTGGATTAAATCATTTTTGGACTGAAAAAAATAACTTAAAAGAAGACTAAAATTAAAGCCAAATTATCTTTACAATTAAACCAAAAGAAGTGAGAATACACTCACATTACTTCACTATAGGAGTAAAAGATGAGACTCAGCCGTAGGCAGGCAAAGCCTGGCTTTGAACCCTCCAGCCCCGGGTAGGAGCCCTGAGTAATCCTGTGGCTCTCGCCCATCTTCATCATCCCCCCAGTGTTCACTGCAAGGACGAAGAATTACTTCAACAATGCAGAAAATGCTTTGTGGAAAAACAGCTGCAGTGATGCAGTGGGTGCTTTGCTGACACTTGGATTTGATATGTCAGCAAAGCACAGGATTAAAAACACGCAGCAAGCAATAAGGGATCCTGCCTCCTCTCTCCTCCCCCAGCACAATAAGCCCAGTGAAGTTAAAAACAAAGGGAATCTCAAGGAAGCAAAGATGACGTGCAGGGCACATTCACACTAGAAGAGTGCTTTAAGTCATCCTTATAAAATGGCATTGTGATCATTGTATATAATTTGTAGCAGAGGTTTGGGTATAAGTGTTTGACTTGCTTTGTCACTAAAATCTACTGGAATAACTAGTTTATGTGAAATATTTTCATGAGATGTGTCTTTTCATAAAAATACTAATGTCCTTGACACTAGTTCAAGTGTTTTTTTTTTCAGAAAACAGGGGCAAGTATTCAAACTGTCACTGAGAATAAGATGTGGCCAAAATTAAATGTGGCTCTATCTCCCATAACAACTCGTCTTAGAATGATGCATCATGCCAGCTGTCTGGGAACAAATGTATTTTGTTGGCATGGGAACAAAAGAATTAGTCTGAATTTTGTAAATAAACTGTGGTTATTAAAATTACTTGAAACAAACCAGAATAATAACCATTAAACATGAAAAGTCAATAAAAGTCTTTGAATTATATTTCTGTTGCAATTCCTGTTTTTATAATGTGCTTTGGGACAAAACATAGTTTTGAGTTGCTAGTACTTTCAAATAGATTTCACTATAGATGAGTTAGCCAACAGCATCTAAGACTGTGAAGTTTTAAAATCCTTTATGGAAAATGGAAATTAAAGGCTTGGAAATCTTGTAGAAGACCAATTCTTCCTTTTAACAATTGTCACGATTATTGCTTAATTGATTTTCTGTCTCCGTAGCATCTTCCTCTTTAAGGCTGCCTGTGACTCCATAGATTTTCTGGTTACCCTTGATGACTGAGGTGGTTTAAAGATAAGCAGTGCTATCCACTGAAAGCTTTAAGCTTATTGATTTTGGTTTTTCTAATATCCATGCTACTCCCCAGTAGATCACTGGGCATTGTGGGAGGCAGTAAACTCTTTGGGAATCCGAATGATAATAGTTCTGATGCGATAACAGGCAGAAGGAGCTCAGGCACTTCTAGAGATGTCTAACATTGCCCAGAAGCTGCTTATACTAAAGGAACTCAATTTTATCTTAAAACCCAGGGACCCAGAAAGGAATCAGTAGAATGCTAAGTTTATCTGTAGAGAAAATAAAGGACTTTTTTGGTATCCTTTCTGCTTTGGCCTTTTGGAGGCATCTTGCAGGAGATATTTGGAAGGAAAATCTGTCCTGTTTTAGGGGAAGCAGAAAGGTGGGCTGGATCGGCAGGGCACTGGCATTCTGCTTTCTCTTTGTTTTCCCTGGCTGACGAACCCTTTTTGTGCCATAATGTCTGGGGAATAGCTGACAGCCCAAAGAAGCTATGAGAGGCCATGAATGATCCTAGATGACAAGATCAACCCATCTGAAAATGATAAAAGAATATCTATAATATTTATTTTTTAAAAAATCTATACAAGAATAGGCTCAGAAAAAGACACTTAGAATATGTTTAGGAGGCCCAATACCAAGGGCCTATGATCATTACCCAAGTTCAGTGGCTTTTGGAACTCGTCATCCTCAAATTCCCTGTAGAATGCTATGCTGGTAATCCTCCCTCCCTCTCTCCATCCCTTCCCTCCCTACCTCCCTCCTTTTCTCCTCCCATTTAGCATATGATGTTGCTAATCCTCCCTCTCTCCCTTTTTCCATCTCTTCCCCTTTCTCTTCCTCCTTTCTTTGTCTCATTAATTCACTGAGCACCACATGGGCCATGCTGAGATACGGGGATAAACATGACACAGTCCCAGCTCAGGGGTGCACCCTCACAGAACATCACCTACTGAGGGAGTTGGATGGGAAAACCTGTAATGCAGGGTCACAGAAAGTGCTACCAGAGCACAGATGAAAGAGAGATCTGAAGTGGGCAGGGACATTTTGAGGACAGGGGCCCTGGACAGCAAAGGCTTTACAGAGCAATTCAATTCAACAAGTACCGGTGGATGCCAAGAAGATGACAGATCCTTACCCTAAAGAGACTAAAGTCTAGTGGGAAACTCTCTTTCCTTGGTTTTCATGGCATTAAGTTTTCCTGGCTCCGCTCTTATCTTTCTGCCCATTCCTTTTGACCCTGCTTTGCATCTTCCCCTCCTTTCTCTGGTCCCTTGAATGTGGCAAAGGCCTGCCCACAGCCCTCTTATCTCTCTCCAGGTTCTCCCATGTCAGTGTCATCCAAACACTGCACTTCTGCTGAGTCCCCATCAAGATGACACTGACATTTTACATTCCTAGGGCTCTTCCTTGAGTTCTAGATTCAGATGTTCAACTACTTGTCTCCAAATGATGTCCTCTTTCCAGCATCTCAGATGCAGCACCTAAAAAGTGATGGCATCATTGTCTACTATGCACCAACCTATTAATTAAAAAACTTGGTATTATTTTTGACACATTCCTTTCTTTTGCCCTCTAAATCTCTGTATTCTGTAATTTTTTCCTCTTAAATGAATCTTCATATTTGTCCCTTTCTTTCCATCTCCTTTGACAACACCCAAGTCAAGCCTTCCGTATTTTTCTTGTGACTAGTAATACAAATTTTAGTGCTGTAGCCTCTGAATCTGTCTCCATTCATTTCGTGTTCATCTCATCTACCTGCTGGATTGATCTTTGGAAAGTATAATTTCAATTATGTAATGCTCCTCAGTAAAGAAAAAAATACTCAATTGCTGGTAACTGCTTCCTAACAAATGACTGAACTCAGCATGGCATCCGGGACTGGCCACCAAGGTCCTGATGCACACCATGGCGCTTAGTGAAGAGTAGATGCTCAATAACAAAGGATCAAAGGATCCCCTCGCTTGTAATGGACAAATTGAATGAAGCTAAATTTCTGGTCTTGTTTTCCTCTTCACTGATATCACCCTCTGGCCAAGACATTACTCAGTGTTCACTGAGCACGCTGAGCATGTTCTGCCTCATGTCTTCCCTCATTCTGCTCCCTGACGAGAATGTCCTTCCTCTATGGTAACGCCCAGTTCAGAGGTCTCCTTCTCCTTTCTGAAGCACTGTAAGCACACACATTCCATCTGCATAATGCTTTATAGTTTTTGAAGTATTTTTACATACATTATCATGTTTTGATGTTCCCAAGAACTGTGTGGGAAGATATTATTACTAACATTTTACTGCTTAGGAACCTGATATCCAGAGAGGTTAAGTGACTTCCCCATGATCACAGGATTAGTAGTGACAAAGGTGGATTTAGAACCAGTGAATGCTTTTCCCACTGCAGCAGAATAGTCCTTAAAGCTTCTCATGTTTCCTTTCCCTGTGTCTTGGCAGGGGTCTCTGGGACAACCTCTGCCCCACCCCCGAACCCCTAAACACACACAATTACCACTGAGACTTGTCTTTGGTCACTAGATTCTCTCCTAAACTAACTGATAGGTCTAAGCCTTATTAAATAAGAAGTTTGTTGCTGCAAAACTGTGACTGTAATGTTAAAGTGTGACTGGCTTTTAGCTATGTATTTTAAAACAATTTGTGGGTTACTCGTGTCTACACAGTCCAGACCTTTAATGCTTGGCCACACCATCTAAGACTCGGAACTAAACCAGCTGGCTACTAAAAATGCTGTCTGCAAAACCAGAGAGGTCCCCCAGGGCAGCCAAAAGCAGCCAGGCAAGGTGGGAGCCAGGTACTTTCCAGAGAAGCCTGGCAGAAGCACTGACTCTCTTCGGCCTCAGAAGGACCCGGTTCCCTCAAGGGCTGCAGGCTCCTGAAACAACCCCAAGTCAGCGAGTGCCAAGCCCTGCAGGTGGTGGGACCCTAACCTTTTCCTGGCTAAAGACCCTCCCCTTTCTTCCCCACAGGGTCAGGGAAGATGGAAGGCAGGACCAATGCTTGTGTTCTTTCCACATCTTGTGATTCTGAGCCCCCAACCCATTTACAACAAGAATTGACTTCCATTCCATGCCTGGAGTCTACATTTTACATGTATCTCCTTTACTAGACTGTAAATTCCTTGAGGGCAGGACCTATAATTTACTCATCTTTGTTTCTTTTCAAACCTAGCACTGTCCAGTGCAATATGCTCGTCAAAAGAATAAAATGTTGAATAACAAAAGATGGACTCTCCTGTGCATGCTCAGCATTGTGTTTTATTTATTAGGAGAGCTCTGCAGTATTGTTTTTTTCTCACTAATTTATTAAAAATAATCTTCTAGGAAGCTGAGTGCCCAATGTAATTAAAGCTATTCATACTTTCAAAGGTTAAGATAGCCAGTCTGAAGCAGAAGTTTTGTTACATGTATATTAATATCCACATTACAGTCCGCTAGAATCTGACGTTGTTTAATGCTTTTGTGATAAATACATGCTTTACACAGTGTTAAGAAGACCAAGTAAACTGTTAGGTTATTTCCTTTCTTCCTTTTCTTTTCTGTAATTTATCAGACCAAATTATCCAGTCTCATTGTGAATAATGAAACACTGTTTGCTCCCAAAAGTGAATTTTAGTTTTACCCATAATAATTTAATCTATACCTGAATCTGAGTGACAGATAGCATATATCCATTTTACATAGTGTTTAAACAATGGAAAATAAAATCTCAGGAGAGAGTAGACCACATACTTCTACCCTGGGTCTGCCACTACTGTGTTGTACACTAGGGAAGTCACATCCTTTCCTGATGACTCCGTTTCCTTGTACAATGAGGAAGTTTGATCAGAGCTCTGATCTCCCCTCCTTTGCTGAAATTATGGGGTTCCTGCTCAGATCTTATCTGGAATTAGAAATTATTAACTCTTCATCTGGATAAAACTAATAGTGATTTCTAATATTTTACTACTTATGGATTAAAGGAAAGATCATGTTTTTGTAAGACTGACAGATAAAAAGTGAGTATTTTCTAATTCTATTTGTGTTCTTTCTCTTGAATCTGTATAAGGAGCAAATTAACCCTTTGTACCCACTGATGAACATGCCTTCTCTGGGGCCTCCGTGTGCCGATCTGCCAACATGAGGAGACAGAGGACAGAGCTGATGGCACCAGGGCTAGTGGTAGGCAGCAAGGACACCACCCATCAAGACCTGATGAGAAGCAGCTTTTTGTTTTTAATTAAAAACACAAGTTTTAAAATGCCTCATTCATTTTTTGTTTTTACAGAATCAAAACACAGAAATTTTTCTTAAATGAAAAACAGAAACAGTTTAAATTCTTTTTAAGCAAGCAAGTTAAAAAAAGCAGCCTAGGAAATTGTCCTTTGTAATCCTGCCAGTTTCAATTTTGATTCTTTATGCAACTAGTATCAGGATAATAACATTTGGTTGAAAAGAAAAAGAAGAAAGTCCGAAATAGCTGTTTTACACACATTTCAGTTTGATTGGCTGATGTGACGCCAGCTACTGTTATTGCAGTTGCTTTGACGGATGACAAAAAAGAAAATCATAATATAACAATTTCAACATTTTAGATATCCTCAGTAGACTCATATATAAGTAGATCCTAAAAAATGTTCATCACAATAGTTCTAGGTACTTTTTAACTACTTCTAATAGTGTCATAAATTTAAAGGGGGACACAGGTCAAATTTACATAAAAGATTAAATTTAAATTAAATATAGTTGAATAGTATTTATTAAATGCCTACCATTTGCTGTTCAGTTTTGTTGAAACAACTGGCATTTTTTCCTCTCAAGCTACACCCTAGGACCTTGTGGAAAGAACCCAACATCTCATGGTTGCAAAGATTATGAAATATTCGGCTTTACCCATGGGTATTTCCTGACATTTCTTTGGTAAACTATAGCCTAATAGAAGATATCAGGAATTAGTGTAAGAAATATTCTAAAAAGCTATTGTCACTACAAAGATGAAAGTAACTTTGATGATCAAAAAGGAGTCAATAAAAAAAGACTGAGAGTAGTTCCTGAATCCTTCTCTATTGTTCATTTGGGATTTCTTAATTTCCCTACTCTCAATATATTATGGAATTTTCTGTGTGAAGTTTTGCCATGAATTAAAGTGATGTCAACAAAGTTTTACCTTAAGTCATATTTTACCACAAACTGGAGAAGCCTCAATCCTCCAGGGAGCACCGTTTCCTGCTTTTAAGAAGCTTGTCTTTTCTCCTTTCAGTTACATGCATCCTCGACAGAGGAGGGAGCTCAGCTGACCTTCAGTGACAACTGGACCTGTGCTGATTGGACTTGAACAATCCCATGCGCCCATCTGAGGAGGCATCTTCATCTGTGGCCAAATCTGCTGTTTTTGTTTCCTTTGCTTTTTGCTCTTCTCTGCCCATGGAAGGTCAATGGCATTTGCAACTGTACCAGGTATCTGGAACAGTATGTTTGTTTTCCTGCCATCTTTAATAAGTTTATTTCCCCTATCCTTCCTATCCAGTTTTTTATTAACTAGAAATTTAACTTAAAAGTTGTCATGAAAGGAGCAAAGGTTTGAAATTCAGATAAATCTGGGCCTGAATATACCTCTACTATTTATTAGCTGTGTGATCTTGGATGAGTTACTTAACCACTCTGGGTTTTAGTGAGTCATATAATGTAGATGATAATATTGACCTTACATGGCAATTGTGAGGATTAAATGAACCAATATGTGTAACGTTTCTTGTATAGTGTCTGTCACCTTGTAGGCACTTGGCAAAGTGTAGTTATTCATTTTTTTATTCTAGTATTATTTTATTTTGTTATCCTATTACTGACTACATGACATATACACTGTGTAATACATATATGTATATGTGTATTTATGCATATCATGTATACATGATATACATATTATACAGGGTATTTATTAGAGAGTAGGAAGGAGTTATAGGAGGTCAAGTCAATTCAGTAAGTATTAATACTCAGCATCTATTAGGTGTTACTTCTGCCATTTTGTATAATCCTCTACCATGGGATCCTATTTGTAAACATCTCCAGAGATTTAAAAAAAAGCTACCCTTCTCATAGCAAAATTCCTGTACTGAGTTTTACTATGAGATAATCAAAGTATAAATGTCTGTCAATACCTATGTCAGGTTCTGTATTGGTGGCGCTTAGAACAATATTAGCAATTCTATATTCAATGGCTGAGGACAATGCATTTATAAAAGGTTTCATTAAAACTCATGTACTCTATTCATACATGTTGACTTTTTACTTTAAATTGTCAAAATTGCTACTAAGTGTAGCTTGTTATAACCAGAAGAGTTGGGTGAAAACAATCCTGTTATTTAAAAATAAAAGAGGTCATTAGCTATTGTCATAGCCAGATTATTCTGGTTTCTATTTCATTTGTTTTAAACAGAATGGAAAGAAAGAGGAGACAACTAAAATTCAAAAGAAAACAGGATTTATGTCCCTAAATAAAATAATGTCCATTTATTTTAAAACAATGACATAGCAAACATTGTTGGCTACATACTCAACATCTATTTCCCTTCTCTTTTGTTCCAGGTTTCCTTCCTCTCCTAATTCCATCACCAGCAAGTGGATCCTGATTGGTCTAGGCTAGTTTTGGTACTCTCAGCCCTCTTGCCTGGGATTGGGCATGCCAGGTTGAGCATGTGACCTTCTCTAGCCTATGAGAAGTGAAGGGACTGGTGTGGTTCTAGGAAAGATTTCCTTACTCATTAGAAGGAGACCTAGAAACTGACAGTCCCTTTCTGCCTCTGGATAGTACAGATGTGGGTGGGATGCCTGGCACTGCGACAGCCATCTTGGAATTGCTTGTAGAATGAAGCACACAGGAGGTGGAGCCACCAGAATGCCAGAGATGTAGAGCCAGAGCCTGCCCTACCTATAGACGCCTTGCCCTGTTTATGCCAACAATGAGTGGGGTATTCTGTTACTTGCAGCCAAAGCATCCTAGCTGAAACAGGTAAAGCATAAGCTCCTTGACCTTGAGAAATCAAATGAGCAATCCAAATAGGAAAGGAGAGGGTACCTGTTCTTGTGCCTCCAATTCTTTGTGCTGTAATTTTTTCTCTGCACATCGCACCTGATTAGAGCGGTTTTCAAGTTCATCTTGTAAAACCTGAAAAAATGTAAAATAAATATGTCAACATTAAAAATAAGCATACTTGAAAAAATAGTTTTATCACATGAGCTGACATTAAAAAGGCCTCAGATCTCTAGTTTGTTATTACTGGTGTTCCAAAGCATTCAGGCAAACAAACTCAGACTTTTGTGTGTCAGGCTCAGATGTTTTCTGCTTTAAAAATATCTAGTATAAAAAATTCCAGACTTATAAAACAGACAAATTAGCAGATGCCAATCATATTATAAAAATGGCTCTTATAGTCCCAGCATAGAACCACAAACATGTCATAAAGCATTAAGCTATTGCTAATTAAAATAGCTCTATCAGTACACCTGCAAGGTGCATTTACACTCTAAATAGCACTGGAATTGTGCTAGCACAGGAATTGTGTTGTCTGACCAAAATAACATTTTTCCAAATTATACTATGATAATTTGAGTAAATTATAGTAACCTTAAAGGAATCTCTTTACTAAGTCGGCAAGGATGGTGTGGAATTTGAGGAACCTTTAAGAAGTAGATGGAGATGAACTCTTTCAGTTCCCAAGTAGTTTTTGGAAATAGAATTCAGGTTAATATGAAACATTTAGAAACCACAAAGATTAATAATTATCACTGCATCAGTTACTATTATAAGTAAAGAAGCGAACTAGAAAAGAAACAGGATCCATTCAATTAAGTGCAATTATAGATATACTATAAGGAAAGTTACAGTGAGTGGAATTCATGGGTTGGTAACAGCCAAGGTGCCAGATAGATTCTCAAAATATAATTCATCCAGTCAATATTAGTGAGCTATGTCATGAATTGCAGGCCAGGCCTAGTGGCTCACTCCTCTAATCCCAGTACTTTGGGAGGCTGAGGTAGAATTGTTTGAGCCCAGGAGTTTGAGACCAGCCTCCAGCCTGGGCAACATGGCAAAACCCCAACTCTGCAAATAAAAAATAAGAAATCAATTAGTCAGGCATGGTGGTGCACACTTGTAGTCTCAGCTACTCACAAGGCTGAGGCAGGAGGATTGCTTGAGTCCAGGATTTCCAGGCTGCAGTGAGCTACAATTGTGCCACTGCACTCCAGCCTGAATGACAGAATGAGACACTGTGTCTTAAAAAAAAAAAAAAATAAGAGTTGCAATAGGTACTCTAGATAATAGCAGTGAAAGAAAACAGACCAAAAAAAAAAAAACAAAAAAGAAAGAAAGAAAAGAATCGCTGCATTCACGATGAGTATCTTATAATGTAACAATAAGCAGCAAACAGTAAGTGTCACATATATCAGTGACAAGCACAGAAGAAAAATCCAGCAGGGAAGGAGGACATTCTGGAATAGGGTAAGGGCGGGGTGTTACAATTTTAAACAGATGGTCCAAGAAGGCTAAACTGGCAAAGACCTGAAGGGGAAGAGAGAGTAAGTGACACGGATATCTGCAGAAAGAGCCTTCCAAGCAGGGGCCACTGCGTGTGGAAGACCCTGAGATGGCACATCAGTGGAAGCCACAGAAGTCAGTGTGGAGAGGGAGCAAACAGGGAGCAATGAGGTCGGGGACATAACGGGGTTGAGTCACATCAGGTCATGTGGAGTCTTATGGGTCAAAGACTCCAGATTTTACCTGTGGGAGGTGGGAAGCTGCTGGAGGATTGTGAGCAGGTGCTGTTTGGCTGCTGTCTGAAGAGCAGACTGAGCAGCATGGCAGAGGCGGGGGAGCAGGTCAGAGTCCACTGCAACAAGCTGGGAACGGGACGGTGGAGAACTGGGCTGGGTGGCAGCAGTTGAGGAGGGTAGGGCCAGGTCCCACATATATTCTGAGACAGAGGTGACAGCCCTGAGGGAGTGGGAGCAGAGAGTAAGAAAAAAAGAGGACCCCCCTGGGCAGCCAGAAGACTGCAGTGGCATTCACAGAGATGGGAAGGGTTGGGGGAGGGATGGGTGTTGGGGAGAAGAGCTGGGGCTCAGCCTGGGATGGGTCAAGTTCAAAATGCCCATTATACATCCAAGTGGAGACTCTGGTGCTCAGACCAAATGTCTAAGCTAGAGTCCACTACAAATTCTTCCAATGCAATGCCAGTCTTCTTTATGTATAGATATAGTGGTTCTTAAACTTTTGGGTAGTTCTAGACCCCTTTCAGCATCTGAAGAAAGCTATGTAGTTACTCCATAGATGGGAAAAGAAACATATGCTTATGATTTTTCCTCTGATTTTAGGAAGTTCATAGACTGCCTGAAGCACATCTGTGGATGGACCCCAGGCTAAGAAGTAGTTTAAAAAGTGAAATGGGACCGGGCGCGGTGGCTCACGCCTGTAATCCTAGCACGCTGGGAGGCCGAGGCGGGTGGATCACTCGAGGTCAGGAGTTCGAGACCAGCCTGAGCAAGAGTGAGACCCCCGTCTCTACTAAAAATAGAAAGAAATTATCTGGCCAACTAAAATATATATATATATATATACAAAAAAAAAAAAATTAGCCAGGCATGGTGGCGCATGCCTGTAGTCCCAGCTACTCAGGAGGCTGAGGCAGTAGGATCGGTTAAGCCCACGAGTTTGAGGTTGCTGTGAGCTAGGCTGACGCCACGGCACTCACTCTAGCCCGGGCAACCGAGTGAGACTCTGTCTCAAAAAAAAAAAAAAAAAAAAAAAGTGAAATGGCTTGAGAATGAGCTTAAATGCTCTAGGATCTCTTTGATAAATCCACAGTTCAACCAGGTCTGAAGGTGAGCTTGGAAATCTCTCAATTCTTTTACTTATCTATAATTCTGTTATTGTGGTCTTTTTCCTAAAAGATGAATGCAATTATTCCTATGCTTGTTGACCACATAGCATTTTTTTTCTTTTGATATCTAGCAATAAATAGGATCTTATCAGCTCCTCCTATGGCATAATTGGGGAAAGTAACGATTACTGTATTGGGAAGAACATTCATCCATGCTTTTCTGCCCCCACTCTTTTGTGTTCTCTAATCCATCCTCACTGCTGTCAGAGTGATCTTCTTAAACCTAAGTCTGATTATGTTACTCCCCGACTGAAATGCTTAGACAACACTCCAGCATCCCTGAGATGCAGCTCAAACTCCTGGGCATGGCACACTAGGACCTTCACCCGCTGGCATGTGCACCACCATGCTGAGCCACAGCAAGCCTTGGCGCGTCATGCTGGTGTCACTGTTACTAGCAGTAACAACAGGAGCTATCATCCACTGAGTGGATTTTATTTTTAACCTTCACGACAATCTTGTGCAGCAGGATTATTTCATCCATGTTAGAGAGGACACAAGTGAGGCCCAGTGTGGTTAGGTAGCTTGCTCAAGTCCACGTGGCCAGTAGTGAGATGTCACATCTGTTCCCTTGGAATTTTAACACATTTCTCTTGCTTTAAATTCAACATGTTGTGCTACTCCACGCTGCCTTTTTGTCACTCTGTACTTATTTTCTCTTTTCTTTGCCTGGAAGCGCCGGCCCCACCTACCCTGCTCAGTGGTGTTCTCTCCCCCACCTACGCCAAGAGCTAAGTATGGACTCTGGGCTTTTATCCACCTAGTGTGTAAGAGAATTAATGTGCATGTCTGTGAGAGATCGAGAGCAACTGCAGCCAAGCCTCTCCCTCTTTATCTCTGCAAGCCCAGTGCCAAGCCAGCTCAGTGCCCGGCACACAGGTGACACTGAATTCGTGTTTGTGGAAGGAACTCATAAACATTGATTTGAACTCTACTCCGTGAAGACATTTAATCATCAGGGCTTATGATGGTCCTTAATATGGCACATTTAACCAAAGGTTATTATGTGTCTTGAAATATAGAATATAAAAATATATCTTCCAAATACCTATATCTATCTCTGAATATAAACACACATATTATAATAATATATTATTATTGATAATAATATATTATCTGGCTTCTGTTACAATAAAGAAAAATATTCGTTTAATTTTTGTTATTAGTTTTATTTCACAGCAAAAAAAAAGACACACATCTCTCTTGTCTTAAATAAAACATTACCTCCTGGTTGTCTACCTCCTCCCCTTCAGAGCAGGCCCCGGAGAGTGCCACACTCAGGGTCCCACGTCCTCCTCCTCCTCTCGGTGCCCCATTATAACCAACTCCTGCCCTCACTACTCTCCCGAGTCAGTTTCCACCATGGTCACTTGTTACCTGCCAAATGCCAAGGCCAGAAGCTAAATTTTTTCCTCCTTCCACATGAGCAGCTGGCCATGTTCCATGCCTGTTTGTGTTTTTCCCTTGAATTTTGAGGAAATAATTCTGCCCAGTGAATTCGAGGGGTTAAGAATGAGGCTTCTGCAAAAGTGAAGGCCACAAATAGAATGAGGCCTTGAAAGAGGGCAGTGGACATGGAGAAGGGGACAGATGTGGTAGACCCGTGAACGGGGGATCAGGGAAAAGAGGGACCCAAGATCGCCCAGGGCCTTGACGCTGAGCGACCAGAGGATAGTGAGAGAAGAGCAAGTTGGAAGCAGGGCGGCAGTGTGGGTTTTGATGTGATGGGTTTAAAGTGCTGGTGGAACTTCGAGGAGGACCTACTGCTATAGTCTGAATGTTTGGGTCTCTCCCAAATTTATTTGTTGAAATCCTAACCCTCAAGGTTATCAGGAGGTGGGATCTTTGGGAGGCGAAGCCCTTGTGAATGAGATTCGTGCCCTTATAAAAGAGCCCTGAGAGAAGTTCCTTGGCCCTTATACCACGTGAGGATGCAGCAAAAAGATGGCTGTTTACGAAGCAGGAATCGGGCAGTCCCTCACCAGACACCAAATCTCCCGGTGCCTTGATCTTAGATGTCCCAGCTTCAGAATTGTGGGAAATGAATTTGTGTGTTTACAGGCCACCCAGTCTATGGCACTTTTTTACAGCAGTCTGAGCCAACTAAGACACCTGTTTAGCACATCACGTTGCAAAGGTGGGTCTGAACAGTGAAGAGTGCTCTCGGACAGAGATGCACATGGGGAAACCTCCTTAAGGAAGGAAGTAAAATGAGAAGAGGTTCTAAAATCTGCCCTTTGGGTGATGCCCACACTTCAAACCAGTCAGAGGAGGAGGCGGAGGCCAAGGAAGCTGATGAAAATCCAGATGGGTAGGAGGCGATTGAGGGAAGTGAGTATGTATTATGGATATCTAGCTGAAGAAAGTTTCAAAGAGGCCAGGATAACATAATTAGACCTGATCCTTTTTCCATATTTTACATGGTGAAGAGACTATTAAGTCTGCCATATATTATCAATATTATTAAAATAGAATTGAAATTATATTTGCTTTTCAAAAAGGTAGGACTTTAAAAAGTTTTTCATAGTTTACAGATGTAAAACGTGATCTAAGGTTAATCACGGAAAACACTTATGTCTAGAAATTACTTCTATTATCTATTAAAATCAATTTAAAAAGTTGAAAAGTAACCAGATAATATTCCACTTTCAAAAAAGTTAAAATGTACTACATGAAAGGAAAATGACAGTTTATATGGGCAGCTGGTCCTTGCTTTCTATTCTAAAATAATTATTAGGTTATTAGAGTTCCAACCTCAGAATCTGACATAAGAACTATGTGAAAATGACCACAATTACTCAATAAGGACAACTGGGAATTTTCTTTTAAGTTGTGGCTTTTCTATTTAAAAACCTTTAAATTTGACATTTGACACATAAAAAAATCACAACTTTTAGTTTATTCCTGAGAAAAGCCTAAGATAATTAAAGAACGGAATGTCCAACATTGGGTCAAAAATATTTTTAAAAACCCAACTTGAACAGTTAAATCCTTTATTCTGCAAAGTTATTCCTCATCTCTCAGCTCTGCTGTGCTAACTTGCATCATTACTGAAAGACAGTTCTTTTTTGCCAATTAAATCTGCCTTTAAATACCCTGTTAGTCAGCTTGCTGTGGGAAGCTACGCTGCTCCTGACTTTCAGAGTGCTTTGTGCTGGTTGGGAACAAAGAATGACACTTTCCAGAAGAAAAATGTAAATGACATAATAAGCTTTACAAGAACAATGAGGGTATACTAGACTCTTTAAAAGGGAGAGGGTTACAGGGTAATTTGATTTGTTTGTTTACAATATTAAAATAATGAGAACAAATTAAAGTGTAAAAGATTTTACATGTTACTGGGCTCTTCAGGCTGAGGAAAAGGACTTGCTAGCTAATGTGCCCAGTGAATGGCACCTGTGATGGTACTAGGGCTTTTCTGCTGGCTTGCAAAAAAAAAAAAAGTATAATGGTCAATGCTATTTTCATAAAATTTATAAACACAATTCAGAGCAAGCCACTCCCTAACTTGTGAAACCATGAATTAAAGAATTATATATAGTCTTATTAAAGACCAAAGGTTTCTCTTGTCCTGAGTCAATTAAACAAACATGAAGTGATGGCAGATACATGCCTTTTAAAAATGAAAAAATGAAACATAGGTTCATTTCAATTACAAAGTGTTTAAAAGTTATTCAATAAAGGAAAACTTTATTGGAAGAGAGAAATACCGTGTTAGAATGTATAATAACAAAGGTATAATAAAAACATTCCTAGTGTACAAGGCACACGACAGAGAGAAACTTTCTGACTTAGTACCATAGCAAGACTAGAGGTCTTTCTAGAGATTTCTAACCTTGTCTTTGGTCCACCTCTTAGCCAGCTCCATTTTGGCATCTGAAAGCTGTGACCTCACTACCCTTTTCCCAATAGGCTGTCGAAGCACACAAATTCATCTCGAGCTCATAACCCAGAATATCTGTACTCCATGTTCTTACCAGACAATACAATTTCAAACTCTACTTTCTCATCTTTATCAAAACCCCAGGTATGAGAAATTTGAAAAAATTCACTTGCAAACCAAAACAGAATCATCAGCAGTGTAAAAGTCACCCTTCCCCTGAATCAGTTGTTCTGAAAACACTGTCATAGCAGAGTGAACTCTATAGGCACATTCTCTTACCCATTTTCTGTTACACAGCTTGTAGGACTGTGCCCCTCCCCTCTTTTCAAGAGTTTTCAAACCAGTTCTCATTGAGTTGGGACACTCACTGAGTGTTTGACACTTCTATTCTGCCTCATTCTGTGCTGCCAGTCTTGGCAAAACGCTGTGCATGGCCTTTCACAAATCATCACAAGGCCTGTGGGCATATTCTTCTGGGCCTGCCCTCTACTGAGGGGCACAGGGTAAATGTCCTCTGGGAAGTGGGAACCTTGACTGCTATGCTGCTCTGTTATTTAAAGGAACTGTATTAAACTAAGGGTAAGCAAAAGAATGTGGATTCAATTTTTGCCCTATATAAGTAATACAACTGATGTTGGCAAGGTCATGGATTTTGAGGACTTAGAGTAAAGTCTGTGGCCATGAAACAAGGAAGCAGATGAGACTCCACTGGGTGACATGCAGAGGGGGCCTTGCTAGCTGCAAGCTCTGCATAGCTGAGGAGTTTAACAGGAACAAAAAACCAGAGTATTTATACTAAAGATGCTGCCAAAAAGAAATCACTCCAGTAAATCGTTGAAAACTGTTGAAGTGGGATGATGGGTAGATGGTGGTTCTGCACATTCTTTTCCCTCCTTTTGTGTATGTTTGAAAGTTTCCATAATAAAAAGTAAAAAAAAATTTTTAAAAAGCTTTCCCCACTTAAAAAAATGAAGTCACCATATCCTTCCTTTCATGAGGTTTGAATTTACCATCTTACTTCAGAGAAAACAGATGATTCATTCATCATTCAAAGGGTAGGAGGGATGTGGGAGGATTTCCCCATGAAGGTCCTGGACATAAAATGAAGAAAGCAGAGAGTAGGCTGCTTTTGACTGAAGGAGAAGATACTGGAAAGGGAAGGCTTATTTATATTTTTATTGAGGTATAATTTACGTACAGTGAAATTCAAGGTTTATTTTTTAATGGTAATGGTCTGTTATCCATTTAAAACATGTAAGATGATTTTAAAATTTGTCATAAAATATCTGTTCAGGTTATAAAATCTTGACATAAACCTCTCTTCCACTGGTTGCTTGATCCACCAAACAGAAATGACACCTGATCTGTGACTACCGTGAACAGACACTAATTATAAAGGTGAAATAAGGGTGACTCTCATTTAAACCTTAATTATCTTTTTAATATGCTCACACTTGTTTAAGCAGCATTGCTCCTATTCAGGCTATAAATGGTACTGCTAATATTTCTGATGAGTAGGTTTTTCTCTGACATGTAAATTGACACAAAAGTGGTAAATAGCTTCCTTTCTACTACTGGTAACTAAAGGCTAAGGTAAATACAGACAAAAGCAATAAAGTATCACTATATTTTCATGTCAGATTTATAGACTTTTTTTTTTTTTTTTAAATCACATCTTAAACGACTAGGACAAAGCAAGAAGACCAAGCCCTGTCATCCACATAGGGGATATAAATCTGGGGCTGTGGAAGATGACACAATGGCAGTGTGACATTTTTACTGGGTGGTCTCACTGGCTATTTACAGAGGCCACTATAGTTCCTGTTTTATTATTATTTTTAAATAGGCTAAATCTACTAACAAAAGTAACAAGTCTTCTTCAACTGAAATGCCACTCAAGATTTCTTTTAAAGTGATTTCTTCATTCAGACCTATGCAGGATGAATAACAAACCATAAAAAAAGTTTTATTAGTGATTCTACAGTAATGGAAAACGGGTTCATGCTATAGATCTGAAGAAAGCCGAGCCACAGTTACCACAGGGGCCACAAATGTATTCACAACACAACTGTATAATTTTTTTTTTATGGCTTACATTCAGGTTTTTAATTTTTTTCACATTCCAAGCAAGCACCCTTTTTTTAAACCCTCATGATTCAGTCTCTTTTCTGATACTGATGTGAAGAAAAGGAGATCTTTGAGAGTTTTAACCTAATACATATGTTATTCTTCACATACGCCAAAATTCCTTTCAGGTGAAAAACTCACAGTTGTTGCAAAAAACCACATGTAGGAGAAACTGCACGTTGATATGAGCTATTGCTATAGTACTTACTAGGCTACTGATTCAACAGAAAAGGCAAAAACATCATGGCCAACACAAAAAACTGGAGCAGTGTTTTCTCCAAAGAATAAGAAAGGTTTTACTTTTTTTGCTTTTCTTCTCCCTCTCTCTTCTCTCACCTATTTTCAGTCCTTTAAAATTCTTAAAGGACTTCCTTTAGAAGTCCTAAAAATGCTCTTTTTTAAAAGTTAGTGTTTCCTGGTCTGAACAGAGGTTCCAGGAAAAGAAATCATGTTATTGCAAGACTTTGATGATCTAAGGAAGCTGGAATCTCCTAATGCACCTTATTCATGTTTCCCTCACACAAAAGACCATCCTGACGTTACCCACGTCTCCTCTTAAAGGAGCCAGTCTATTCCTACTCAGGAAATTCAAAGCACATTTTCCTCCCTCTGTTGCTTCAGACAGTTTCACTTGTGAACAAGTTCTTATCTCGGGTGGTAGAAATCTAGGATCAAGTTCAAGAACCACAGCTAGGATTTTTCAAGATCACAGAGGGATTTCCTCATCTGGCCAGTGGAATAACTACTCAAACTTGAGTTCAGTCTCTGCAGAACAGAGTGTGAACTGTTAAATCCTCACAGACCACCCCTCTTCTGTGCAAGCCCAGGGAAGAGGGAGGACCCATAAGTCATTCATTTAAATTTCTATTTTCTTACAAAGGCTAATCATTCACACATGCCATCCCTTGAGCCCGCAGCATCACTCCAAATCCCTCCAATAAACCATGAATTTCTCCTCCATTAGAGCTGAAGTCAAGATTTATTTCTTCCATGAAACATTTCAAATCTAGATTAGAGAAAACTCACATTTCTCATTAAGTCATTATGTCCCCTATATTATATTTACATCTCTGTTTTGTGAATTCATTGAATTTTTTTCTCATTTTAGACTATGGGCTTCATAAAGACAACAACTTTTCCTCCCATATTTTTAAAGTGATCTCTGAAATGCTTGGTAAAATGTTATTTACACTATGGCAATCAATATTTACTGGTAACATTAACCAATTATGTAAAAATCAAGTTGCCTTTCATTTAAAACAGTTGGGGTATTCCCACTAAAATTTCTCAGATTTCCCCAAACTCAAACTACATTTCCTCTTACTCTGTCCCTAGAGAAAAATAACTTGAGTTTTACCCAGCCTGTTCCTTGAAGTGTCTGAAGTGGTGTCCCTTCTTGTCCATCAGTGTTTTTTTTCCAATTCCAAGAGCAAAGGGGACTTTGCTGAGTTCCTCTCACTGTCTACACTGGCATGCGTCTTCAGCCTGCTGCCTCTCTAGAAACTGGTCTCCTTGCTTTTCACATGTTGTATGAGAGGATGGACAAGACACTTCTATGGTCCCTTCAAGTTTCATATTCTTTTATTCTATGATGGCCACATTTCTTTTGTTTGCTCGTTCCTTCCTTCCTTTCTTTCTTTTTTAAGAGACAGGGTCTTGCTATGTTGCCCAGGCTGGTCTCGAACGCCTGGGCTCAAGCAATCCCCCACCTAGGCCTCCTGAGTAGCTGGGACTATAGTCATGTGCCACCACACCCAGCTGTTTGTTTTTGATGGCCACATTTCTCAAGGGTTTTATTCCATTACCCATATTTCTCTCCTCTATCAGCTGACTCCTTCCTCATCAGTAACCTGATTTTGGTTTCCAACACTTTATGAAACTTGTTCCCTGCAAAGTCAGCATTGATCCTTTTATTGCCAATCCAGGGGCTTTTCTACCTCTTCCTTCTCTTGGGTCTCTCTTTTGCACTGGGTACTGTTAGAACTCTGCTTCCAGAAATCCTTTCCTTTGACACCACAAAATCGTGCTTGTCCTCCTCCTTCTTCCTGCAAGCTTTCTGCCCTTCCTCCTCTTCTCCCTTTTCAGTTGTGGATATTTCCCAAACTAAGTTCTTGTCTCTCCAGTTTTCTCCTTTGGATAATTAATCAATTTCATAAATTAATGTAAGTATTTCTATAATTTGGGCACAGCATGTACCAGGCACTGTGCTAAACACTACCCTCAGAAAACATCTAATCTAATGTTTATGACAAACTTATAAAGGAATGATTATAATGCCACGTAAACCGTGCTACAGAGAAGTCTTGCCAAGCATTGTGATTGATACAAGGAAAGCAGCACGAGCCGGGGAAAGTGTGGACACAGAGAACTTTCTCGAGGAGGTGACATGTGAGCTGTACAATGGTTTCCATGAGAGAAGCGTGGGCCCCACAGAGTCAGCCACAGAGGGAAAGGCATGTGGCGTGGAACAGTAAGGTGTGCATGGCCAGCAGAGGGAATACAGAATGAGGCATAATGCATTCAAATTTCAGTCTGTGACAAATGGTCTGAAAACTCTAAAAAATGAAAATAATTAAAAAGCACAATTTTACACACCATGTAGTAAAATGTACAGGAAAATCTGTCTCAGGAGTTCCCTGTGCCACAGCAGGGAGACAATTAGGAGGCCACTGCAAGGAGCACGTGGGAGACGAGCCCGGTTTGGACAAGGGATGGTGAGAAATGATGGGCCCAGGGGTGCACGCAGGGGGGCGGCAGCAGAGCCACGAGACAGACTGTCGGGCTTGGTAAGGAAAGCATGCCAGGTTTGAGAGAAGGAGGTCTAGAGAATGACTACGAGACTCTCAAAACTGCACAATAAGATATTTGAGAGAAAGACCACATTAACATAACTTTTATTACAATATATTGTTATAATTATTCTATTATTAGTTACTGTTGTTAATCTCTTACTGTGCCTAATTTAGAAATTAAACTTTACCACAGATACGTATATATAGAAAAAATAGTGTACATAAGGTTCAGTACTGTCTGAGGTCTCAGGCGTCCACTGGGGGTCTTGGGACGTATCCCCGTGGGTAAGCGGGGACGGCTGTACTAACTCAAAGCTAGCTCCCCTGTGTTGGGCACTGTGCTGGGGCTTTCACTACTCCACCTTCTTTCATAATATCCCTCTGAATAAGAAGCAGCTAAAGCTCCCAGAGGCTGCTCAAGGCTACCCAGCTGCACAGTGCTGCAGTGAGGAAATGGCCCCAGTTCAGGGTGATCCCTGTGGCTGCCTGGGCACCTGCCTCTCCTGCCTCTGAGCCTCCACCTTGTGCCACCAACAGGCCCAGCTCCACACTGCCCTGTGAGCTCTGCAAGTCTCTTCTTCATCTCCTCTAGAATGCTATTGCTTCCATCCTTCAAAAGCCTTCAGTGACCCCAAATGCTCTGGATTTGCTTTTAATATATTTAGTCTTCAATATAATGAATTAAAATGTATGAAAAGCAAGAGGAAAAACAAGTTTCTGTGTGTCACAGATTGAACAGTAATAATGATTCCAATGGCCTCCCTATTAGAGTGTGGTGCTAAAACAGAAGGGTATTACACAAAGTTATAGGTTGAATTATATTCTCCAAAAAGATATGTTGAAGTCCTAACCCCCAGTACTTATTTGGAAATAGGGTCCTTGCAGATTTAGTTAAATGAGGTCATATTGGAGTAGAAGGCCCTTAATCCAATATGAAAGGTGTTCTTACAAGAAGAGGAGAAGAGACACAAAGGAAGAGGCCAGCCATGTGACGACAGAGGAAGAGATTGGAGAGACACCTACAGGCCAAGGAATGCCAAGGATTGCTGGGAAATAGCAGAAGCTAAAGATAAGGAAGGATTCTTCCCTGGAGCCTGCAGAGGGACCACAGCCCTGCCCACACCTTGAATTCAGATGTCTGGCCCCCAGGACTATGAGACAATGGCTTTCTGTTGTTTCAAGCCACACAGTTTTTGGTTCTTTGTTATGGCAGCCCTAGGAAACTAATATGTCTGGGAAGAAGCTTTCCTTGTTTTAAGCATTTTCTCTTGAAACACTAAAATACACACACACATACACACACACACACACAAATATTTCTTTTGTACTATCCGGTTCTACTAGACCTAATTTTATCCCTGTGAGGATGAACAGTATACTCATTATGAGACAATCTGGAAAATGGCATTAGGGAAGTATTACTACTTTTTTATTTACTCATTGGTATTTCCATAATTGTGTGTGCATGGTCATATCAGGTTGTAATGGCAGCCATTCCAATATCATGATGGTACATTCTTCGAAGATGAAGGAGGAAATGCTCAAGATGTGGAGGTAGAGAGCCTCAGGTGAGCCTGTTTCCCACACCCCCATGTTCATACAGGGGATGGAAACAATATATGCCAGATAAAGTGTTTTTCTTTTTTTAACCTTAGGATACTGTGATATCTGGAGCCAATACTTACGAAGGAAGAAGTTTAAAACTTTCCATTTAAACCACTTAGAATGAGAGGATTTACAAAGATCCTGTTTAATGTTCAGCTGACACATTGTCAAAAACATTTATCATGCAACCTTTTGAAGTTTCTTCCACTCCCTTCTAGTTATTAAAGCTTGGATTGCAGTTAGTTATCAACAACAAAGCATACACGTGACGGTGTTTTTATAGTCAGTTTGATTTCTGAACTACTAAGCAAAATTCAGTTCTCCTGATCAGAAAAATGATTAGTGACCTAGTTTTCATGCTGAATGCACAAAACAGTTAATTTCTGAAATCACTTCTATATGAAACTAGAGAGAATGCAGGGGACCTGGGAATTTGATTTAAGTTTTTATAATGCTCCAAATTGTAAGAATTTCCAGATATAAGAATGTGCCACCTTAAACTTCAGGCTGTAATTCTTTCAGTGCAAATGAGGAAATAGTGACCTACATTATTGAGAAGATTTCTCTGGCAACTTAATTCCTAATGTAAATTTTTTTCACATTGAGAATAAGCTCCAGTTCATATGTTGGCAAGAGGAATCAAAACTTTTTCTAGATAATTCAATTGAATATTTTTTGAGTCTATACAATGTATTAGACATAACATAGAATGTCCAAAGCTGGGTAAGACATGGTCTCACCTTTTAAGGGGCTTATATTATCACAGAAGACATGTGACAAAGATAAAAAGCAGGAGAGCACAGTAAGTGTCCTAAGTGTTCATTTGAGAGAACAAAAGGAAAAGGGAAGGACAGAGGAAGACATCTCATGACACCACAAGGAAGCAAGCAGATAAATCCAGAATGTGGGACATTCTACAGGACAACTGACCTGGTTTCTGCAAGAAGTCAATGACATGGGAAAAAGTGAGGAAGGGTCTGAAAGACATAAGAGATCTAACAACTGAATGTAATGTTTGGATCTTGAATCAGACAAATCAACTATAAAATGGCACTTTAAAGTCAATTTGGGATACCTAATTCAGAAGCAAGTATTAAATGATACTAAAAAATAATTGTGAGTTTTCTTAGCTATGACAATGGCCCTATGACTGTGTGACTGTGTAGGACAATGTCTATGTTTTCTGAGAGGCATTCTGGAATACATAGGATAAAATGACATGTCTAGAATTTGCTTTAAAGGATTTTAGCAAAGAAAAAGGGAGAAAAGATAAAGTAAGTGTGGCTAAGTCTTGATAGTTGTTGAAAGTCAGTGATGGGTGTACAGGAACTCAGTACTATTCCATTTGGGGTATGTTTGAAATTTTTCATAATAAAACCAAAAAACAAGTCCTATATACAGTAAAAGACTTGGGGGGAAACACAAAGAGATCAGGCAAATCTTCAGGTAGGAAGTGGTATTTGGGAAAATCCTTGAATAAATAACTCTAGTTGTGACAGGCAAAAGGTGGAAAGGGAGAATCGTCTGCCAAAGAAAGAGCTTTTGCAAGAGTAAACATGAGGAAACCGGGGTCTGCTCAGCAAAGAGTATGCAGGCCATGGAGTAGGACCTAGGATATGTGAAGGGGGCAGTCCTGAAAAGGGAGGTCAGAGCACAGAGGCCTTGAATTCCAGACTGAGATTACACTTAACCTGGCGAAAAGAAGAGAGGCTTGTGTGCAATGCCTAAAATCAAGAAAGATATACACAATTACTTTCTAGACATTTACAACACATGTCCCAGGCTTAGCCGGTTCACACTGGACATATTATTAGTTCTCCCACTTTCTTCCCTTAACCTTCCACTCACCCCTTTGCCTAAACCTGTTTATCTTCCTATATATTTAGATCTAGATGAATGGAACCCATTTTCACCCAGTTATCCAAATCAGGAACCTTGAGAACACCCAGGAATTTTCGCTACCCCTTAACCTCCCATACAGCCATTTACCTGCCTTCTAAATATTTCTCCTCTTTAGCCCTACTGCTGCTGCCCTCGTCTATTCTCATCCAGACCATGGCCACACTCACAGATCTCTTCATTCCAATTGACTGTTGCCAGAGCAATATTCCTTATCATCTTCAACTTTTCCCTACCTTCATGAACGGCATCATCATCCACAACACACAAATTATCCAAGGTAAAAACTCAGGACATATCCTTGAACAACTTGCCTCTATTCCACCCATTACCTCCCATAGAGTCCTGGGTTTTTGCCACTAAGCCCTGCAGATGTGGATTCAATCTTTTAAACACCGTTTGATTTGGTCCACTCCATGTTCTTTCTACTCACATCCTCAGAATATATCATCAGAGCCTCCCATCTGGTCTCCACTCATTCCTGTGGCTTCCCTCAGTCTAATCTTCATAGAGCACCCGCTCACTTCAGAAGGCATATCTAGGAGTTATTGAATCCTTTCTCTCCCTCACCTACCCCTGCCACATCCGATTTTCACTAGGAGTACATGATGGATGGAAAACTAAGTCTTTCACAAAGAAAAACCTGAAAACTGTGCATAATCCACTCATTTCTCTCCCTCTCTAGTACTACCTCCCTGGTATAAGTCATGGCCATCTTTCACTTAAAGACTACTCCAATAGCCTGGGAGTCCCCCTTCATTTCCTCCCCATACATTCTACATCCAGTAGCCAGCCCCAACCATTTGTGCCTCTTACTGCTTAACATTCTCAATGGTTTACATTACACTTACACTATTTAAGCACCTCATATGCCTGTAAGGTCTTATAAGACCTGACTTCCACCACCTCTCAGACTTCCCTTGTGTCAGCTTCCCCTTTGCCCTCTCTGGTCCAGCCACACTTGCTTTCCTACTGTTCTCTGAACGTGTCAAATTCATTATCAGCTTAGGGTCTTATATTAGCACTTCCCTTCTTTCAGGAATATTTTCTCCATGATCTTTGCATGGTTAACTCCTTTTTGTAGCCAGTCTCAGCTTATCCATCACTTTCTCAGTGAGGCCTTTCCTGACCATGCAACCCAAATTGGCCACCTGGTTTTACCTTATAATAGCCTATGTTAAGTCTCTGCTGAACACTCATTATCACATGATACCTTTCTTTATTTATCCTCTTACTCCATTATTAGAAAACTATGAAAGCCAGGAATTGATCTGTCCACCACTGAATTTCAGGGATTTGAGATAGTGCTTGGCACATTAGAAGGTGCTCAACAAATACTGATCATGTCCTCCACTGTCTAGAATATTCCAAAGACTCCCACTGCTTGCACAGTAAAGACCAAAATCCCTCATGTGGCCTTTAAGGCACTGCCTGGTGTGATCTCTGCCTCCCCTTCCATCTTCATCTTGTACCGCCCTTACCCATTCTTCAGGTTATAGCCACAGTGGCCCTCTTAGTTTGTCACATGTACCATCTCTCTTCCACTGCTGGGCTTTGTGAATTCTATTCTATCTGGAGCATGATTTTGTCACTTTACCCTTAATTCCTTTCACACATTCTTTTGATCTCAGCTTAAACGTCGCTCTCTTGAGAGAAAGCTTTCCAATCAGTCTGCTATGACGTACTCCCATAGCACCATGTGCGTCTCCTTTGTAGCTCCCAGCAGGGTCATATTTTTATATTTATTTGTGTGATCATTTTATTTGACTGGTGTCTATATCTCCCTCTAGCCATATTTTCTATGAGGGAAGGGGCTATTCTTGGCATTGAGAGACTTTAAAGAACACTGTATTAAAAAGGTCATTCTCCTGGGGGGAAAAATACACTGATAGAGTAGAGCAAATTTGTATTATTTATGAATTCCAATCTGAATGAGCAATAATAAACATGAACATCTATGCTCCCAAATATACAGCAAGAGTTTCATTAATGATGAAATAATGAGGCATCAATTTGATGATTTGTGTGGCTTTTTTAAGATGAAAGCTTAATAAGTTTCTAACTGGATTTTTTTTTTAAGATTGTGGCTTAAAGGACTAAAACTTTTAATTACTGGATTAATAATTACTGTTGTCAGGGATGTAAGCATTTTTTCCTTTAGCACTAGTAGTATTTAATGAATAGAAAAATATGTCTTTTATAAATAAAAACTCTTAATATAAATGTTTTAACATCTTTCAAAGTAACTTTAATCAAAGATAAAAATATGCAAGGTAAATCAGAACTTCATGAACTGTACGAGACCTAGTGTGAATAAAAAACCCCAGCACACTTAACATAGGGATGTGAATAGTCAAAAATATATTTTTAAGCAAAACCCAAGACTGGTTCTTGGCAATGTATCCAAAATTTCAACAGTGTAGTTGAAAAATTGTTCAACCTTAACTTTTCATCAAAGGCTTTCCTTTACTAATAAATTATGCCTATAACCAAAACTGGAAGGCTAGCATGGCTTCTTTGAAATGAATGGCCACAAATCAAACACTTAAAGCTCAGGATACAGTGTTGTTTCTCTTCAAAATCAACAAAACTCATTTTATTGCATTACATGGCTGGCATCCTTGAAAGAGATGTGGTATAGGAAATTTGACTTTTTAATTTTTAAAAATTGTTTCCCTATTGAGGTACTGTTAGCATGACTTGCTAGTCCAACTTCTGAACAGTTAAGGCCATTCAATCTCCTATTAGTGTATTTATTAAACTCTCTTCTAGGACCTAATATCAATTTTAAAACTATGTTTTATGTCATACTATAAAATAATACATGCTAATTGAAGGAACATAGAAAATCATCAAGAGAAAAATAAAATTTCCACAATCCTTGTACTCAGATATAACCACTATTAGCACGTCTTTTTTCCATGTCTTTTTCCCTATGCATATGAAACTGGCATGTTGAACTTGCAGAACTCACTGAGTATAATCATAAAAGCCTCTCTCCTTCTTGCCTCCTACTGTTCCTTTAATCCTGCTTAGTGTAGGCAGTTCTTCTCTTGCCCCTTGGTGAAAACTCAGAAGGGCGCCTTGATTTTTCAGGTCACTCTAGTCCTACCATCACTTTAAATTGCATACAAAGTCTTAATCCATTTAGGTCATTCTCAACAGAAATCTCAATGGTTCCTAACAGCAATTTAATCGAAGGCAGCACATATATCTAAAGGATTCCAGAGAATCATTCTGTGACTTATTAGCACAGAATTTAGTACATTTAAAGTAAATTTAGTACATTTACTTCCTGTTTGCCTTTGACCCAGGGACCTGAACCCCAGGTCATGTGCTGGCCTTGCACACCAGTGTCCCCAATGATAACAAGATTGAACTAAATGTGCGGGTGTCTCCTTGTGTCACCCTCCTAGTTGTTATATTTTATTGTCCTCTGGGAATATCTCTCAACATTTGTCTTCACCCTGTATCCCTGAGCTTCAATACTTTGCTGCAGTTCTCTGTGCACATTGTTCTTTGCCTGCTGGATACAGTGGTCCTTTTCACTACCCTCTTCCTTCTGCAGATAAAAGTCAAACATGACAATAATCTCCCCTCACTAGGGAGCTGGGATGTCTGAATTCCAGTTCTTGCAAGAGAGTAAAACTTCAAATCTTTAGCTTGATTCCAATACTTTAATGAACTACTAGTATTAACAAAGATTTGCAAGGGATACATTACAATGATTCCTAGATATCTGAAATTTAATTCATAGACAAAACCATCATCTAGTCCATGTAGAGGTATGCGCTTTGGTTGTGTACCATCAGTCTGCACTAAGGAGGATTATAAGAAATAGCCCTGAGAAACTTAATGCTGATTTTCTTGTAAGAATATCGTTAAGAACATTAGCTACATCTTACAGTTTTTCTTCTACTGATCTTTCTTTGCTATCTATTGTCTTCTACACTGCTATCAATGATCTTTCCAAAACGCAAATATGACCTGGCTTGTCTACTGAAAAATCTTCGATAATTCTTTACTACCTATAGAATAATTTCAAACTCCCAAGCATGGCATACCTCCTTGATACTCAACGTGTGCGCTGCAAACCAGTAGTGTTGGAGGCTCTTGAGCCCTAGCCCAGACTGATAGCATCAGAGCCTACATCTTACTAAGATTCCCAGGTGACCTTCAGGTACATTCAAGTATGAGAGGCACTTATACAGTGCACCCGCCATAAGGGTCCTACAGCTGAAATTCATCTCAGGTGTCAGTGCTAGGAAAAGCTATCCTTCTTCCAAGAACTTGATTTGGTTTCTGTTAAGGACACTGACTACTGAAACTTACTGGATTTCCTCCTGTCTTTAGCTGCTACGAAGCCCAGACCAAACACACAGCCTTACTTTAGCAGTTTTATTGGATTTTATGGCAGGCATTTTGTTAACTAATCCTATTCTTGGTTTCATATTATTTTCCTGTCTTTTAGCTTTACCTTGTTAATTTTAATAATTTTATCCTGTTGTACCATATGTATCTCTATAAGTTATCTGAAATGCTTTTGGGGATGAGGTGAGATATGAATCTATGATCTATTTATATGTGTATAAGACAGCAAGGAAATAACTGTCAATATATATTTCATTTCCTTGGATTCCCTTGCCACAAAAGATATGGTCCTAGCTCTTTCCAAACCGACCTGTGTGCTGGAAGTTCCATGAAAGATACTTTCATCACAAACCTGGAGGTATTTTCCAAAGAAAGTTCTTGTGTAAGACAAACTGAAGATCTGAAGGCAGGAGAGCATTCGAGGTACAGCTTACAGCAAGCTGGATGGCATGGTGAGAGGGCTAGGTTCGTCAGTAGTCTAGGAATTGTGCTGGCCGTCCAGGGCCCCAGGCTGTTCTTTGTGTCCCTACTCCTTTCTAAATGAGGCTTCTACTAGCTGCTCTTCTCTGTCACGAGCTGGGCTCCAAAGCAGCAGCCTTCATTAAAAGGTGAAAACTGAGGGCTTCTGTCTAAAAATTAAATTCTTCCAAGACATAAGACAAAAAACAAATGGGTTCATGTAATGATAGTTAACTGCTTATAATGGCATCACTGGGTGAGAGGGCGTGGCTTGGCAGAAAGATGGGTGAGCGGGGCACCTGCAGCCCTGCTTTCTCACTCACTAGCACTGTGGTCTTAGGCAAGTCATTTGCCTCCTTAAACCTGTGTTTCCATCTAAGTCATAGCGAAACACTTAAGAAAATGTTCTGCTAGTTATCTTCCGGCACTAAGTTCAATTGCTATGTGATAAATTGGGTTTCTAATATTAGAGAGGTCAGCTAGTCCAGTGGTGAAGCATTCAAATGTATGGTATAGTAATTAAGCATCCAGGTTTTCCAGGATGCCTGCCTGGGTTTGAATCTCTGCTCCAACTCTTTGCTAGTCATGTGACTTTGGGCAAGTTACTTAAATTTCTCTGGGCCTCAGTTCATTCATTTGTAAATAAAGGAATAATAGTACCTACATCATGTGGTTGTCATGATTACTACATAAGAACTCAATAGATATTAGTTATTATTTTATCACAACTGGGCCATAGAACTTCTCTTTTGTTACATATGTATAATTACTTTTCTTACTGAAACTCTATGTTAGGATCATCTAACTGTATAGTGCTGACTAAGCTAGGACTCTCAAGCTTTCTGGAAATTCACCAGAGTTTTATCTGAGTCAAAACATTTGTGAAGTCAAAACAGTTTTAACATAAATTTTCATCCCCCACTCTCTCCCCAACCCCAGCTATAGTCACAAAAATGAACAAATGGCAATAAAGTATGAGAACTGCAAGAGGGCTGGGAGTTCATTCACGATCATTTGGCAGGGCAAACACATTCAATGCTATGTTTCAGGTATCACTTCCATTATCAAACCACCACGTGACTGAACACAACACCTCCACCCTCCGCCCCATTACCAAACTAGTATGTGCTCACTGAAGACATCTTGGCAAAGTATAAGGGTGGAAACAAAACAAAAAATAAAATTCCACTACCACTTTCCCCCACAGCCCAGAAACACCCACTGCCCAATTGAATTGGCATCAAAGAGTCCGTCCAGTGCTGCGTGCCAGCGACCCTCTTCTGCTTCATCAGGGGAAAGCATTGCCCTCATGCCAACATCTGAGAGTCGGCATATTGAAAGTGATTCTCACCACTACCCTGCACTCACTTAAAAGACAGATATCAAATGCCCACTATGCTCAACACAACAATTTGTGAGGTGTCACAAATAAGGAAAATCAGGGCATGAAATTAATGGTTCTTGCCCCCATGGGGCAATCATTATAATTTTTTCCACAATTCATGGATATGATATACAGAAGATGAATAGAACAAAAAATAAACACCTCCTTATCCACTTCTTTTAGATCTCTGAGGAGACTGAAGTATTCTGTATTTATATGTCAGGTGGAAAGCAGCCTGGAGATATGATGTCTAATATCGCTTACATCTCAGGCAGGAATAGTTCCAAGTACTTTTGATATATGGCATATTAAAAATGCTTGCAGAAATCACGTAAAACAGGACAGGGCCATCCGCATCACCATCCTCATTGTGTAGTTACCGCCCTCTTCCATCTGACTGGCAAAGCCCAGACAAACGTATAATTTCTGCTGTGCTGTGGGAATGCAAAAGGGTTCTGAGCTACGGAAAAAGCTTTCTGCTTTCTCACCAGCAAATGTAAATAGTGACCAAAATAGTACTGGAAAGTAAGCTGGGTTAGAACTGTCTAGGTCCTGCTCTAATTTTCACTTTTGAGGAGAAGATGTGTGCAAAGGACTTGTCCTCTGTGTAGGTGGGTGTTGTGGGTGACATTCAAAAGCAAGAATCGAATGGGGCACAGAGCTGTGTTTATCAGCAGTACAGAACTATGACGAAGCTTGAATTCCTGCCAGAAATTACCTATGACAAGCTGAATTAGCTAATGTTCAGTCAGGAAGGAGAAAACTGGGCATAAAAATATGAAAAGCAGATACAAGGCACACAATAAATGGGAACTGCATTCAAAATACAGTAAACCGACATTCTCAAACCACATTATAATCTCCATTCATCATAAGTCATTATCACTTTTTCTTTGTCTGTGGTTTTTTTTTAATATTAAGGTAGGTAGATGATACATGGCAACTGAGTATTCTGGAAGCTTTATGGAAATGCATAATATAAGATGTGAATAGACCATGCCTTTCTAGCAGATAGTGGTGGTCGAGGGTGTTACCAGGTATGCAGACAATGAGAACCTGCTGAAATAATTAAAATTATTACATAGCATTTTGAAATTGCTGTTTTTACTTTGGGGAACTGCAAATCCAATCTGCAAAGCATACAAATTATATTAACTTTATAAACAAAAACATAAGAAAATCTAAATATAGCTAAGGAAAACCTATACTATCTAAAGAACAATTTAGAAGTTATTTTAACAGCTACATCCAAACTGTTGTGCTACACATTCATTCCTACAAAACATACACAGGTGATGACAAAATTCAAATATTTTACAAATAATAGCCCATTTCTATCCCTCAAATTCTTTACTAGCTATTATTTCCTTCCATGTAAAGTCAATTTACTTTCCTTCTTCCATAAGTTCATCTCCAAGGAACTAAAGAACACCCAACCCACCTCTCCTCTCTGGCTTTGGCTACTCTCCATTTGTACAGACCAGCTTCTCGGACACTCTCCTCTCCTTCTCTGCCAATTGAATTTTTTTTCCTTCCTTCCTTCCTTCCTTTTTTCTTCTTTCTTTCTCTCTCTTTCTTTCTTTTTGCCACCCTTCTAAAGGAGACTGTTTTTTTTTATTTTTTTAATTCAGGATATTATGGGGGTACAAACATTTTGGTTACATGTAATGCATTTGCCTCTTCCAAGCCAGGGCTACAAGTATGTCCTTCCCCCATAGAGTGCGCTCCGCTTCCATCAGTTGTGGGTTTACTCCACACCTGACCAGCACCCAGTGAGTATTACTACCATGTGAACATCTTAGTGTTGATCAGTTCGTACCAATTGGATGGAGAGTACATGTGGTGCATGTTTTTCCATCCTAAAGGAGACTTTGAATGTTAGTTCCCTATCTTCTACCATATCCTCTTCAAAAAGGATTTGATGCTTCCTAAGAGAATATGTCCCTTTGAGCTCCAAACATAATCTCTCCTCTCACTCTCTTCCATATATATACACACACATGTGCACGCAAACACACACACACATGTATATGTATATATGCATCTCTCTCTTTATATATGTATATATATGTGTATATATGTACATAAATCCTACCCACAATGTAAATATGTAGCATTTTTAGTTAATTCTGTTTGTTACATTGAATTTATTTTGGGTTGTCATAATCCAACTGATCAAAATATCAAAAAGTCAACAAAACAGATATTTTATGATCTTATTATTTTTTGGTCTATATATCAAAATTTTTATAATTATCAACCATTTAGATGAAGATGAACATTATCTAACATTGTCTACATATTTGTCTGTTTTCTTGTTCAGAATGTAACTTTAGGCTTAGACTCCCAATTCTATATAACTTTGATATCTTCATTAATCAGCCATGTGTGTACCTAGCCATCCTAGAAAGGATTAATGTAAGGCACAGAAACAACTGATGCAATATAGGAAGCAAGGAAGGTAAAAGGGCAGCTGAAACTCTGAGTACCATTTACATCAGGAGTAAATAAGAGTTGGGAGGAAATGTTAATATGTTGGGTTCTAGATGCCAAGAGATCATCCGTCCAGCACTGTCTATTCAGTCTGGACCTTAGGGGGAAACTAGGGTGGGTCAGGTGTTCAAAGTTGGAATTGTTCTGCAGAGGAATTAGAGGTGACATTGTAGGAATGAACGAATTTGCTAATAGAGAAAGAATAGAGAGAAAACATCCTAGAATTTTGGGGCAGAATTTGTATGTAGAGCCCCTAAAGAGAAAAAAAGAGAAAAAAAGTGAATGTAACCATAGAAGAAATTTCAAGTGTAGGGTGAAATCTGGGGAGAATGACCAGGAGGTGGTTATCGGAACTGAATGCTGCTCAGGGGAGTACAGGGCAGGGAAGGGGGGATTCGTGATTGACATCCTCCTTACCATCATCATCAACATAACCACCCCCATAATAACGACAATACTGTAGTACTACCATTACTATTGCTGATACTGAAAATATGTAGGAGGAAGTTAATCAGTCCTAAAAATGTGGGTTTTTTTTTTTACATTTTAAAATTTATATTTCAATAGATTTAGGGGTACGAGTTGTTTTTGGTTACACGGGTGAATTATATAGTAATGGTGTCTGGGTTTTTAGTGTACCCGTCACTGGAACAGTGTACATTGTACCCAATAGGTAGTTTTTCTTTCCTCTTTCCCCTCCCACCCTCCCCGCTTCTGAGTCTCCAATGTCCACAGCACCACTCTGTATATTCCCACATAGCCAGAGCTTACAAGTGAAAACATGTATTTGGTTTTCCATTCCTGCATTATTTCACTTAGGATATAATGAACTCCAGTTCCATCCAAGTTGCTGTGAAAGACATTATTTCACCCTTTTTATGGCTGAGTAGTATTCCATGGTTTATGTATACCCCATTTTCTTTATCCACTCCTTGGTTGATGGGCACTTAGGTTGATATTATACATTTGAAATTGTGAATTGTGCTGTGATAAACATACGATTGCAGGTGTCTTTTTGATACAATGATTTCTTTTCCGAATGTGGTTTTATTGGTTTGTAGATGTAAATGACAGATCCATTTCTTCATTCAACAAAAATTTACTGAGTGCTTACTATTTGCCAAATGCCAAACTAGGCACTGGGTATAAAGCAAAGAATAAGAAATGAATGCACGGTGAGAAAGCAGAGGGTATAGGCATAGATCTACTCTTTTAAGAATGTGGTGGCTGAAAGAGGTTGACAGGGAAAGCAGTCTAGCAGGGGATGAGGTGGGGTTACTCAGAGTCAACTCAAAGTTTGTTTTTAGGGAAAAAACTGAATCTGAAAAAGATTATTTAACCTTTATGTGTCTGAAATATTATATTGTGCTAATTGTACCATGAGACCCATCCACCATTTATAAGAATGTTTCTGTTGGAAAATGTGTTCAGAGTTTCCATCTGGGATGCAAGGAATGCACCTTTCCCTGCAACAGTCTTGGTAGCGTAATGGATTCAAAATGTGGGGGTGATGATGAAAATAAGAAAGGGAGCTCTGAGACTGAGGAAAAAACCAATTAGAGAGCATGATGCTGTGAAGGGGCATTTCAGGTGATGTTGGGATTCTGAGGACCTTGCTGACGTGCTGGGGCAAGACAGCTACCGGAATGGAAGACCAGGAGTCACGCTTTCTTTGACCAAAGGTCTGGATTCTAGAAATTACTTATTATTGCCATCACCTTTAAATAAAAAAATTCATTTTGAACCTTGAGAAGACAGGAGTCTCTAAACAATGGTGCAAACAATTCAAACCTGAACACATTCTCAGCTGCAATAAAATTTATATTTACATGTTCCATTTCTTAAAATTCCTAGAAAAACTCCAACCTTTATGACTGAGCTCTCATTGGGAAACAGAATTTTCTCAGCTAAATAAATCTGTATATTTTAGGACTTGTAACCACATAATATTTAAAAGTCTCTGCTATGAATTTTAAAACTTGCCTTACCCTCTGAAACAGCCTTTTAAAGGCTGTCGTGGGGCCTCAGGCAGGTGGCTGCATGAATAGTATACAGCACACACGTACTCTCTTTAATCTAGAATGATCTCACAGACACAAAAACAAGTCAGTCCCAGAAGAGGGAGAAGAATTCCAAAAAGACACTAGAAATAGGATAAAAACAAGGGTTTGAAACTTATTTGCTAATTTTCAGAAATGCCACATCATGTCCACTGTCCTCAATTTTTATCTTTTCTTTTAATTAGCAGTTTTCCCTCTCTACCTCTTAAATCCCAGCTCTTCTTGCTGGTTCCAGGGCTTAGCCTAAGGGCAGATATCTCAGGGTACATGTTCTCATTCAGCGTTTTCCAGCACAGTAGGTCTACTTTATGGATGCTATATAATAAATACAAAGCACTGCTTTGAAAAATGTTTTTTTCTCAATTCCTTTTTTTCTAGATTTTCCCAGCTTTCGAGTTTTAATTTTCCTGCATACTATTTCTTAGAAAGCTAGCAGCTACAGAGTTTGTGCCCAGGTGAAGGCATCGGTGGCTTAAGGTCAAAATATTTAAAAGGGTCCCTGACTTCTTGGCCAGAAAGAAATAAGAGAAATAAAAGCAAAGCCAACTAACCTGTCTTGTCCACTGACAATCACTTAAGGTGACAAGTTTACTATTTAAAAACTAAATGGAGCAAAAAAAATGCCAAAAAATCCTGTAAATAATTTTTTCTGACAACTTTTCTCTATTAATATAAAATTTGATTCATCTCTTCAACTATCCATATGTGACTAAGCAAAGGTGCTAGGGTATAAACGTGATATTTCAGTATGTCTTAACTGGAAGTTGCATTTACTATTTTAATTTCAATAAAATATTGACTACTTTTCTGTAGAATATAATCAATGATTAAATTTTTGCAAAGTGCCTCCTTCAACTCATCCCATTATGATACCCTCTTTACAGAGCCCTTTAATTTTAATGTCTATTTCAGTAGAAGTTAAACAAGTATGCATTAAATTATATTGACTTTATTTGGGGAAGGTTTAGTTTAGTTTTCTTTTTTTGCTATATTTGTTTATGCTTATTGATACAAAGGAATTTTTATGTCATGAAATAATATAGCCCCAACACAATGAAAGAAAAACTTGGATGAACATCATAAGAAGAAAGGAAAGGGAAATCAAACTTTGCAGACCTTCCAGAAAGTTTAGGGACTGACAGTTGAGAGGGGACAGACCAGAAAATGTTCTTATCTTAGGGAAAGCCTATAAGTGTGATTGTTCCCTTAGTCTTAAAAATTTTGTCAGCTGTTTCCACATGAAAAATTCAGAGAACACCATAAATAATTTCTCTCAGAGGTAGAGAGAAAGAGGAAGAAAAGAGTAGCAAGATCAGTCTGAGAACTTACTCCACAACATGGAAAGTGCAGGAGTTTTGGATGTTTAAGAAGTTAAGCATATGTTTTCTCTATATACATGTTGCCATATCATTTAAAAAAGAAAGTGTTTTATAAAAGAAACTCTATTTTAATTGTTCACTACCTTTCACACAAAAGTGGACACTAGACCTGGGCTGACTTGGCTGTGAATGCCAGGCACTGTGCTCTGCAGTGAACGGTCCTTGGAAGGTGCAGGGCAGCAACAGCAACCATGCGGTCAGTGCTACAGCAGGAGAACGAGAGCACAGGAGGAGAATCAAGAAGGGAACATAAGGACTGGGAACGGTGGCTCACGCCTGCAATCCCGGCATTTTGGGAGGCCAAGGCGGGAGGACTGCTTGAGGTCAGTTCAAGATCAGCCTGAGCAAGAAGCAAGATTCCATCTCTACAAAAAATAGAAAAATCAGCCAGGCATGGTGGCTGGTGCCAATAGTCCCAGCTACTCGGGCTGAGGCAGGAGGATCACTTGAGCTTGAGCCCAGGAGTTTGAGGTTGCAGTGAACTATGATGATGCCACTGCATGCTACCCGGGGAGACAGAGTAAGATCCTGTCTCCAAAAACAAACAAACAAACAAACAAAATAAAAAAGAATGGAACATAAGAACATAAGCCAGTTTCAGGAGGCTGGAATAGTCAAGAGAATCCTTCCAGAGACAAGACATCTAAGAGGAAACCGCCATGAGCTGCGTTTAGGAACACAGGAGCAGCAGCAGGTTGAAGGGGGTTCAGATGGTAATCTCCATTTTGGACATGAACAGTTTCAGGTTTCAGGAAGACACATTGAGATCTGTGTAGATAGCCAGGGAGCTTTCAGAATGGTCTAGAATGCAGTATGACCTGAAAGACCTAGGCTAGAGTTGCCAGTTGTCAGAATATAGGTGGTAGTGGGTGAGATTGCCTAAGTGAGATTGTAGAGCCTAATGAGAAAAGGAAGGCTGGAACACCCCCGCCCATCTCCCCACCCTATCAGGATCAACAGGGTTTGAGGGCAAGAGAGAGACAAAGAGGGGCCACAATAAGGGTGATAGGAGGAGCCGGCAGAGGCAGAGCGCATTCCAGCGCCTCAGAGGCTGCGAGGGAGCCAAGCTGATACAGAGGGTCCAGTGGATTCAGTAACAAGGATGTCACTGGCAACCCAAAGAGCAGTTTCTGTGGAGTGAAGGGGACAGAAGTAATAAGAAATGAGTAAGAATGGAGTATAGACAGTAGCTAGAAGGGAATGGGATTAAGAGTGATTTATTTAGGCCGGGCGCGGTGGCTCACGCCTGTAATCCTAGCACTCTGGGAGGCCGAGGCGGGTGGATCGTTTGAGCTCAGGAGTTCAAGACCAGCTTGAGCAAGAGCGAGACCCCATCTCTACTAAAAATAGAAAGAAATTATATGGACAGCTAAAAAAAAAATATATATATATATATATAGAAAAATTAGCTGGGCATGGTGGCGCCTGCCTGTAGTCCCAGCTACTCGGGAGGCTGAGGCAGAAGGATTGCTTGAGCCCAGGAGTTTGAGGTTGCTGTGAGCTAGGCTGATGCCATGGCACTCACTCTAGCCCAGGCAACAGAGTGAGACTCTGTCTCAAAAAAAAAAAAAAGAGTGATTTATTTAAATTGGTTACATTTGAACATATCTCAACACTTATTGAATAGGATCTTTTTTTGTAATTTAACAATTATGTACAACATACGTAGGACCTATTAAGTAGTAGACACTATTCTAATGCTTTTCAAGCATCGATTCATATAATTCTCACAATCCTTAGGAGACAAGTTTTATTATCACTCTCATTTAGGAAATGAGGAAACTGCTGCACCGAGAGGTTAAACAACTTGTTTGATGTCACATCGTTTCTAAATGGTGGAACCAGAATTTGAACCCATAGTCTGGCTCCAGAATCCATGTTATTAAGTTCTGTAAATCTCTTTTATGCAACACATGCAAGATAATCTAAGAGGATACTTTAAGCCTGACGAAAAATGAAAAAGTGGTAACATCAAAAAGATTGGGTTTCATGTAACACTTCATAGTTTGGCAAACACTGAAAATTATTCAAAGTAACACAGAGCTTGTCATCTTCATCCCACTGTGCTAGTGTCCTGAAAACAAAGAATGCTGCTGTATCGACCTCTTTTATTTATACATTGATCATTTGACATCACAGAAATAAAGTCATTTGAACTAAATGGATTCTCAAAATAATCGGTCTCCTCTTAGAAAACAAATTCCTCAGGCTTCTTGCAAATCAATCTTGGCATAAGTGTCTTTGCTGAACCTCCACAGCTACAAGGCTGCAAGAGATCATTATTGATCAACATTTCCTTCCTTTGGAATGCTCTTTAAATTAAAGTGTTTAGAAAGTTGCCTTTTCAAATCATAACCTCTTTTCAACTGGCCTTGAACATTTTTGTTTCCAAAGACAACCAGTGATAATTTAAAAAAATCACCACAAACAACAAAGCCAACTACTGAAGGAAAGCAACATTTCTTAGGCAGTCCACATGAGAAACGGCTGAGCCCCACTCTAAAAGCCAAGGGAAGTTCCGCTTGAGTCACAAGGAACCATAGTAGAGTGTAAGAAAGATGTTCCATCCATTTTGGCAGCTTACATGTATTTTAAATTAAAAGGTAAAGTCTTTGCACTTTCAGGTCCATTTGACTACCTGGGGTATGAGGCAAAGACCAAGGACTTGCAAGTCCTGGGTGTGAGACTTGGTGTTGCCAATAGCTGCCAATAAAAAGAACCAGGCACTTCCCCTCAGGTGGGCTCACGGTTTTCATCCGTGAAATGGAGGACACAGGTGGGATGAGTGGGAGGTCAGTGGGGCCAATTTTCTACGTTTCTTTTCAACTTTAAGATTCCATTAATCAATGAAATAACATGGAACTGTGATTTCAGCATGTATAAAAGGAAACCGATTCACATGAATCCACTATATTTAATACTTTGCTCATTAAGCTTTGTTAAGAATAAAGGAAGAACAGATGAGGACATGACGTTTGAGAACAAAGAAACGGTGAGCCTAAGTGGAAAATTGCCATGTAGAAGGGAAAAAGAAAATCAGAACAAATCCAAACTAGAGAAAATGTGACATAGGATCTGACAGACAAGACTGATAGGTGACGTGATCAGAGCTCAGGATCAGTTTTAATAAGAAAGCAGTAGGCCAAGAAGTGAAAAGGCAGACTTGTTAGCAGCAAGACCAAAGCAGGGGCTACAGCAAAGTTATCACATGGCAGAATATTCATTGTCTTGTTGGGAGCAATTTTAGGACAAGCATACATCTTTGGCTTCTCCAAATAACCATATATGTGTAGTATTTAACCTATCACCACACAGCATGTTCAAAGAAGAATATATGTGCAGTCAGATGTAGAACACAAACCATCTTGTGAGGTTAATAATACATTCATTCTGTACTCTAATGGGAGCCCAAACTGTATTCCTTTCCATGGTAGACACGAACTTGCTATGAGGTGCTATTGATTAACAATACCAAAGAAAAAATTAGGCCAAACTCAAGAGACTTTATAAACAAGAATTTGCTGATGCTATTTAAAAACAAAATGAAATTAGATAAGCCAGCTTGGAAAATAGAGAGAAAAGTAAATATAGCTCTCTGAGGAGCCCCAGTATTTGAAGATTTTGAAATAGTTTTTTAAGCAACAATGAAATACTACTGACAAAAATGATTCACTGCATAAAAATTGGCAGTACAGCTGAGGTCTGGTAAGAGTTGCACAGGAAGCCAAGTTTACTGGGAGGAACCTGACAAGAACTCAGTTCTCCAGATGAGGAAATACAGACTAACATCACTTTTGAATTTGGAATGAATCTGCCACTAGGAATGGCAAGAATATAAAAGATGGAAAGAAAGCAATTGGGAAGAAAAGAAAAAATAATGCTTGTTTCTAAGAATGCTGCTGCTTTGTTTTATGAACTAGTCTATTTGTTTTGGCTCCAACTAAACTCAAGAATGTTTCTGCATATTTTACAGTGTAGTTTATAGACATCAAAGGAACAATCTCCCCTTTCATCATTATTTACACATAAAAATAATGCAATTTGTGGTACATGTAAGATGTTACTTCTTAAAAAGCTCTCGAGTCTAATTTATTAATTGCTTGAGATTTAAAGTTAAACAAGGGTAAGATGCAAATCATCTGTTACTCTGAAATATTTTACCACCAAATCTTGTTTTATTAATGAGATGTTGAGCAGCCGCATGAATATTTATTTAGGTGGTTAGAGGGCTTTATGAGGAATCCTGCAGCAAGTGACAGAGACATAAAAGCAAAAGGGTTCTGCCTCTCTTGAAAAATGGGGGCTGTTTCTTTGTTTTTAATTCTGCTTTTTCCTCTGTGTTTCCAACATTAAAGCATTCCTGTAACCCGCCAACCACCTCAGCTCTCTTTTGCTCTGAATCTTTAGTTTTAGCTGCTACTACTGCTGCTGTAATAGCAATAGCCTCCTATTGACAACTCTGGAAATAACATTTTGGTCTTTTTGGATGGCAGGACAGCATCACATTAATTTTTCCAGTTATATACATTTGGGAAACACAATACATGTACAACACCAGGTTTATTTTCCTTAATTCATTGATTTTGATTCAGTTCCTTAGAAACTGTATAATCTATCATGCTATATTATATGTTAATATATCCTTATCTCACAAATCCCCTATAAATGATTCTATATAAACATAAAACAGAATGAGCTAGACATGTCTTAAAATTTCTCCATGATTTATAAGGTACACTATGCAGAATCAGGTATGAGAATACAACTGTTTATTCATAGCTTCACTTTTTTCTCACTAACATATAATAATTATTGGAAAGTATAGATATATAATATATGCATATATATATTCGTTCTTCTTTTGGAAAAGTACAAGGTCTGTCTGGAAAGTATCCAGCCATGTAATACAAAAAACGTAACATGAAATGGTTGGATACTTTCTGGACAGACCTCGTACACACACACACACATACAACACACACACATCCATACATTCCATTTTCTTTTTTAAAAGTATACAAACGTCTCAATCTATACATGCAAATGTAGGATCAGGTACAACAGAGTTAGAAAGACCTCTGAAGTCAGATGTCAAAGTTCTGTAGTGTCAAAGATGATCAAAGTTCACCAACAGGCTGGCTCTCAGCCCAGTCCTGCTCCAAGGGCTCTTCTTGCCCTTTCAGTCTAGCCCCTCCCCTTGTCCACTGCACGGCCCCTCCTGCTGCCCTCAAGGCTGCCCACCTTTCCTTTGCAGACACCTTCAAGCTCTATTCCTCAGGCTCCTGAATAACCCCCCAGCCCCCCTCTTCCCCCTTCCTCCTTCAAATACCACTTCCCAGTCCTTCAAGTGAGATGATCTCATCTAATTGTTAGGAAGAAAGTCTCTGATTAAAGTTTCACATTAGAGTGTGAATTACTTCAAGTGGTTTAATATGTTAACACATCAAGGCTGTCTGTATCTTAAAAGAGGAATTTGTTAACCTAAAGACTTAGATATTTAACTGCAGATTTTTGGGGGGGGAAGGTGTGAGGGTCCCTACTTTTTTTAACACCAAGGTTGGTGTTGATGTGTTTAAAGCTGCAGGCTTTAAATCAATCATGTTTTTATTTTTGAGTGCCCAGCACTGCGGGTGCTAAGCAGAAACCAGAGTGTGAGATATGAAACAGTAAAAGAATCACTAAACCTTAATAACAGGACTTGATGCAAGTGTAAGGTTCCCCAGGGACTGCAGCAGTCAGAGAAGCTTCCTGGAGGAGTTAGGTAGGCCTTGAGATGGCCTTGCTAGCACTTGACAAGTCTTGAGGGATGAAGAGGCTGCCCTGGGGAGGAAGGCACACTGTGAGAAAGGGTGGGCTGAAGGAACCACAAGTGCCTACAGGGGACAGCGTGGACAGTGAGAAGACCAGCTTGAACAGCACAGAATGTGCGTGTCGAGGAACAGGGAGAAGACTGGACGGGCTCTGAAAGCCAGGCAGGAGAGTTTAATTGTGATGTTACAAGCACCCCTTTAAATTTAATTTAGTCACGTGACAGTGTAAGAAATCCTGCAAAGAGATTGCACATACTTGCACGTATACCCACGGGATAAATTCCTGTCAGAGAAACTGCTGGGCCAAAGGTTATGCGCATTTAAAATGTTGGTAGATATGACCACACTGCCCTCCAAAGAGGCTGCACTGGTTTATACTCCCAAAAATAGTGCACGAGACTGCCTGTTTCCCCATCCCTTAACCACGGAGTATGTTTTAAAATTCAAAATTTATGCTAATCAGTTGGCATTCAGGCCCTTTAAAATTTCATAATTTTGATTTATATTTCTTTAATTATGAGTAGGATTGAGCATATTTTTCATATGTTTGCTGGGCACTGATATTTTGTCTGTGAATTCTGTGTTCATATTCTTTGCTCTTTTTGTCCACTGGATTGTTAATCTTTTCCTATTGATTTCTAAGCACTCTTTGTAAGGCAGGGAAATCGTAGTGATTTAAGATTTCTCTGGCACAGTTCTTCACACTGGACTGGAGCTGAGAGACTTTTGGTAGGGACATTGGCTGAGAAGAGGCTGTTTTAAATCAATCTCAAGTTGAGAAGCGCTCTGAATAGGGTCATATCAAAGGAATAAGAAATACATTCAAGGATCTCCCAATTGAGATAAATTGGGATGAAGGAAAGAAAGAACAAAGATGAACTCAAAGTTTCTAACAGGAAACAGAAAGACTGGGGGTAAGCCCGATAGACTGCAAAGAACAGCCAATTTGGAAGGGAAGATAATAATTCAATGTTGTAGTTTCTGACTTTGAAATAACAGTGCATCTCCAAAAGAAGATGGTTTTCAGGCAGTGCAAGATACAGAACCTGACCAGGAATCAGGCTGAGGCCTGTGGGGATCATTGCTGCAGAAGTGACATCTGAAGTCACAGAGGAGATGAGCCCACCATGGAAAGGCAAAGGAGAAGCAAAGCCCAGACACAGACTTGAGGAACATCCACTAGGAGGAAGAGAGATCAGCAGAAGAGACAAGTAAAAGAAGTCTGTAAGCCAAGAGAAAAGTGAGTTTCTAGATCAAGGGTTGGCAAACTATAGCCAGCAGACCAAATCCAGCACCTAGCCTGTTTTTGTAAATAAAGTTTTATTGGAACATAGCACATTTGTTGACATACTGTCTATGGCTGCTTTCATCCACAATGGGCTGCAAACAAGACTGTGTGGACTGCACAGCTTAACATTTTCACTATCTGGCCCTTTACAGAAAAAGTTTGACAACTCCTGTTCTAGAAGGAAAACTGTTGTCAATATAGTCAAATACTGCTTAGAGTTAGAGGATGAATAGAATTTGGAGAAGAGGTAATAGGTTACTTTGTAAACTTTCTGTAGTATGTTGGGATTCCAAAAGGGACTTTAAAAGAATGGATGGAAGAGTTGAATCATATGCACATCAGAAAAAGAGCAAGAGGTTGGTTGGGCTAGAAAGAGTTGCAAGAGGGATAATGGAATATGGTCTATCCACCTGTCCAACCATACATCCCTTGTGATGAAAAGGTTGAGTTTAACCATGACCATGGGGACTGGGAGTCAGTTTCAATAAGAAAGTGGGGGAAAGGAACTATTGTAGTAGTGGTACTTGGGTAAATGTTTAATAAGTGGCTTGTGAAAAACAAGAATTTGTAGCAGGGTGTACCAACTTCTATAGTGTACATACTGCAGAATTCCTAACAATGTAAACATTCAGCTTGCTCAAGCCAGTACATGCTGGCTAAAGCATACACACCACTGACTACACGAGTATACCTGGATGTTGCTGTTATCAGTGATGAAGCTGAGGGATAGTAAAACAAGACCAAAGTGTTGAATTCTTCTATGAATAAATCCTGGGAAGCAAGAGATAATATCTTGATAGTTCATGAGAAGAGATATGAACTTCAAGACTGATAAATGGTGAAAGAGAGGTTTGTCAAGTCACCAGAGGTTGAACAGAAACCCAGCTTCTGTAAGAGAAATTACACAGATAATTAAATCAAGACATCACAAAATTATTTAATAAAATTAACTTATCATTATCAAGTTTTCTATTAAGTAGGATTCTATATAACCCAGTGCTTCTGAATACACACGTATGTTAATGATGGGGATAGTGTTCTGAGAATGTGTCATTAGGCAACTCTGATGCGAACATCACAGAGTGTACTTACATAAATCTAGATGGGATAGCCCACTACACACCTAGGCTATATGGTACAGCCTACTGCTCCTAGGCTACAAACCTGTACAGCAGGTTACTGCACTGAATACTGCAGGCAAGTGTAACACAATGGTAAGTTTTTGTATATCTAAACATAGATAGACTGTACCAGAGATACAGTAAAAACACAGTAGAAAAGATAAAAAAATGGTACACTTGTATAGGGCACTTACCGTGAATGGAACTTACAGGATTGGAAGTTGCTCTGGGTGAGTCAGTGAGTAAGTAGTGAGTGAACGTAAAGGCCTGGGACATTACTGTACTCTACTGTAGACTTTTTAACGTTCTACACTTAGGCTACACTAAATTTATAAAAAAATTTCCTTCTTCAATAATAAATTAACCTTAGCTTACTGTATCATATTTACTTTATAAACTTCAAATTGTTTTAACTTTGTGACTCTTTTATAATAACACTTAGTTTAAAACACAAACATTGTATGGTTGTACAAAATATTTTCTTTCTTTATATCCTTATTCTATAAGCTTTCTTCTATTAAATTTTTTTTTTATTTTTACTTTTTAAATTTTTTTTGTTAAAAACTACGACAAAAACACACACATTATCTTAGGCCTACCCAGGGTCAGGATCATTAAAATGTCACTAGGTGATAGAAAGTTTTCAAAATTTGTTCCATGACAATCTTATGGGACCACTGTTAGATATGTGGTCCATCACTGACTGACCAAAATGTTGTTATGTAGCACATGACTGTATATATACATATATAGTATATACATAGTAATCATTCAATAATTTTGGTTGTTGAGGCTTACATTTATATTTTTCAGTGATAATTATGCTCATTACTGACTTTGAACTATCTGGTATAGTTTAGAATTCATAAAGATCAAAAATTTCCAAATAGTTATGTTAGATTTTTAAATATTAAAAAACCTAAATTCTCAATATATATGCCAACAGTTGATTAACCAAAGTACTTCATTTTGGACCACACAATAATTAACCATATATAGTCACCTAGTGACTTCCAAAGAATAAAACTGACCTAGCCATTGGTGAAGGGGAATCTGTTTTCACCTGCATTCTTTTAATCAGTCACTCTCTCACTCACAAATTTATGTATTCACTCATCAAACCTTAGTTGATTCTTTAGTACATACAAGGCAATACTCCAGGGGTTAAAAATATTTTAGTCCTTCAAGGATTTTGTCCACTGAACAAAGAATCTTTTCGACTAGTTTTTAAATAAGAAAAAAAATGGCAAACAAGAGAGCTGGTGCAAGGTACGGCACAAATACTTTTGAGGGCGAACTGTTCATTTCTTTTGGGCTCCTTTATTATTATTCCTTCTCCTTGCTCTAGGAAGCAAGGTCATAATTTGCTGCCACACTGTATCCAAGCTTATCTTCCAGAGCATTCTTCCTGGAAAATGGCACTTATGCTTTATGCTATGACTGAATGGCTCTGTCTTCCTTTCTGAGTGAGCAGGCAAGCCTTCTTGGGTGGGATGGAAAATACATGTCTATTCTTAGCATTATTAATTCTAATTCAGGAGGGCACAAAGAAAATGCCACTTTCCTCTGTGCCCTTAGGACGTGCATGCAGGGGAGACAAGAATTAAATAATGAAACAGGTCCCAAACAAAGCCATTTGATGCTAGGCATTGAGATTTCTTTCTGTTTCTCAATGCTACTAAACCCCACAATGAGGTTTGTAATTTTATTCTTTGGGAAATTGATTCCTGTAAGCTTTTAGCACAGTGAGAATTACCCAATCTTATGAAATATTCCCCCTCCCTCCCACAAGCCCTTTTGGTAACACAGACCAGATTTCTAGATGTCCTACTGGCAGCCGACCTTTTCTCGTGAACTCCAGTCAGTGGCTAAGGGAGAGAAGCATCAATGCTTTAAAATCTCTTTTCTATGCCTGCAAGCAAAAATTTTACAACGTTTCTCCTTGATATGAAATCTCTGCTTGGACATCTGGCTTCACAGTGAGGAACTTTCAATACACTAGCTTCAAAGAAAGAACTTAGCCCTGGTGGTGTAGCAATGCCAAAAGAATGTTCTACAGTCTCTCTATAGAACTATTTCTAAGGTTTCCCCAAATGAACTTCTGTGAGCTCAGTGGATAGAGCTAACTCACATTCAGATAACTTGGCTTTGGTGTAGAGCCTTTTGTGGGCACTTCCCCTGGAGTATACAAATTATGCTCTCAGATAATACAGGCATACCTCAGGTTCAGTTCCAGACCACCGCAATAAAGCTAATATCACCATAAAGAGAGTTACACAAATTTTTTTGTTTTCCAGTGCATATAAAAGTTACATTTATACTATACTGTAGTCTATTAAGTGTGCAATAGCATTGTGTCTAAAAGAAACAACATACATACCTTAATTTAAAAACACTTTATTGATAAAAAATGGTAACAATCATCTGGGCCTCTACAGAGTCATAATCTTTTTGCTGAGGGAATGTCTTGCCTTGATGTTGATGGCTGCTGACCAGGGTAGTGGTTGCTTAAGGTTGAGATGGCTGTGGCAATTTCTTAAAATAAGACAAAAATTAAGTTTGCCACATCAATTGACTCTTCCTTCCACAAAAGATTTCTCTGTAGCATGTGATACTGTTTGATAGCATTTACCCACAGCAGAACTTCTATCAATACGTGAGTCAATCCTCTCAAAACCTGCTGCTGGTTTATAAACCAAGTTTATGGGATACTCTAAATCCTTTGTTGTCATTTCAACAATGTCCATAGCATCTCCACCAGAAGCAGATTCCATCTCAAGAACTCACTTTTTTTGCTCATCCATGAAAAGCAACTCCTTATCCATTCAAGTTTGACCATGAGATTGCAGCAATTTAGTCACATCTTCAGGCTCCACTTCTAATTCTCTTGCTATTTCTACCACATCTGCAGTTACTACCTCCACTGAGTCTTGAATCCTTCAAAGTCATCCATGAATGTCACAATCAACTTCTTCCCAGCTCCTGTTAATGTTGATACTTTGACCTCTTTCCATGAATCACAAATGTCTTAATGGCATCTTGAATGAGGAGGTTTTCAATTTACTTTGCCCAGTTAGTAATGCAGAGGAATCACTATATATGATAGCTATGACCTTATAAAATGTGTTTCTTAAATGATTATACTCAAAAGTCAAAATTACTCCTTGATCCATGAGCTGCAGAATGGATGTTCTGTTAGCAAGAATAAAGACAATAATCTCTTTGTACATCTCCATCAAAGCTCTTGGGTGGCCAGGTGCATTGCCAGTAAGTAGTAATATTTTGAAAGAAATCTTTTTTCTCAGCAGTAGGTCTCAACAGTTGGCTTAAATTATGCGGTAAACCAGGCTGTAAACACATATGCTATCATACAGGGTTTGTTGTTCCATTTATAGAGCACAGGCAGAACAGATTTAGCATCACTCTTAAGGGGTCTAGGATTTTTGCAATGGTAAATGACCACTGGCTTCAACCTTCAAGTCACCAGCTCCATTAGCCCCTAACAAGAGAGTCAGCTTGTCCTTTGAAGCTTCGACTTCTCCTCTCTAGCTATAAAAATCCTAGATGGAATCTTCTTTGAATAGAAGGCTATTTTGTCTACATTAAAAATATGTTGCTTAGTGTAGCCACCTTCATCAATGATCTTAACTAGATCTTAATTGGATCATAACTTGCTGCAGCTTCTCCATCAGCACTTGCTGATTTACCTTACACTTTCACATGGCTTCTTTCCTTAAACCTCATGAACAAACCTCTGCTAGCTTCAAACTTTTCTTCTGCATCTCTTTACTTCCCTCAGCCTTCATAGAATTCAACAGAGTTAGGGCCTTGCTCTGGATTAGGCTCTGGCTTAGGGAAATGTTGTGGTTTGATTTTCTGTCCAGATCATTCAAACTTTCTTCATCTCAGCAATAAAGCTGTTTTGCTTCCTTATCATTTGTGTGTTCACTAGAATAGCACTTTTTTTTTTTTTTGAGACAGAGTCTTGCTCTGCTGCCCTGGCTAGAATGCAGTGGCATTATCAAAGCTCACTGCAACCTAAAACTCCTGGGATCAAGTGATCCTCCTGCCTCAGTCTTCCAAGTAGCTAAGACTACAGGTGCACACCACCATGTCTGGCTAATTTTTCTATTTTTTTTGTAGAGACAGGGTCTTGCTCTTGCTCAGGCTGGTCTCAAACTCCTGAGCTCAAGCGATCTTCCTGCCTCGGCCTTGGAATAGCACTTTTAATTTCCTTCAAGAACTTTTCCTTTGCATTCACAACTTGGCTAACTGTTTGGCACAAAAGACCTAACTTTCTGCCTACCTCTGCTTTTGACATGCCTTCCTCACTAAACTTAATTATTTCTAGCTTTTGGTTTAAAGTGAGAGATGTCTAACTCCGCCTCCTGTCAGATCAGTGGCAGCATTAGATTCTTATGGGAGCATGAATCCTACTGTAAATTACATGTGCAAAGGGTCTAGGTTGCATGCTCCTTATAAGAATCTAATGCCTGATGATCTGAGGTGAAACTGAGGCGGTGATGCTAGCTCTGGGGAGCGGCTGCAAATGCAGATTATCATTAGCAGAGAGGTTGCATTATAGTGAGTTGTATAATTATTTCATTATATATTACAATGTAATAATAATAGAAATAAAATGCACAATAAATGTAATGCACTTGAATCATCCTGAAACCACCCCTCCCAATCCATGGAGAAATTGTCTTCCACGAAACCAGTCCCTGGTGCCAAAAAGGTTGGGAACCACTGCCCTACAGGGTAAAACCTATACTTGTCAGCATGGCATGCAAAACACTTTATGATCAAAACCAGCAGTTCTCAAGGTGTCATCCTCAGACTCTTGTGGGTCCCTGAGACCTTTACAAGGGCTCCACAAAGTCAAAACTATTTTCACGATAACACAAACATATCACTTTCCTTTTTCACTGTATTAACATTTGCATAGATGGTATAAAACCAATGGTGGGTAAAATTGTTGGCACTTTTGTATGAGCAAGGCATTATTAACATTAAACCATACTAGTAGTCATTATTTTCGTCATCCCCACATACTTGTGGTTAAAAAAAAAAAATCCAAAGTGATAAAATCTACAGATGGTTCCTGACATCCAATGGTTTGACATACAGTTTTTTTACTTTACTATGGGTTTATCATACTTTATATGGGTATTAAGCACATTGTCAACTTATGATATTTTCAATTTAAAATGAGTTTATTGGGATGTAACCCCATCCTAAATTGAGGAGCATCTGTATTAATTCTATTAAATCTCAAACCTTGAGGACACACCTCTTTTAACATTAATAGGAAGTGCACATAAAGCGCTTCTGCTGCATGCTGAAGTAGGATGATTGTCTTAAGGTACGGCAGTTCTGCATTTGAGCGTGAGCTGAACTCTAGTCACTCTGGAAGTACGATTGACAGGCAGCCTATGCTTATTCAGACTTGAGTATTTGGCAGACATTTTCTTGAAAATGAATGAAGTGAGCCTGACATTTCGAGGACAACAACTGATGCTATTGTTGCTAATGATAAAATTTGAGCTTTCAGACAAAAATTAGAATTTTGGAAAACTAGTACCACCACTGTGAGCTTGACAGCTTCCCAATATTTAAAGACTTTTCTGATGAGATCAGTGGCATTATTAGTGATAAGAAGAGGAAGAAAGGGGGAGGAAGAGAGTGAAGTGTATCAACATTTGGAAGATTTGTATAATTCACTGAACCATGTTTTCCAAATGATCAATACCTGAAGTTATAAAACCATGCATGGGTAAAAGATCGATTCAAAGTACAAAAGAGACCAGTGGATTTTAATGTAATAGTATGAAAAGTTCACTGAGAGACTTTCAGATTCCTCATTGCAACTAACTTCTAAGAAGCTACCACTTGTCAAGTTTTGGTGTAGTAACAAAGAATATCCTCAATCATCTAAAAAGCCTCCTAAAATACTCCTTGTTTTTTCTATTTATCTGTGTGAGACTAGATTTCAATCTAGTCTTCAACAAAGCAACATTTTGCAAGAGATTGAATGCAGGCACAGATGTGAGAATCCAGAATTCTTCTATTAAATCAGACATTAAAATGATTTGTAAAAATATAAAACATAACCACCTGTCTCACTAATATTTATTGCTTTGGAAAATGGTTATTTTTTAATAAAATTTTGCATTTTTATTCACACATAGTGTTTCATTACTGCTATTTTAAAATGAATTAAATGTTTTAAAATTTCTTAGTCTTAATTTCTTAATATGGCAAATATCAATACATGTAGCCCACATAAACAAAACCGCTTTGAGGTTGTCAATTTTTAAAAGTGAAAAGGGGTCCTGAAACCAAAAACTTTGAGAACCACTTGTCTAGATGTCCCCCTCCTCTCCACCTCATCAAATGCCAGCCTTCAACAGAGATGCCATGCTCTCTGCAATCCTGTGCCTCCATGTGAAATGTCCATGAGTGCTGTGTAAATGTCCTTTTCCTGTAAGACTTAAATGTCATCTCTGTGAAGTGTCAGAGTGAGAAGCTCATGCCATCCTTATTCATTCCTGTAATGATGTTTTTGCTGCATTATAATGCTGATCCACAATCCCTTATCCAAATCCTTTGAGGTTGGATGTGTTTTGCAAATCAGAATGTGCAGATTCTAGGAAGGCGATACAGTGCTTGTACTCTATCCCCAGTGGCGTCTGGGGCAACACAATATATTCAGACACACAAGTGAACAGTGAAGTATGAATATGCCGAGATTTATAAATACCCTCATTACATCAGTCAAGTTTTAGTCCCAAAGAAGTTAATTGCAACATTTTGAAAGGAATTTGTATTTTTCAGTGGATTTTTAAATTTCAGGACTGCATATAGGACATTGTGGACCTGTGTTTTGATTAATTCTCTTCTCACCAACTTGAATCTAAGCTTTTTGACAGCAAACACTTAGTGCAATGTTTGTTTCCACGGTAGTGTTAAAAAATATGCTGAATAAATGAATGATGTTACCTCATAAACCATAAAAGCCTCTGATAATTTATAATACCACTTTATTCTCATGTTATTTTATTTATGGCAGCAAGCTCATAAATATTTTGTGATGGTATAGCAGATATAGGAAAAAAAACTCAGGTCTTGTGGTAACAGTGGTATATTTTGCCTAATTGGGCATATTCTAATAAAATACCCCATACCTTGTATATACAGGCATACCTCATTTTATTGCAGTTAACTTTATTGCACTTTATAAATACTGCATTTATTTATAAATAGAAGGTTTGTGGCAACCCTGTATCAAACAAGTCTATCAGTGACATTTTTCCTACAGCATGTGCTCCTTTTTTGTCTGTGTGTCACATTTTGTAAGTGTGAGCCTTGAAATTACATCAGACTTTTCCATTATTATTATATCTGTGATGGTGATCTGTGATCAGTGATCTTTGATGTTACCATTATAATTATTTGGGGCTCCACAAACTGTACCCATATAACATGGCAATTTTTTAAAAATTATTTCAAAAGATTTAGGTTTTTGCTTACATGGATGAAGCTTACAGATGAAGCTTCACTCACTTGCCTGCCTCAGCTCCTGCTGTGTAGCCCGGTTCACTGGGGACCACAGCTGTAGGCAATTGAAAGCCACCAATTTAAGTAAAAACAACATGCTCATATTTGTGCTTTAGAAAAGTCCCCTTCTCAACAGTGTGAGAGATAGATTTGAGACAGTCAAGTTATTGGCAGTGATTCTCAATAGGAGGGATTGCACTAGGCAAGATCAAAGATAATGAAGTTCGATTAAGAGGGTAGGAACTAGTGATTGGGGAATAGAGTATAAGTTTGGAGATATTTAGAAGTTGTCTCTAGGAACTGATCTATGAGAGGTAAGGGAAGGAAAGACTGCATTCAAGGGGACTTCTAGGAGTCTGACCTGAGTGACTAGGTAGATGATGGTGGTACTTTGATTCAGATAATCAATACCAGAAGGAGAGTAGGTTGGGGATAGGGGAAGAGCAAGAGGAAGATAAATTCAGTTTACGATAAGTCTAGCTTGAGCAGTCGATGGACCATCCAAGTAGAAATGTCCAATGGTGGTCAGAAATGTAGACTGAAGGCTCAGAAAAAAAGTCTGAGTGGAGGTGAAAATTCAAAATTTATTTGTATGTAAGTTTACATGAAGGGATAAGATTGTCCCAGGACAATGTATACAGAGAAAACAGAGGCCCTGAGTAATACCATTATTTGAGTGCAATAAAGAGGAAGAGGAGACAAGAAATGGGAAAGAGTAGGAGGGTTTCAGAAAGGGAGATGACACGGGAAAGTGCCGCCATGGAGCTAAGGGAATTTTTAGAGACTGATTATGTGCAGATTAAATCATTATTCACAGATGTCCATAGTTTGCTACATGAACTGCCTCATTTCTATGTGGATAGAAATGAGGGTGAGGATGCAGGGATTTTTTTCTATCCATCCTCTTGCACTTCCGTAATCCACTGTGAAGAGGACACCCCAGGCAGCTACTAATACAGCCAGTATAGACTGTACAGACATGTAGAGCTGGCCTGAACCCAGTCTAAAGTCTGGAGTCAGACCCAGTCAATGCACATCCTGAATTCAAGCCGCACCAGGGACCCCCAGATGTTGTAAGAAAAATAAATGTTATTAAAAGTCACTGAGTTTTGGAGAATGTTTGTTACACAGCATTATTGTGGTAATAGCTGACCAACACAGGTTCCTTATAAAATGTCATAAAGAATTCAAACAGACTTCTAAGATAAAATACTAGATTGAATTTCCCTTTCCCAACACCAAGTGAAATGAGTAAATAAGAGTAAAAACTAGCAAAAATGCACTAACAGAACAATATAGGGTAGTAAAGTAGACAAATACAATAAACCATCAAAAACCTTTGGTCAAGGTGATCCTGAAGCACCCCGGAAAGTTGCACAACTGCAAAACCTGCCAACGTCCTCCGGAATCATTATTTTGTTATTAGTCAACAAAATTCCGAGAATTCTCAGTAATCTCACTAAATTTGGAGACAAGAAAACTCCATGGTGGCTTCAGCTTTTTCCTCTTTTGGCTGAGGTAGTGGAGATGGATGTGGTAGGAAAACACGTGTGGATGTGGGAGGAAATAATATCAGGGATGGCTACCTCTGGGGAAGTGATGGTTTTTGGACTTCAGGGATACACACACGTTGGGATCATTCAAAAACCGGAGGGATGTCCCCTCCCACTGAGATAGTGTGAATCCTGAAACACGTCTGACAAAATCTCATACATAACCTAAACTTTTGTATCCCCATAATATGCTGAAATAAAAAAAAAAATCTCAAAGAGAGAACAGTCACCCCTGCAAGACTGCACGTTTGCCTCTACTCCAGCCCTTGCTTCCCTTCCCTCAGGCCAGAGAACGTGCAGAGACACTGCAAATCAGTGTTCCTTTCAAAGAGAATCACTATGCCTCAGAAGCATTTGCTATTGAATGCTGAACATTTACACAGATCCTGGTTAATAACCGAATTTATCCCGGTTAATCTGCTAAACCAAAATGATATAGAAAGACCTTTTCAGGAATCCCTCAGAAACAGCAAATCATTGATGTGGAGCAACACTTAGTCTTGCTCAGCCCTCTCACAGCAATACTAAATGCTAGGTGTGCAATGTTTACACATGGGAAGAAAATGTGAACAGGAATACCGTGCTCAGCTAACATGTCACTCAAACTAAAGGTTAATGAGCAGACATTCATAATCATGAAAAAACTCAGGGAAGAAAGTATCATTAGTACCACCCAGCCAATTAAGAAACAACTCAAAGTAAAAACTTTGGGAATGGAGAACTATGGAAAAAGGCCTAGTGTAAGCACTGCATCCATTTAAATATAGCACAAGAATTAAAGGATATGATTAAAAGCAAATTGTGAATATTATAAACCTGGACAGTGTGAAAATAATAATACTATCCAAGGTTGGAGGAAGTGGTGAGGAGGGGTTATGAGAGAAAGTATGAGGTTGCAAATGCACACATTTTTAACCACAAAATCAATAAATTCTGTCCAAAAGTTTAACAATTTCTTCTGCTTTACTCTAGTTTCTTCCACCTGTTAAATGACAGTAAAATCAAAGCTTTTCCTAAAACAAACAAAAAACAGAATCTAGAGTAACATTCATTTCATAAATCCATTTGGCTTTCCTTTCTTTTTTCCCTTATATGGAGAAGGATATCTGAAATTATTTTTGCCTAATTTATGATGGTTATTTCTGGGTGATGGGATTTGGGGTGACTTTAAACACTTTTATCATTTTTTCCCCTTGCATTTTGACTTACTTATAATGGGCATATGCCATTTTCCATTTTTATAAAAATGATAGAGTAGATTTTCTTTTATAAAAAAGGATGTAAATATGCCATGATGTTAATTACCATTAATTCTGGGCAGCAGGAATATAGTTATTTTCTTCTTTGTACTATTTTGTAGAACTGAGGAATAAATGAGAGATGAAAACTGGACCTTTAGTACAGACTGCTATGGTGAATTTAAGATGGTCTCAAAATCTCCCACTATCTTGGTTAATCCTCCGACTGAGAGGTGGAATCTACTTTCCCTCCCCTTGATTCTGGGTTGGCCTTGTGACCTATCTTGACCAGCAGAGTGTGGTGGAAGTGACACTGTGAATCTTCTCTGGGGAGGCCTTAACAGAAGTGCGGGTTCTGCCTTCACCTCTTTCAACGCCCTCTCTTTGATACTAGCTGCTATGTGAAAAGTCTGACTACTCTGTTGGAGAGAAAGGCCCTATAGAGAGGGCCTGGAACCATCTCAGACATTCCAGCTCTGGTCAAGCTTCCTGCTGAATGTAACTGCATGAGGAACCCCAGCCAATACCACACGTTGAGCAGAAGAACCACCTAGCTGATCCCTGACCAAGTTCTTGATCCAAATAATTATGGGCCCTTATAGGCCACCAACATGGCCACCAAGTTTTGGGGTGTTTTGGTATGCAGCAGAGATAATTCTTTTGAGAAGTGTGACTTTGAATGTAAGGAGTAAACTAAAGCAGTAAATACATGATAAAGATTTTTTTACTCAGTATTTTTAAGCTATCACAGCCTAACAGATATATTCTTATGAATTAGTTTGTTTCTTTTTCTTTTTTTGAGACAGAGTCTCACTCTGTTACCCGGGCTAGAGTGCTGTGGCATCAGCCTAGCTCACAGCAACCTCAAACTCCTGGGCTTAACTGATCCTCCTGCCTCAGCCTCCCAAATAGCTGGGACTACAGGCATGCGCCACCATGCCCGGCTAATTTTTTCTATATATTTTTAGTTGTCCAGCTAATTTCTTTCTCTTTTTTTGTAGAGACAGGGTCTTGCTCTTGCTCAGGCTGGTCTTGAACTCCTGACCCCGAGCAATCCTCCTGCCTTGGCCTCCCAGAATGCTAGGACTACAGGCGTGAGCCACTGAATTAGTTTGTTTCTATAACTCACTTTACACTAAAGGAATTCTGTGCTGTGAAAGACCTTCCTTTTTCTGTTGTTTCTTGGATAGCAGGATCATGCCTCTGTTAGCCTCAGCTACTACTATTCCCATAATGTCCACTGGATTTTTTCAGGCTGGTAGCTCTTCCTTTTTCATCAAATACTTGTTACTGTTTGTTCTTGCAAAAGTGGTGTTATAATTTAAATATAGATAAAATAAGAAAAATAACAAATTTCACCACTCAGAGATATCTACTAGTAAAATTTTGATATATGATTGCAGTTTTTTTTCTCTTGATAAGTACTTTACTTGCAAAAATAAGCTCATATGTATATGTTTTATAACCCTGCATTTTCATGGAAAAATATCTTGTGAACATTTTCAACATCCTTAAATGCACTTCTTCAACACCATTTTCAATAGTACATAGTTTTCAGTCTATTTTCTCTGGTGAACAATAAGAAGATTGAGAATGCCGGTATTGCAAGTGCCTGGCACATAATAGGAACTCAAAAAATAGTTATTGACTAAATGAATGAAAGCTAGAACAAGCATTTTTTTTTTTTTTTTTTTTTTGACTAGCAAAAGCTTAGTGCAACTCTCAATTGCCACCTTAAGGCAAATTCTGAAAAATGAGTCAAAGGCTAGGTGTGTCTCTCAGGCAATTTAATGATAGCCATTGCCAAATTATTCTCCAGAAATGTTTTATCAAGTTACACTGCACCAGACTGGTGGTCCTTTAAGTGGATTTCAGTAGCCTACTTTATACCTCAAATTTTCTCTAGAGAATTACTTTAATGAAAGGTGCTATTTATCCATGGAAACATTATCGTAAGCTTTGAAAGAATGAGTACTAGGTTTACTCTCTGTCTCCATTTTTGATCACCAGCTTGAGAGAGCTCAATTCATTATCAACCCGGAAGTAGGATGTAGTGAGTTTCACAATTAGCATGCACACTGTTTTTACAGCACTATTGAATATATCCGCAGACAAATATATTTGGTTTCAGAAAATCAAGCCTCGTGGTGACTGTGCCACTGAGTATCAATATCTATCCATGTACCTATATGTATAAAACACTCAAATATAATTAGAATGTCCAAATCAAACAACTACTGCAAAAATGCTATGTCATCCAGGGAGACAGAAGAGGACAGTGAGACTATCCAGGTTCATTTTTGCACTTGGCCATTTGACTCATATTCATAGACAGAATGTAGGATGCTGGATAAGGTATAATAGTTAATATTTGAGACTCTCAAGTAAGACAGACTGTGGCTTGAACCTGGTTCTGCCACTTGTTTAGTAGTATGTGGGGCTGGTTATTTAACCTCAGAGCCCCAGTTTCCCCATTTGTAATACGGGGATGATAGAAATACCTTCCTCATAAAGATTACTGTAAGGTTTAAATGAGATAATGGAACATGAGATATATGAAAATGTTCGGCATAGAGCCTGGCACACCGTACATGTTGAATAAATATCAGCTATTATTATTTTTGTGACATAGTCTGAAAAAAAAGAGCCAAGGCAAGGAATGCTAATGAATCAATTATCTTGGCAACCTGAATTTGGTTAGTAAAAAAAAAAAAGTCATTCACTTTACACATAATCTAAGTAAGTGAATCAAAGCTGAACTGTATCTTACTTATATTGTAATTTTAATTCTTTATTTTCAGGTAACATATGGTACTTATGTTTTTTATATCTGTTATATACATATAAACTGCCATGTTTTAAATTCAGTCTTTGTGATTTGGGGCTTTGTTTGCAATTGAGATCAGAATGTTTTTCCCTTTTAATAGGTAAATGAATTAGAAGTGTAAGAATAAATAATTTAAAATATGCAATTATACTAATTATAATTCTTTCAAGATATTTTTTAATCTTCAAGAAACAATACTAGAACTACATTATTAGGAGTAATTTATGCTTTTCCTTTTTGCTTATTTTGGGATTTAATTACTTATTTAAAATTTGGAAATTACCTACCACTAGGCATTTGGATCTAAAGTGGAAAAGAAATTCACCTAAAATGAAAATTTTATACAACTAAAACAATTGAAACAAAGCATGCAGTTCATACAGAGTGAAACTGTTATACAGATCAATGGGGCACTTCCTGTGCATTTGTAAATGAACAAAACTTGAAAGATGTTTTTAAATTACCAGAATATGAAAAAGAAACATCTTTTTTTGGTCTCATAACATACATTGGGGGAAAAAGTTCATAAGTCCTCATCAGTAAAGTGAGGAGGCTGGATGTAGTGGCCTCTGAGGTTTCGTCCACCCCTTAAGGCTTTTTATTTTATCCAGTTTTGTTCAGGCTTAAACGGAACATATAAAAAAGCAACTTACATTAATGCGAACTTTTCCCTAAATTACACAGACTGTCTACAATAGGTTATAGAAAAGGAAGATGGAGAGGTTAGGCAGAAAAGGGCAGCTATAAAACCCCAATTTTTCTTTTCTTATTCTTTGCTTTGTATGATTACTCTACATGCTTTAAGTATTGTTATAGCAAAGTAAAGTCACTGAAAAATAATCTTTTGCTGTGAATTCTTAAAGAATTCTTTTAAGCCTTATTTATAAAGGTTTCCAGATGCTTATCCTCATAGATTAAACACAGCATGATGTAGACACTTACAATAACACTCACTGCTATGAAGCCAAGAAAAAACTACTTTGAGATCTAACTGCCTATCACCTAAAGAATTAGGGTCCAGGGAATTTTCTGTTGCTATTAAAGGTGTGATTCTCTGAAGTCATTTGGAAACAACCTAGGTTCTCAGCAGCAACACATCTACCCTGTACTGTGTCAAAGCACATCAAATGGTTGGCATTCCAAGCCTCGAATAGGTTTTTTCCCATTATGCAAATACATAATGAAAGGATGTGGGCAAAGAATAGAATGTAAATTGGAAGCTGACTTCTGAATTTAATAGCCAGCAGTACTGGGCTAAAACAGTCATTCTAATTTCAAGAGACAATTCCAAAGTGGTTCTCAAGAGAAAGGACAGGGTATTTTTCAAATATTTGTTCAATGTGAATGGATTGGGCTTGCCAAAAATGACTTTTTATGCTGGCATGCGATCTCTTAGAGGGAAGTCAGCCTGAGTCACTGGATACATCAAAGGTAGAGTCCAGTGAATGGAATTACTGCAGGCTGTGTGAACAAGCCAGATACCTGCATTCATCTGCCCACTGCTGGGATTTCAGCCCTCCTTTTAATTACATTAAAGCAGCTGGTACCACTGGTTACTGAAGTCTTCAGATTACCTTGATTGCTCGGTCATTATCTCTAATCAGCTGCTTCTTCTCATCTTCAAACTTTTGTACAACATCCTGGAGCTGCCTTTCTGCAGCAAGCTGCTGCCGGCTGTTCTCCTCTTTCAGAGAGGAAATGGTTGTCTGAAGTTCTGCTATGATCTAAAATGAAAACAGCATGCTATAACTTCAAATTCTTCAGGGAGAGGCATCTATATGTATTTATGCTTAACAAAAGAATGGATTTGGCAAAACTCTATTCCACAAGCTAAATATTTTCAATTAACATATCACACACTATTATAATGCATGAAATTCCACACAATAAAAGGCTATAATAAAACTATGAATGGTGAACAACTGCTGAACCAAATATACTTGGAAGACATTTCCACTATAGCATTCCACAATATTTACTCATCAGAAGAAAGAACATCTGTGATCTCAAAAATATGAAAAGTGTCAGACTTTATTTTACTGAGAAATATACTTATTAGAATGAGAAAAGCTACTCCGCATTTCATTAATACTTTGAACTGTAATAACCAAAGAAAATAATGAACAGAGTTCATTTCTCAAAGTCACCTAATTCTACACAATAAATTTTGGGTATTCACTAACATTTGAGTATTGTGTTAAATACTTTAAGTTCTTATGTCATTGACTACTGTGAAACAATATTACTATTGCCTATTTTTTATAAAAGAAGAAACAGAGGCATAGAAGGAGGTCAAATATTTCACATTGTTGAAAATGACATCCAACTAAGGAGATAGGCAGGATTTGAAAAACACAGTCAGATCAATCACTGCACTAATTAGTTCCTGTAACTAGCCAACTTTATTTTTCTTTAAACAAGGTTTTGGTATTAAAAAGAAGTTTATACTTCCAAATGAGTGTCGCCTTTCTGATATATAGTCACTAAAGTTCATTTTGGTTCAAATAGTGCCATTTCAGAGACTCCTGTAGTATATTCTACATTTGAGAATTGGTTCTCCCTGGGACAGTGTTCCCAACTTTTCAAATTAACCATCTGATGAGGAATTTTTGTATTAATTGGCCTTCTGCGAGAATTGTCCTTTCCTTTGTTTTGAATGTATCCATTTCCTTTCGAATTCAATAGTGATGACTTTTTAAAAGCAGGAAATAGTTGTTTCTTCTAATAAAAGAAACAACATTAGTCCTGGGTTAGGATATATTTATGTTGGTTCTATGGGAAGGGGCCAGTTGGTGAGAAATATTGGACAAGTTATTTATCTTTACTGAAGCTCAGTTTTTGCAACTTATTTGGTGACAAAACTAGATTACAGCATTATAAGGCAATAAATAGAAACTGGAGTTAGTTTTTATATTTTGTATTTCCCATAGAAATAATAGTTGTTACTATGGCCATACATAATAGCATCTTTATAATAAAATATGGAGTATTTATGCTTTTAAAAAGCAAAGTCACTGTAAAAAGTTTAACATTTAGAATTGGTAAATAATCAGATATTAAGACAATTGTGAAATGACAAAATACACAATAGCAGTATGTCAATATTATTAAATGCAAACTTGAACCTTCTGCTATGTGTAGAGGTATTCATTTACTGAGAATGAAGTTTTCATCTATTTTCTGAATTTTGATTAAATATTGCTTCCATTGTGGTATCAATTCAATTGACTCTCATAGCTCTTCTGTGAAATAGAAAAGGTTAAGTTCTTACAGTAAATGCCAAAAACTGATGCACAGAATAATCAACTCACAGTCCCAGAGCCAAAGGAGCCAGGGATAAGAAAGAGCCAGATTTCCTTGGCCTAGCAAGAAACTTAAGATTGATCTTTCATGAGAAGATGGGGCCAAATAGTAAGTAAAAAATAACTTATGATTTCAATGTTTTAAGCTAAGTAAACAACAACTTTGTAGAAGAGGTGGGTTTAATTCCGTAGAGTGTACATGTGGGTGTATGTGTTTAGTTCTGTGCAATTTTATCACATGTAGATTTATATATCCACAACTGCCATCATACAATATATTTTTAAAGTACAAAGTAACTTTTTAAAAAACCCTAAGACTGAGACTACCTTGTAACTGACCAAAGACTGAAGATAAAAATATTTTGCGATATTTCAAATGATCACAAGAGCATGCAACAGGGACATTTCTCATGTTCAGAAGATTTAGGACAAAAAAATACACCAAAAAGAAATAAATGCAGGTTTTGGAAGGGACTACAAGTGAAGTACAGGATGTTCTGAGGAGGGCATGCTTGTTTTTGTGTGGAAAATGAAATCTTACATTCTTTGGGGGAATAATGAGATTCCTTTGGGGGAAATAATGAGATTATCTTTGGAAAGCTATTTTTAAAACCTTTTATGAAGGTAATATAAGGGAGAGAATATCAAAACACTTCAGGTGAAACATCTTGGCTTGATAAATAGACAAACTGGTCGAAAGACTGATAGATTAGATGGATATAGAGAGGTAGCTAAAATAAGGATAATTTTTAAAACAAAATTTAACATTTACTTTAAAACTGAGAAATAATCATACCAATAAGATGAACACGTAAGGAACAAAACTCTACTGGTTGTAGATCTAGAGTATAAGAAAACAGACTATTTTCACCTGAGCATAGTCTACATAACTGGCACTCAATAAATATTTAAGTAGTAGAATTATAATAGTGATAAATAAGAAAAAAACATCACCTGGCAAATTATATTTAGATAATTTATCCTTTTCATAGAATGATAATGCAAAAAGTTTCCAAGAAAAATGAAAGCTAATATATACAATCATATTGAAATCAAAACTTTCTAGTTTTTTTATTTTTTATTTTTATTTTTTTAGAGGTAAGGTCTCGCTTTGCAGTGCGGTGGTATGATCACAGCTCACTGTAACCTCGAACACCTGGGCTCAAATGATCCTCCTGATTTAGCCTCCTGAGTAGCTAGGACTACAGGTGTGCACCACCACGCCCAGCTAATTTTTTTATATTTTGTAGAGATGGGGGTCTCTCTTGCTGTGTTGCCCAGGCTGGTCTTTAACTCCTGGCCTCAAGTGATCCTCCCACTTCGGCCTCCCAAAGTGCTTGGATTACAGGTATGAATCACCACGCCTAGCACAAAACCTTCTAGTTTTGATTGAATCATAATTAAAGTCATAATTAACAACCATAAAACAAAATGCTACCACTATTAATGTTTACACTGTATTAACTTCAAGGAAAGAAGTGGATTAGAGCATTTTCATATAGATATTAAAAATTAATATTTTAGGAAATAAAAGTAGAGCTATTTGGGGCTGATGTTGTGGAAAAAGTCAATCCACAGTCCTGTTTTATAATGTTTTTAAATAATCTGGTATGTTTCTCTGAACTGACTGGCATTGTAGACCAATGTTTCTCAAATGCCAGCTGACAGACATAATACATATACATATATTTATATACACATAAATACTTATAGGTATTCAGAAGTGGGCAAATGAAATATTATCATTGTAAAGTCTCACCCCACCTTTTATGAGAAGGATGGACTTTTATTATGTTATTACACCCTATCTAAGATTTCTTTTTCTTTTTTGCTGTTGCACTGTCCTCTCATTTATGAAATGATGGTTATATAATAGTTACTGGTTGGTTTTTCCTTCTCCTTTTCCTTCATGTCTTTACTTGTGAAGACAGTTAGCAACCCCATGCCTCTCCAAACTTTGCAGGGAGATTTATCAATTCTTGAACACCCAAAACCATAGTATCTGAAGAAATTAATTTCTGTCCCCTTCCAGGCCTTTTTTCATTCTTCCCTCTCTCCTTTCCTTTCTCCATTGCAATTTTATACTGCTACTATAATAACTAAGTCTGTACTAGGCACTGTACTAAACACATTGTTGGCATCGTTTTACTTAATAGTTAAAACCACCCTATGAAGTAAGCACTGCTCTCCCATTTGAAAAATGAGGAAATTGAATTCCAAAGAGGGCAGTTAACTCGCTCAAGGTCACAGAAGTGGTAGGGCTGGTATTCAAATCCAGGTCTGTGGATTCCAAAGCTTAGGCTTTCTTCTGAACTAACTTACATTTAATTTGCTTTAATATCAACTAATCAGGCTTCTTCATACATTCCTTTAGAGAAACTTAAATACTCTTGTTTACACTCTCATTATTTAGGTATTTTTATTGGCTATCTTATATCTCACTCTCGGTCTGCCTCCCTCATTTACCATAAAACAAAATAAGCAGAATATGAGGGTACGCCAATTGGGGATTGTTTTTATGCTTTAGTTTAAACATTAACTTTTGAAGTAATAAGATTTATTTTAATTGTAATAATATTTTTCAGTGGATTAAAAAGGATATTTCTCCATGTTCTTTTCTGAAGGAAGAGTTGGAATAAGGAATCAAGACATAATCATCATCTCTTATATAAACATATATGACTCTTTGCTTTGACAAAGACTTTTTGCTTTCCTAATGGAGTGTGAATTATATAATATGCACATTTTAGAAATAATTATAGAATTGAAGAAACTTCATGATAACCATCACCACAGTCTTGCCATATTAAAAATGTAAGGGTTTGGGCCAGGCTGGTAGTATCAAGGTTAAGAACTTCTACTTTGAAGTCAGATCCAGGTTGGGCCCTGGCTTAGTCATTTACTAACTTGTGTGATCTCGTCTCTCTGAGTCTCAATTTTCTCAACTGGAAAAATGGGGCCAATAATAGTTTCTAATACCAGTTATTGTGAATGAAGACTGAATGAGTCAATATGGCTATTGCCCCATAAATGTTAGACATTATTATTGTTTTGTTGTTGTTACTACTATTATGTGGTATTATGTAGTAGGATGATATACAAATTCCAGTTTACTACCACATATCACTATATACATATAAAAATACTAAGATAAGCTGATTTTAAAAATTATTAGATATGATGCCCTTAAAATTAAATGGCTTAATTTAGCCATCTGCAAAATGAAGACAAGTAGTGTTTATTTGTTCTAGAATTACTCATACAACTAAGGAATGCTTGGGATTCCCTAAATGACACTATTGAATATCATTATAACAACTTATGCAGCAAAAGTACTCTGAGCATCATATTTCAAGTAGAGACAAGTATTCAATTATTGGTCTTTCTTACCCTAAAACTACTGTAGTAACTATAAACAGCAAGATAAGGATGTAGGAATTTATAATCCTCCTTTTCCCAAATGGAGTCAACAGTTGAGTTGCTGTTTTAACCTAGAATTATTTGCCATTCTGAGTTTTGTTTCAAGTAGCTTTTAGGTGCAGCAAAATGAAATATTGCAAAAAAGCACAGATGGTATCAAACTGCTCACATCACAAATGTAGGTGTGTATCTCCTGCCCTTGTGCAACATATTTCAGCCTGGGCTTGTTCAAGTGTACAAGCTGGTTTTACAACATCTGAGTGTGTGGTGTGTATGCGTGTGTATGCGTGTGTGTGTGTGTGTGTGTGTGTGTGTGTGTGTTGGTTCAAATGGTTCAATATGCCTAATTTTTCTTGATTTTTAATAAGACAAATATTAAAAATGTATACTATTTATTTTATACCCATCAAAGATATGATAGTAATCCATAAAAAACTGAAAAAGAATTCAGTTTAACTCTAAAGTACAAAAGCTTTTATGTATAGGTTTTATTTTTGTTTTGGTTTTACCTTGTTTTGTTTCTTTTAATGTTGCTTACCTGTGAAGATTTGGCAAGCTTCTGAGTATATTCCTTCTCAATCTGCTTCAGCCTGCTGTTAGCCTGCAAAACACACGAACATGAACACACACACAGTGACCTGTGAGCTTGGTATCTCTTCCACATGCCTATCACCAGGCAGCTGGGATGCCTGCCAGCTGCACCGCCCTTCTGGGGCAGCCAGAAAACCACAGGGCTTGTCTTTGATCTAAAGCCAACTATTCATCACTTAAAAAGAAAAAAAAAAAAAAGATCTCTTCTGCCAATTATTAGACAAACATAAGACTTCTGTAGATAGAAAGAAAAAGGGAGAGGAGAGACAGAAATAGGCACAACAAAAGTGTGAAGGTTCGGAAGGTAAAATAAGGGAAAGGGAGAAGAAACAAAGCAGAGGGAAAGAAAAAGAAAGAGGGAAGAGGGAATTGGAGGAGGAAAAGAAGAGGTAAATTTATACTCTTTCACTTTAGTTTAAAAATAAAGGAAATAGATGCTCCTGGACAAAGGCAGGGATGAGATTTTTAGATTCACTGAGCAAAGAGTTGAGTCCCCCACTCTGCCTACCACACAAGAGCTATGTTTTGAAGTGATAAATATACCAAACTAACTCAAACCACTTTTATGTCCTGGAACCACTAGAGTGGACTTTCCAGAACAAGTCCACATTGCTTAGAGCTTGATTATCTCCTCTGCCACTCAAGTCCAGCTCTTTGTATGTGACCTGTTTCGGGCTCTCTGGAAGCTTTGGGGATCTTCATTTTATCCTTAGTGTTCAAAAATGTCACAGTGACATGCCCTAGACTGGGCTTTTTCCCCATCAAACATGCGGGCATCAAGGAGGCCCTTTCAACCTGAGCTTATGTCCTTCATTTCTGGGAAAGGTTTTGGTTATTACTCTTATGACTTCCTCTCTGTCACTCTGTCTCTCTCTCTGCAACTCTGATTGTTGTACTTCTCAGGTTTATCATCTTTTTCTTGCTGTTTCTATTTTCCATTTCTTTGTTATTTTGATTATTCTTAGAGTTTTCCCAATTCTTACTTTAAAACTTTCTATTCTGCCATCATATTCATACTTTCCAAGAGTTCCTTTTTGTTCTCTTAACAGCATCATCACTATCCCCTTTTTATAGATAAGGAAACTGAGGCACAGAGAGGTTAAGTAGCTTGCCCAGTATCATACATGTAGGAAGTGACGGAGCCGGGACTCAAACCCACACAGTCTGGCTGCAGAGTGCAGGCGCTTCATCAGCTAGCGCACCTCTCGCAATGCCTTGCAGCACACTCCTGCTTTCTCCCGAGGCCAGTAACTTCATGTCACTATCTATCTCGTCTACCTGGCATCTATCTGTCACTGATCTCTCTATATGTCCGTAACTCTCTATCCACATATAGCTCTAATTTTTTCCTGCTCACTAGAGTGTGTTTTTCTGAGTTCCCTTTATTTATTTACTTTTGCCAGTCTGTTTTGGTCTTTGTCTTTCACTTTGAACACTTTCCTCAATATCTGGTGATCTCTGGTATCCTTTCTTATTTAAAGTCAGGCCTCTAAAGCTGAGCAGCAGCAGTCTGGGTGTTTATGGGTTTGCGGGTGGGTAGACATCCCCTCAGGGTTTACAGAGAGGCCTGCACTCTCCTGTGCCAGGATCTGACTGGACTTTGTTCTGGCACCAGTCTGCCCAGAGCTGTCTCCTCCAGTTTACTGCCAGGCAGCACAGATCCGGCTGCTGAGGTTTCAGAGGGGCACCTCCGAGTTCAGGATGGCGACTTTCACATAAGCCTATTTCATATCTGCCTTTAACCTGAGTCCCCTCTCTCCAGACAGCACACTAGGGGTGGGGGAGGGGGCAGCCTTGGGATAAAATCTGGGTCATCTGACTGCTCCCCATGCAGACTTCCAACCAACCCTCCTGTTCTTGGCTCCACCCCATGCCCTGTCTCTCTGATTCCTGAACCTTTCTAAAGTTCTGCTACAGGAAACATCTTGCTGCTTCTAATTGGCACTCTCCAAGCCTCCTTTCCCCCAGAAACTGGTTTTTGGTACTTTCAGTTCTGCTAAGTCCACTACAGGTCCAGCCCCTTCTCTGGCTCTCAAATGCTGTTGATTTCTTATGTGTTCTGTTGTCTCCCCTCTCGTTTTCTCTGCAAAAATTATAGTATAAAAATACTGATGCCTGGGTCCCATCCCCAAAGGTTCTGATTTAATTCATCTGGGGTATGGTCTAGGTACTAGGATTTTAAAAATTTATGCTCTATTTCAAATATTCAGCCAAGGATAAAAAACCACTGATTCATGCCTTTTTTAATTTCATTACTTTCATTTTGATGGGACTTTCTCAGGGAGTAGAGACAAACAGGTGAGTTCTGTCCACTATGTTTAATTGGCAGCAAATGATTTCTTTATTTTTATATCACAAATGCGATGAGAAAGCAATTCTGTGCTTTCAACCCACTCTGGACATACCTCTTTTGCAGCACTAAGGCTGAACTGGTAATTGCTGGTTAGCCTGTCTCTCCCAGACTGTGAAATTCCAGAAGGCAGGTCCTAGCCCCTAACATAGTGCTTGGAGCATCAGTGTTCATTTAATGAATGAATAGATACCATATAAACCCTTTTCCTTTTCTGTTACCCCAGTCCATACCTCTGAAATTATCCTTTCATAAGCATATGTTTTATGGACTTAAGTTCAAAAGCAATTCTTTAGAGTTTATTCCATAAATCTCTTTGTATCTACAATCCCATTGAGTACAGAAATAGTTTTGTTTTTACTAGAATAGAGAAGGCATGTGAGTATTGCTATTTTTCTAAGCCATCAGTCTGTATTCCAGCTCTATAATTAATAAAGCCACTCTCCATTATAGAATTAAGGCCTCTGAACCTCTTGAGGTTTATTTGTTTCACATTCTGTCGTTATTATTTATCACAAAATGCTTGATAAAGCATTTGTTACTTTTTAAATAAACATTTATAGAGCTCATACCATGTGCCAGGCACACATTATGAGTGCTTTAAAAATATTTACCCACTAGAAAATCTAAAAATTAATTATAGTGTCATAAAGATTAAGATAACTTTTCCCTAAAAAAGTTAGAGTCAGAGACACTGGTTAATGTAGGAAAGCCTGTGTCTTGGTTGCAGTTACTCTTCATGAGCTTGTGGCTGACAGGCCCCAAAATCTTACAGACTCATTCAAGTTCCCTTATTTATTTATTTATTTTTTGAGACAGAGTCTCACTCTGTTGCCCAGGCTAGAGTGCCGTGGCGTGAGCCTAGCTCACAGCAACCTCAAACTCCTGGGCTCAAGCGATCCTTCTGCCTCAGCCTCCCGAGTAGTTGGGACTACAGACATGTGCCATCATACCTGGCTAATTTTTTCTATATATTTTTAGTTGTCCAGATAATTTCCATCTATTTTTTTTAGTAGAGATGGGGGTCTCGCTCTTGCTCAGGCTGGTCTCGAACTCCTGAACTCAAACAATCTACCCGCCTCGGCCTTCCAGAGTGCTAGTATTACAGGCGTGAGCCACCGCACCCGGTCTTAAATTCCCTTATGACGAAGCATCCAATTTATTCATCCATTCTGGGCAGCCAGGACTATAGCAGTTAACAAAACAGACAAGAATCTCTCTATATTTTTATGGAACTTCTACCCTAGAGAGTAAGCAAAATAACATTTAAAAGTTCTAATTTAGATGGTACAAATGACATGGAGAAAGATAAAGCAGGAAAGGAGGATGGAAAGTGATAAAAGATTGGAGGTATTTGGGAAGGCCTCCCTGAAAGGGTGATGTCTGAACAAAAACCTGCAGGAGATGAGGGAACCACGGTGAACTCTAGGGAAAGAGCACTCCAGGCAGCAGAAAGAGCCAGTGCAAAAGGCCCTGAGGTATGCATAACATGTGGAAGACACAATGAGAGGCCAGTGTGGTTGGATCAGTGGGCAATATCTCCCTCAGAAAAGCCAAGGGCTATGAGAGAACAAGGGCCCAATCCTGCATGGTGTTGCACATGACTGTAAGGAATCTGGCTTTTAATATGAGTGAAATGGAGAGCCCCTGAAGGGTTTTCAGTACAGAAGAAATATATAATTTGACTTAAATATTAATAAAATCACTCCAGCTTTTGTTTGGGGCAAGAATAAAGCAGAGAAGCCAGTTGGGAGGCTACTGCCAATAACCCAGGATGGCAACAGAGGAGGTGGTGAGAAGTGATCAGATTCTGAGAAAAATTTGAAAGTAGAACCAATTTCACATACTGCATGATAAAAGAAATGAGTCAAGGATGACTTCAAGATTTTTGTCCTAAGCAACTAGAAGAATAAGGTTGTCATTACCTGACATGGGAAAAACTATGGGTGGATAGGTTTGGGGAGAAGATCAAGAGATCAGTTTTGGACCCATTAAGCTTGGAGATGCCTATTAGACATCCAGTGTTGAGATGAATATTTGGGTGTTCAAGACTTGAGTTTGTGGTTTGAGGTCTAAGTTAAAAGTACGAATTCAGAAGTTATACTTGATCTCAAGACATTGAGTGTATATCAAAAAGAAGAGGCCTAAGTATATTCAGCCCTGGGTCTGCAAATGTTAGGAGGCTGCGGAAATGAAGGAATAAGCAGACAGAAGCAAGAGCCAGAGAGATAAGAAATCAGGATAATATGGAATCCTGAGCCAAGTGGAGAAGTGGTCCAAGGACTAGTCAGCTGTGTAAAATGCTACAGAGAAGTCATATAAAGTGAGGACTGAGAATTGATCACATAGGTTTGGCAACAAGGAAGTCATTGGCGATATGGATAAAAGAAATTTTGGTTTAGTGGGAGGGATGAAAGCTGGATTACAGGGGGTTCAAGGGATAAGGAGAGGAAAGGCAATAGAGTAGAATACAGACAATTGGTTCAGAATTTTGTTACAAAGGGAAGGAGAGAAATGGGGTGGAAGCTGCAGCGGGTGGAAGTGGGTGAATAAAGGACTGATTTTTTTTTGTTTTGGTTTTTGGTAAGATGGGAAAACTAACAGCATGTACGCTGAAGAGAAAGACCTATCATTAGAGAAGAAAAAACAGATGATGCCAGTTGGAAAGGGTATGGCAGGTCTGCTTCTGAGTAGATGAAATTGTAGAGCCACCATGCAGCTTCTTTAGCTGTGATCAATGTTAGTGATGACTGTGAATGCCTCAGGGGCCTACACTGTGAGGGTTTGGAGCAGCAGTGACAGCAGCATGTACTGTTAAGAGTTCCCAAAAGCAAGGGCTTTTGGGGTCCTCCTATTCATGTGTTCCCCACAACGGGGAGTCTCAGTCAAGTGGATTCCTCTTGCCGTAGGTTCTACCTTGGCCCACAAGCAGCCACAGTGGTGCTGGGGCTTTTGTAAGTTTTGCCTCCGAGATCTTGACTGTATTTCCACAGTGAATATTATAAATCTTTTGAAATATTTTTGTCATATTGTAGGTCTCTTGAAATTACCCAGTCAGAGGAAAAAACAATGAAAAAGAGTGAGGACAGCCTATAGGACTTATAGAACACTATTAAGCAAACATTTTCATTTTGAGACAGAAATTATTTCATAGGATAGAAAGCTTACTTATTCACTAAAATAATTATCAAAAACTTCTAAGTCTTGTGAGAGAGATGGACATACAGCTCCATAAAGTTCCAAAGTTTCCAAACAGATTCAACCCAAAGAGGTCCTCTCTGAGAGACACTATAATCAAACTGTCAAAAGTCAAAGACAGAAAATTTTAAAAGTAGCAAGAGAAGTGTCAAGTCACATATAAGGGAATCCCTATTAGACTACCAGTGGATTTCGCAGTAGAAACCTTGCAGGTCAGGAAAGAATGAAATGATATATTCAAAGTGCTGAAAGAAATGGCCAGTGAAGAACACTATACTCAGCAAAGATGTCATTCAAACATGAAGGAGAAATAAAGTCATTTCCAGATACATCAAACTTAAGAAAATTCACTACCACTATACCTGTCTTATAAGAAATGCTTCAAGGAGTTCTTCAAGTGTAAATGAAAGGACACTAAATTACTAACATGAAAATATGTGAAAGGATAAAATTCCTAGTAAAGATAAATATATAGTCAAATCCAAAATACTCCAATACGGTTATGGTGTTCTGTAAGTCATATATTTATCTAGTAGAAGGTTAAACGTCAAAATAGTAAAATATAATTGTAGCTACAGTAAGCTGTTAAGGAGCATATAATATAAAAAGATAAAAACTGTGACACCAAAAATATAAATTATGAGTGGAGAGTAAAAGTTTAGAGTTTTTGTATTGACTGAAATTAAGTTGCTATCAATGTAAAATAGTCTGTTATAACTATAAGAGGTTTTATGTAAGTCCCCAACCACAAAGCAAAACACTATAGCAGATATACAAACAATAAAGGGAAATGAATAAAAACTTAGCACTAAATCACAAGGTAATGATAGATATGATTTAGATATCTATATCTATTTAGATAGATATGATTTAGTGATTTAGATAATCACTAAATCACAAAGGTAAACAGCAAGAGAGGAAGAAAGGAATAAAAGATCTACAAAACAACCATAAAACATTTAAAAAATGGCAGTAGTAAGTCCTTACATGTCAATAATTACTTTGAATATAAATATATTAAATTCTCCAATCAAAAGACATAGCATGGCTTTATGAATAAAAAAACCCCACCAAGATTCAACTCTATTGTTACCTACAAGAGATTCAAGTTAGTCTTAAGGACACACACAGGCTGAAAGTGAAAGAATGGAAAAAGATATTCCATGCAAATAGTAAAGAAGAACAGGGGTGGCTATATTTATAAAATAGACCTCAAGTCAGAAATGCCTATAAGTGACAAGGTCACTATTTAATAAAAAGAGGATAATTCATCAAGAGGACATAACAAGTAAATATGTAAATATATTTTCACCCAATACCAGCACACACAAATATATAAAGTGAATATTAATGGATATGAAGGGAAAATAGACAGCAATACAGTAATAGTGGGAGACTTCAATATCCTACTATCAAAAATGGACAGATCAGCAAAACAGAAAATCAAAGACAAAATGGATCTAACAGATATATACAGAACTTTCCATCCAATAGCAGCAAAATACACATTCTTCTCTGTGCACATGGAACATTCTAGATCAACAACTATAAAAACTAACAATGAAGAGGTATATTTAATAAGCCACTAGTAGAAATAAAATGGAATATTAAAAAGTACTT
>CM052441.1:137600020-137644830 GCA_028533085.1 Varecia variegata | reverse complement strand
AAAAAGTACTTAATTAATCCAATAAAGGGTAGGAAAAGGGGAAAAAGAAAAGATGAGACAAATAGAAAACTAATAGCAAAATGGTAGATTAAAACCTAACAATATCAATAACTATGTTAAATATAAATGGTCTAAAAATTCCAACAAATTGACAGAGATTTTTAGACTGGATTTTGAAAAAATGTGTAACTACATGGTGTTTTCAAGATAAACACTTAAAAACATTTTTTGAAAATGTTAAAATTGAAAGGATAAAAAAAGATGCACCATGCCAACTACAATCATAAGAAAAGTGGAATGAATATACTAATATCAAACAAGGTAGATTTCAGAAGAAAGAAGCTAGGCAGAGAGAAAGAGGGGCATTTTATAATGATAAAATTTAATTCATAAAAATGATATAACAACAAATATATATGCACTTAATTTTAAGGTATTCAAAATACATGAAACGAAAGCTGACAGAAATGAAAGAATAAATTGGCAAATTCACAAATTATAATTGAGGGTAATTCCATACTCCTTTCTCAGTAATTGATAGAACAAGTAGGTCAAACATTAGTGAAGATATAGATGATTTCAAAATTGCTGTCAACCAACTTGACCATTAATCAAGATAGACCATATTCTGGGCCATGAAACAAATTTCAGTAAATTTAAAATGGATTGATCGCATACAAGAGTACCTGAAATGAAATTAAATTAGACTACAATGAAATTAAATTAGAAATCCATAACAGAAATGTATCTGATATTCTCCAAATATTTGGCAAATAAAAGACAGACATATAATAATCTGAGTCAAAGAAGAAATCACAAAGGAAATTAGAAAATATTTTGAAATGAATGAAAATTAAAGCATATATTTGTAGAATGCAGCTAAGTCAGTGCTTAGAGGAAATTTTTAGCTTTGAATTCTTCTATCAGCAAAGAAGGAAGTTCTAAAATAAGTGGTATAAGCTTCCAACTGAAAAAGCTTATAAAAGAGTAACAAATTAAAGATAAAGTAAGTAAAAGAAAGAAAATAACAAAAAATAACAAATATAAGAGTAGAAATCAATGAAATAGAAAACAGAAAAATAACAGAGAAAAATTAATGAAATCAAATTCTGGTTTTTTAAGAAGAAAAATAAAATTGATAAATTTCTAGATAGATTAATCAGAAAAAGATGACACAAATCACCAACATCAGTAATGAGAGAGAGGATATATCAGACTCTATAGACATTAATAGGGTAATAAGAAAATATTATGAACATCATATTTATAAATGTTTGGTAATTTACATAAAATGGATAAATCTCATAAATGATACAAATTACCAAAAGTGAGTCAAGAAATAGAAAACTCAAAGAACCTTATACCTATTACATACAAATATACCCCTATATCCAGGCCCAAGTGGTTTCACTAGTGAATTTTATCAGTCACCTAAGGAAGAAGTAATAACAACTCCACATAAACTCTTGCAGAAAATAGAGTGAGCAGAAATTATATCACAGTCACTGGTTACAGGAGCAACGCTCTTCCATCAAAGCATGGATTCTACTTCTCTTACCACTATCAATGGCCTTGCAGCATTAGATTTCCCCAGACCCCCTTCCTTTTACAGCACCCGTTATTTTCTCCTACATTGACATGTTTCCATGTGATTGTAAAAAGGCTAGTTTTTCTCCTACATACACACATAATCCACCCCCACACAGCCTTTTCTGAAATCCTGAAAGATGTGTGTGTACCATGTTAGTTTCACAAACATTTACTTTGAGTACCTCCTCAGTGTTAGGCACTGTATGCTTATAGAAGTAAAAGATTTAATTCAGTTGGGGAGGAGACAGAGGAGTGAATAAATAAAATACTGCATAATAAGAGCCATGAAAGAGATATGCACAGGGTGTTATTAAGGAAAAAATGTGGCATACCTTACATCACAGAAGCCTTCTGTAAGGAGGTGAATATTAAAGGATAATGATGATGATGATGATGATGATGATGATTGCAACAACAACAAAACAACTATTATTTATTTTTCTCTTTCTCTATTGACACATATTGCTTAAATGCTTTACACATATTAACAGATCTAAACCTTTCAAAAACTGTGAGGTAGGCACCATTATTATTCTCACTGAAACTGAGAGAGAAGTTAAGAAACTTGTCTGAGGTTACACAGCTAGGAATAGATAGGAGTCAACTGATTGAACAAAAGAGGAGAAAGGCTCAGATGACAGGAGGGACCTCTGCAAAGGTCCAGAGCTTGAAGAAGCACAGCAGGTAGATCAGAGGCTCTGGGCTTTCTTTCCTTCCTTCACAGGCACATTTCTGGAAAGGTAATCTCTACCCTCTACCTCCATTTTCATTTCCTTAGTAGTTCAAAAAATATTCACTGAGCTCCTTGGTGACTCCCTATTCTTTACTTAATGACCTGAAATTTTACCCTGTCCCCTCTATTCAACTTGCCAACAACCTTTTTACTGCTGTAATGAGGTCATTTTTATAACATTCATTTACTTCTGATTCTGTAAGTAAATTCAGATTGTGGTGATGGTTATAAATTTATTTTTAAAAATCATTGAACTATACATTTAAAACAGGAATATTTTTGGTATGTAACTTACACTTCAATAAAGCTGTTTTTTTTTTAAAGTAAATATATGCTCATTGCAGAAAAACTAAGAAATAAAAAGAAATATATTTGGTGAATATCTACTGTAATATATCACTCAGTGTAACAATGTTAACATTTTAGTGATTTTTCTATATACTATATTTTTGCAAGTAGCTGGATATCTCTGAAGTCTTAAACCTGGTACTTTTTTTCACTCAGCCCTCCCTGCTTGGCATTCTATAACACCTTCCCTGCCTCACAGAAAAGGACGACACCATAGAAGTACAGAGAAAATAAAGGAGTCAATTTTTGGCTTTTAACAGTAACCTGCGTGACTAGACTGGGACCTAAAAGCACATCAGAGTCAGTTTTACCCTCCCTGCTTTCCCCGTTCCCACTATCTCTCCACCCCCGGATGAGGACAGACTCCCCAAGTGGGGGTGGGCGGGTCATGAGGCAGAGTCTGAAGTGGTGAAAGGAAATATTTATCCATGGGTTTGTTCCCCAGAAAAGGCCCTCTTTCTTGCCCTGCCTTCTGGACTAAGCCTGGGAGAGGGGGGAAGCATAGAAGCCCCACAGAGCGGTTCTTCTGGGAGCAGGACGGACCAGGCTGTGGGCCCTAGAGCTCGTGGCCACACTGGCACACTGTAGAGGAGACGAAAGTGTGGCGGTGTGTGCTTGTCTACGCAGGCCAGCAAGGCTGCTGCACCTTTTCCTGTGAGCTCACCCCTCTACCCGACCATAGGCAGGAAGAATAAGAAATTTCCTCAGTGTCTGAGAGCAGCATGGGCATAGCAAAGAAATATCCAGCTACATCCCAGGTCTGAAGGGTTTTCAAAGAGCTTCCTCAAGGGATGATGGAGATGTGACCTATATTGGCAACCAAAGATCAGCCGGGACACAGATGTCGCCGTGGATGCCTAAGTGCATAGGTGATAGGGGCATCAGAGGCCCCACCTTGTCCACCATACCAGGCAGGATAGAGCGCCAGGGTACACATGCCATCCTGGGCAAGTGGGCAGTGCCTTAGGTCTGAGGTAACGGAGGATAAGCACCAAGTTTCTGCTACACAGCCATGCGGGGACTCAAAACAGAAACTGCGATCATAGTGAAGCATGCACATCTGAGTTTATGGCCGGAGATTTGTACCCTTTGCAGGTGTATCACTTAAGCTGCTTCCGTGCCCAGTACCCTTGATCTGGTGAGTGGGTGGGAACATGAGACTAAGTCTCTGGGCCTCATGAGGTCAAGACCCCCTCCTCCCAAGCTTGGAAATTAACATTTGACCATCCTTTGGCCAACTGCAGGGTTTAGGAACCTGAAGCAATAGCAAGCCCACTTAGGCCGAAGGAGAGAGAGTGAGATGACTGGGCTGACCCTGGACGGGCTCCAGCCTTGTCACCACTATGAAGCCTGGATGAGGAAGCAGAAGACCACAGAGACATGCAGAAGTGGCACACGGGGACTCTGCTCCCCAGCAAGCACAGCCCAGGCAACCTGCCCACTCAGAGCAGTGCTGCCTCCACACGAGGAGCAAGGGGGCTGAGAGGAGAGATGGGCAGGAAAACAGAAGCATTTTTATCAGTTTCTCCCACTCTGCATTATATCATCAACATTTTCCCATATAATTAAAATTATTTCGAAACCTAATTTTCAAAAGCTCAGTATTTCATCACATGGCTTGAGAATTTTAAAAAAAGTTCTCACAAATCCAGGAAAACACTGATTGTTCTGTAGTCACAGTAACAAGAAGCCATCAGAACTGGTTTTAAACCTGTTCAATTAATCAATGACAACTCGCTTTGGTGAACACACTTTTGCAATCAATCAAGAGGTGTGAGCTCCTCACTTCTGAAAGGTAGCTAATCAGAGATGGACTCACTCCAACCAACAAACCTCTGAGGGCCAATCAATCAGCGACAGTCCCACATAGGTCACCATGCTTCTGCTTCATGACGGCAAGCCATGCCTTTGAAAGTTCTCCCACCCCCACCTGTACTCCACCGCAAAGCCCTACACGAGATCAACAGTGTGCTCTGTTCAGAAGACTGTGCCCGACTGGCATAGTTGCCCTTTATTATAGTAAGCAATGAATTCAGCTCTCTCTTTTTTATTTGAGATACTGACAAGATATGGTATGACTTATTGAACCATTCCTCTATTTCTGGATATTTAGATTATTTCCAATACTTTATCATTATAAATAAAACTGTGGTATATAACTGTATACAAAAATGTTTCATTGCACTACTGATTATATTTTTAAGATAAATTTCAGACACATAATTGGCTGAGGTGCCTATTATACTACATACTTGTAAGAATTATTTTAACACAATCTTTGCCAATATAAGAAGAATTTGTATTTCTTTATTTGTGAGAATAAATGTGCTAGTTGTTTCCATAATACCTATTCTCCCCTTCTTCCACAGGAATAAAATTTTTGGTTGGGCACCTGCAGTGCACTATAAAGACTACATTTCCCAGCCTCCTTTGCAGATGAGTGGGCCATGCAACCAAGTCTTGCCCATGTAGGTGACACGTAAGTGGAGGTGTTGTGTGGCAGCTTCTGGGAGCTTCCTTTAGAGGCAGTCCGTATGTGAACTTTAATTCTTCTTTGTCCACTTTCCATCCCTCATCCTGATACCTAGGCCCCTTTGATGCTACCTTGGACCACAAAGATGAGTGCTACACCAGTGTGATGGCACAGTGGCAAGCTAGATAATAACCTGGATGGCCAAGCTCGTATTTTATGTGTGAGAGAAATAAACTATCTTGTTTAAGCCACTATTTTGGGGGTTTTCCATGTGACTCACTGTGATTCTAATCCTAACAAATACACCTCTATTTATAAGCCATATTTCCCAACTCTCTGTTCTGAGTATTCATCTGCCTACTGGCCACTTCCATCTAAGCTGTCACCCTAACAACATTAAAATTCACCATGTCTACAGTTCTACATACTTGGAGGGTAGGCACTGTGCTACAGTCACTTATCATCCCTCCACCCCCACCCCATACCAAGGTCAGTGTCAAGTGCCTTTTAAATAGTAGGTGCTCAATAAGTGTTTGGTGGTTGAAGTTTTCCTCCCCTTCATGAAGATTCTTAATCTGGAGCCATGGATAGCCTTTAAAAGTCCATGAAACTACCCCCACTCCAAAAAAATTTTATGCAAAGTTCTAGATATACTGTATTGTTTCTGGAATAGAATCCAAATATTTCAACATATTTTAAAAGGACTAAATGACCCAAAGAAGTTTGAGTGGCATTGTCCCTGTGGCACACTGGAACCACAATTCTACCTCCCCCATGGGTTTAAAACCATTACTGTTTCTTCAGTTTATTGGTCCATAACATTTCCACTGCTTTACCCAATTCATTTCTTTCTCAATCTTATGTTGACAATATTCTCCTGACTCCTCTCCCTGCCTCCATATTTAGCCAATCTCTACTCTTCCCTGGATCACTGTTGGTGACTGTCCTACTGAAGAATCTTGCTTACCAAGTCCACACTCCCTGGCCTGGTACTCAAGGCCATCAGTGATATGGAGCCCACATCTCTCTTCTGCTTCAAAAAATCCTCAAACACTGCCTGTACCCTGCTGGGACAAAAATTCCTCAAAGACAGGAGTCTTTGTTTATTCTGTTCACAGATATATCCCAAGGCCAACACAGAACACAACCAATAACTGTTGAATGAATAAATATTTTCTAATACGCATTAATGGAATTTTCCAGACTACTTTTTGCAATTTCTGTTCCTCTGCCATAATGTTTTTCTCTAATCCTACCCATGTACCATGACCAGTTCAAATGCTAACATTGTTTTCTTTGCTCATATCCCTTAGAAGTGATTTATTTTTTGTCCTTCAGTATTTAGAGTCTTGGTAATATGCATGGGTGTTCTATAGTGTTTCAAAAATGTGTCTTATCTTTCCTAATAGGTTATGAACAGAGCTCATGGCTTTGGCATCATTGCTTTGCCTTTACTATTGGCTTGGAAATTATTTAGTGAATCAATGAAAAAGAAGTATATATGGGCTGAATTGGTAAGATTTTTTTATAGCTTTTGGAGAAAAAGATAGCTTTCTATTTCTTCATTTCCATTTAGCATATTAAAGGTAAGGTAGAGGCGAGAGGTAGAAGTGGAAAGGTTTATGAATATACATAAAATATGATTTAACATACTTTATCTTCTATGAGAAGATGAAAGAGAATTTGGGGTAAAATGGAAATTGGACGTAAATGTTTATGAAAGAGGGCATCTAAACTATTTTTCATCTTGGTAAATATAATTTGTTTTATATGCCATGAATATCTTAAGATATTTTAATATAATTCAAATATTTAAAGAAAGTTGATTAGATAAAAATAACTTTTTAAAGATAATTTAGTATCAATTCAAAGAAAATATTACCTTTCTCACATTGCAGTTATAATAACTTTTCCCAAACATTGGACTAAACAATAATATTTTACTTAGTTTAAAACACAAAAGCTAAGTTAAAGATTATATGTATTATTGTACCTTGCCATTTATACGTGCTCAAACGGAATGTCAAATAGTTTCAAGGAACTCTTTATTTTCACTTCCATTTCCTTTAACTTTCAAAATGGATTAAAAATTATCAGAATAAATTTTCTATCTGCTGTTTATTTAATGAAATATTCATAGTGCTTTGCATTCATTAGACACTTAATGTTTATTGAACTGAATGTTGAAAAAAGATTAATCCATCCTTGATTCGATCATGGTAATTTGTTTATGACATTCTCCAAGATCAACTAATTAATCGAGGATTAGCAGGCAGATTGCCATTTACAAGACTTCTGATTATCACATTTCTAATTTCAAAGCTCATTCCTGAAAAAAGTAATCAGGACAGGAGAGTGGCAGGAAGTAAGGGAACATTTGTTGAATACCTACTATGTGTCAGGTAAGGACATACATATGAAAAATATATATAGTTTCTGATGTTGCATCCTAAGACTTTTGAATCTTACTTTGAGTCAAGAATAAGTTCTTAGTTTGATATAATCATTATAAGAAACAGTACTTTAATTAATTCTTTCCCATCATTACATATAAATCCCAAATTTAGAAAATGGCAAACTAATCTAAATAGCAAAAACATCTGCAAATGTCACTGTTCCATATTTAATGACTCTTCAGTTTTAATTTATTTCTAGAAAATTGATTGAATCATTTTAGATAGTTGCTTTACTGAAAATCAGAGCCTAATAATTAGGAACTCCAAGTGTTCTGGTTTTTGTCCCTGCCTATTTATTTTGTAAGAATCCAACAGAAAAGCCACAAACTATTGAAGAAGGAAGAAATTAGATATTAATAGTTTTTGAAGAGGGTTGTGATGTATCATTATCAATATCACTATTTGCTGAGTGATAATCAGTAAATACTAATGAATCCATTCTAAGAAGAAGTGCCCGTATAATCCTGAATTTGGCCCTATTTCTGAATATGCTGGTTAGTACTGGATACATTCTCTGGCCACACAGAGTTAATAATTCTGGTCACTATTGTGGACTAAAATAATACATATTAAATGGCAGTTAACATAAAGAATAACATGGGAGAGTTGATTTTCTTCCCTCACTGTAATTCAGGACTAATTTTCTTACCATTGCAACATATATTTACATGGCTAACACCCATAAATGATCACATAAGATTTACATGCATTTCCCCACCCCACTCACTGAATAAGAAAGCAAACTGTGAAACAAGCTTATGGAAATAGTTAAAGAATTAAGATCTAATCATATTTCAAAGCTCACCCTCAGAGAAGCTCTCTGAAGCAAAGGCCACAGAAACTGAAACTCATTTATTACTTGGGCAGAAATACAAACTTTAAGAGAATGAGGGAGAAAAAAAACTTTACTTTGCTCTAGGGAAGAAGTAACTATTCTCTGATGTGCAAAAAGAAATTTATCATCAAAGACCCAATGTAAATGGGGTCAATTAATTTAAGAATCTCTACCTTCTGTAATATTTTTATTAGTCTGTGACACTTATGCTTTATACCAAAATCTAATGTATGATTAGACAAATGTCAAAGTAAAATGACTACTATATTTAACAAATTTTAACATGCATAATATACACTTTAAATATACTTAATCCAATTTATGTATGAGTAGCATATTCTGTGGTATAGTACTTTCAGGAAGCTGATAGATCTACCACAAATTTAGACTTCAGAGATCAAAAATGGTGATAATGTTCAATGATCAAATGACATTATTTTGTCAAGTCATAAATTATTTTAATTATAAGCTTTGAATCAAGGAGTTAGAAGCCCCAATTTGGCATGCACGTAAATTCCACTAATACTTTATTTATTGTTTTGGAAAATTTTCTACTTTTTGGTTCATTTGTATAAGAAAAAAAGAATGTAATGCATATTAGAAATTTTATGAAATAATATATTTACAAGAAGCTGCTACATTAGATTTTAAGGCAGTTCAATATGAAACAGTGATCTCAATATTTAATAAAAGCTCTAATTCCTATACTGGATTATTTGGAGTTTGGAATAGGTGCTCAGAGGACATTTTTGAGTTAGCCATTCCTAACTAATTTAGTCATTAGCTGTTCCTAATTTAAAATGACCTAGAGCTTACCTGGTTTTCCAGGATCATCTATATTGAGTCTGAATTACTATACCATTTTATTTAAAAATAATATTTGAAATATTTGAAAGCAATGAGTATGATGCCCATGTAGAACATGCCCTATCCCCCATTTAGTCTACAAAAACAAGGTGTCCAGTTGGTTTTGTTACTGTGTGGCTTAATTTCCTATCACCCGGATCCTCAGATCTACTCCAATCATCTTTTTCATTAACTCAAGTTGCTTTGATTGACTATTCCAACAACTGTTGCCAGGTGGTAAGCAATAGAGCATGGTGGTTAAAAGCACAGGCTTTGAAGTTAAACCAACCTGGGTGGTGTGACCATGGGCAAATCATTTAACTTTCTTGGGCATTATTTTATAATGTGCAGATAAAGTGGACAATAAAGACTAAATGGGACTGAGGTTTAGCAGTGTAGGAATGGTAGAAGTTCAAGATGGCAACAGATCAGAGAGTAGTGAGTCAGCACTGGAATAAAGACAAAGACCAGGCTCTTTATGCGTGAGGAAACAGCAAAAATAAAAGGTTAGGCAAGAGTGATCAAAAGAAGAATTTGATAGACTGAGATCTTGGAGGGGAAGTAGCTGAGTCATGTTAGGTCTAAAACATGGCTGTATTTTTGCATGATCTAAAGTGGACAGAAGTTACTTTACTATTGCTGAGCTTACAGAACTGCACGGTCAGGCAGTTAGAAAAGTCAGCTACCAAGATCATTCTTTTACAGTCAATTCTAGTTACTCTTTCTTGTTCATCCTTCCACTTTGAGCCCAAAAGAATTACTTTCCTCAGCTTCTTTATTGGGGAAGTAATTTTCTTCCTGACATGTCCCCAAGACTGCTCTGCTGCTTTTGACAATGCTAATCATTTTTACTTGGAAATGTTAAAATGTGTAATAATACATACAAATGAACAGAACATTTTGAATGTTTATGAAACATAACAAAGAACCCTCCTGAACTGACCAGACAACTTAATATCTAGCATTACAAATGCCAGTGCATTTACCTGTATGCAACCCCAGCACAATCTCCTGACCCTTCCTAAGAATTAATCACTATCTTGAATTTTATTTATTGTCTTTCTTAAAAAATTAAGATATGGGTAGGTATCTCTAACATACTATTTTACTAATTTTGAACTGTTTTACAAACATAATCATGCTTTATGTAGTTTCCTGCAACTTGCTGTTTTTCACACATTATTTTTAAGATTCATTCATAATGTTTACTTTGAAGCTGTATTTCCTTTATTTTCACTGCTTTAGAACATCCAATTGTGTGTGAGTAGATAAAAATAATTAATTCTTTTGTAAATGGGCACTTGGACTCCTCAAGTTTTTCCCTCCATGAGCCATGCTGCTATAAACATTCCTGTACATGGCTTCTGGTGCATATTTGTGAGTTTCTAGGGCATATGTTAAGGTGCTGAATTGATGGTTCATAAATCAAATGGTCAGCTTTACAGGATAATCCCGAATTGTTTTCCAGAGCAACACTTAATATTCTCACCACGGTATATAAGAGTTCTTTTTGTTCTACACCTTCAACCATACTTAGCATTGTCAGACTTTATGTTTTTAATTATAGCTTTAGTAAGATATAATTCACATAGGAAGCTCACAGTTTTAACTGTACAATTCAGTGGTTTCTAGTATATTCATAGAGCTGTACATCTATCACTGCTATCAAATTCTAGAACATTTTCATCACCTTAAATAACAAACCTTGCCAGATGCCATGCCAAAACAAGACTTGCCCCATTGGATCGAGTAAAGATTTTATTACACACTGACAATCACCATCACAAGCATTTAGGAGTATTTTCTGCATTGCATGCTGTTCACCAAAAGGAAGGATATTGGATTATATAAAGGAAACGGTGCAATGATGATGTGATGATCTTTCCCTATGGTGCAATCCATTTTATGGCCTTTGAACATTATAAATCATTAATTACTACAAAGCTGCGAGTTTCGGGTCATGTGCACAGATTAATGGCTGGATCCATGGCAGCAGCCATGGAGAGCAAGTGGTGTTGAAATCGCAAGTGGCGTTGAAATCATGAAAGGTGCTTTCCCCAGCTTGTTGAGAATTGAATATTTTTCCTTGCAAGAAGTGGTCAAAAGCCTGGAAGAACTGGTAGTCAGTTGGTGCAAGGTCTGGTGAATACAGTGGATGACAGAGAGTTTCCAAGTCCAGCCTCTGTAGTTTGAGAGCATTGTCACGCAACATGTGGTCAAGGTTGCCTTGCAAGAGGATTGGCCTGTCTCTATTGACCTATCTCGGATGCTTAATCAAAAAAGCATCCTCATCATTTCGTCTAATTGGTTACAGTAGACACTGCTGTAACCAACCAATCCACCAGGTTTCATGAAGTTGCATTGGATAATATCAGCACTGGAACACCAAACAGACACTATTAGCTTTTTTGGATGAATATTTGGTTTTAGATTGTGTTTTGGCACTTCATCTTTATCTGACCATTGTGCTGAATGCTTGTGATTGTCAAAAAGAATCCATTTTTCATCACACGTAACAATATGGTGTAGAAATGGTAGCCTTTATGGCATGACAGCAAAGAAAGGCAAGCTTCGAGATGATTTCTCTTCTGATGCTTGTTTAATTCACGTAGAACCCATCTATCCAGCTTCTTTACCTTGCCAATTTGTTTCAAATGGTCCAATATTGTTGGAATAGTAACATCAAACCTTGCTGCTAATTCACGTGTAGGTTGAGATGGATTCCCTTCCACTACAGCTTTCAGCTCATCATTATCCACTTTGATTATATTTTCAAGATTAAAATCTCCAGAACAGAACTTCTCAAACCATTGACATATGTGCTTTTATTAGCCACACCCTTCCCAAGCACTTCCATTGATATTTCGAGCTGTCTGCACTGCATTGGTTCCACGACACAACTCATATTCAAAAATAACATGAATTTTTGACTTATCCATGGTTTCACAAAAATTGCTCTAAAAAATTTTGAAAGACAATCAGAAGCCAAAACATGTATTTGAAAGACTTCTACCTTCACAATAAAAATAAAACAAGAAGTGTCAAAGTAAAATGTTAGAGATAACAACTGTCAAATTTAGTCCTTAAGGAAATTGGACATTTTATACTTAATAACATAATAAACCTTCTTGTCAAAAACCAAAAAACCAAAAAACCTATACCCGTTAGCAGTCACTTCCCATTCTCCCCTCCCTCAAGCCACCACCAACCACTAATCCACTTTCTCTATGTATTTTCCCATTCTAGACATTTCTATAAATGGAATTGTACATATAATGTGACCTTTTATCATTGGATTCCTTCACTTAGCATGTTTCCAAGGCTCTTCTATGTTGTGACTTGTATCAGTAAGTTAGTCCTTTTCATTGACAAATCCATTGTATGGATATACCACATTTTGTTTATCTATTCTTCAGTTGATGAACATTTGGGTTGCTTTCACTTTTTGGCTACTATGAATAATGCTGCTGTAAACATTCTTGTACAAGTTTCTTTGGGAAATATTCTTTCAATTCACATGGGCATATACTTAGGAGTGGAATTGCTAGGTCATATGGTAACTATGTTCAACTTTTTGAGGAACTGCCAAACTATTTCTCAAAATGACTGCACCATTTTACAATCCCACCAGCAAAGTATGAAGGTTCTAATTTCTTGCATCCTTGCCAAAACTTGTTATTGTCTGTCTTGTTGATTATATCCATTTTAGTGGGTATGAGTTGGTATCTCACTGTTGTTTTGATTTGCAATTCCTTAATGACTATGTTGAGCATCTTTTCATATGCTTGTTGGCCATGTACATATCTTCCCTGAGAAATGCATATTCAAATCCTTTGCCCATTTTAAAAATTGGGTTGTCTTTTCCTTATTGAGTTTTAAGAGTCCTTTATATTATCTGGATATTAGACTCTTACTTACCAGACATGTGATCTACAATTATCCTCTTCTGTTCTGTAGAATGTTCTTTCATTTTCTTGATAGTGTCCTTTAAACCACAAAAGTTTTTCATTTTGGTGAAGTCCAACTTATCTATTTTTTCTTTTGTCATTTATGCTTCTGGTGTCATATATAAGAATCCTTTGCCTAATCACAAGATGTCATGAAAATTTGACATCTTGTCAAATTTTGTATGTTTTCTTCTAAGAGTTTTAAAGAATTTTTCTCTATAATTTTTTTCTAAGAGTTTCATATAGTTTTACCACTTACATTTAGGTCTGTGATTCATTTTGAGTTCATTTTTGTGCATGCTGTGAGGCAGAGGTTGAACGTCATTCTTTTGCATGTGGATACCCAGTTGTCCCAGCACTATTTGTTGAATTTCCATATAAATTTTAGAATTAACTTGTCAATTTATACAAAAAAGGCAGCTGGAATTTTGGTAGGGATTATGTTGAATCTGTAGAGCAATTTAGGTAATACTGCCATCTTAACAATGAAATCTTCTAATCTGTGAATACGGATGTCTTTCCATCTTCTTTAATTTTTTCAGTGATGTTTTATAGTTTTCAATGTTCATGATTTGTACCTCTTTTGTTAAATTTTATTCCTAAGTATTTAACTATTTTTATGCTATTTTAAATGAATTTTCTTAATTTCATGATCAGATTATTGTTATGTATTGAAATACAATCGATTTTTGTAGATTGGTCTTGTATCCTGTAACCTTGGTGAACTCTTATTTTTCAAATAGTTGTTTGGGTGGTTTTTTGGGGGTGTGATTCTTTAGAATTTTTCTGTATATAAAATTTTGTCATTTGCAAATAGGGGTTTACTTCTTCTTTTCCAATCTGTATGTTTTTTATTTATTTTTTTGCCAAACTTCCTAATTTTTGTCAATCTATTAGGTATTAGGGTCTTGGTTTTCATCTCCTTGGTTACTGATAACATAGCAGTTCTTCATATATTTATGAGCTACTTATATTTCCACTTCTGTGAAATGCTGTTTTATCTTTAGCCAATTCTTTTATTAGGATCTTCTGTGCCATTTCTGACATATGCCAAGTTTATATATATATATATATATATGGCTTTGTTCATGTGCTCTCTATTCAGTTTCTTTGGTCAATCTATCTACACCTGTACCAGTACCAAACTGATAACTTTTATAGCTTTACAACAAATTTTGATCCTGTATTTGCAGGGGCAAATACTTTTTACTTTTTCTTTATCAGAAGAATTTTGGCTGTTCTTGTACTTTTGTTCTTCCTTATAAACTTTAGATTCATTTTACTGGATACATCCATGAAGTTGCATTGAATCTATAGGTTGAATTGAAGACAATTACATCTTTAAAATACCTAAGGTATTCAAGATATACTGAGTATATCACTCCATTATTTAGATCTGCTTTAATGTCTTTTAACAACATTTTATCATTTTCTATAAACAAGGCTTATGCACATATTCTTAGATTCATTCCTAGACATCTTCTATTTGCTATTTTAGTGGAACTGTTTTTAAAGTTATATTTTCTATTTGTTGCTGGATCATATATTTAGCCAACTGTAAACTCTCTTATCTTTTCCTATAGTTTGCAGATCCATTTAGATTTTATATCTGGACAATCATACCAGTGAATAATATCAGGTTTGCTTCTCCCTTTCTAATTTTATTGATATTATTTATCAAGTTAAGGATGTTCCCTCCCATTCCTAGCTTATTAAGATTATTCATCACAGACAGGGGCTGAATTTTACCAAATACTTTTTCTTCACCAGAGACAATCATATGGCTTTTCTCCTTTCATCTGGCAATATGATGGATTATATTAATGGATTTCTAACATTAAATTACCCTTACATTCTTGTATTAAATCCAGCTTGGTTGAAATGCATAATGATTTTTATATACTGCTAGATTCTAATTTTTTGTTAGAAATTTTACACTTAAAATTAAATGTGAGATTGGTATGTCATTTGCTCTTTACTGTCCTTGGCTGATTTTACTGTCCCTGTATGATATATAGATATTATATATTATTGGAGTTATCTGGTCCTTGAAAGTTTGAACTTGACTATAAAATCATTTGGGCCTGATGTTTTCTTTAATGATTTAAAACTAAATATTTACTTAATATCCACAGAACTATTAAGAGTTTTCTATTTCTTCTTCATTCGATCATATTTCCTAGAACTTTTCCCATTTTATCTAGATTTTAAATTTTATTGGCATAAAGTTATTTATTAAATTATCTTATCTTTTCAATCTCTTCTGGATCCATAGTCATTTTCCCCCATTTCCTCCTTTGTCTATTTGTACCTTCTCCCTATTTTTCTTAACAGTCTTCTAGAAATTTTTTTACTAGTCTTTTCAAAGAATTAAACTTTGTTTTGCTGAATTACTCACTTTCTATTAAAACTTGGCATCCATGACATTATTCCCTCATGGTTCTTGAGGCACCTCTCTGACAAATGCTTATTGATCTCTAGCTAATTTTAAATAAGAACTGCCCCATGCCATCTGCTCTCTCCTTAGTATAGCCACCCACTTTTAAAATACATTCATTTAAAATACATTTTTTTTCATTCTTATTTCAGCATATTGTGGGGGTACGAAAGTTTAGGTTACGTATAGTGCCCTAGCCCCCCTGCCCCCCGAGTCAGAGCTTCAAACGTGTCCATCCCCTAGATGGTACGCATCGCACTCATTATGTATGTATATACCCATCCCCTCCCCCCCCAACATCTGCCCGACACCCGAATATAGTTTTAAACCATCTTTTTGTTGATGTGACTTCCAACTCTTTATCTATAGCCTCTATGTCCCTGTGATCCAGACAGCTCTCTGAGATGTCCCACAGGCACTCAACTAACTGAACTCAATCATTTCCCCTTGAATATGTTACTCCTCATCTTAATTGGTGGCACTCTCATTTAGACATCTAAATCAGAAACTCAGGAGAGTTTCTTAGAATCCTTCTCTTCCACCCTTGACAGCCCTGTCAATTTTTACTTCTGGGTTCTCATCTTCTCTCTCTTGAATTCTTACAACAGCCCTCTAACTGGTTGTCCTATTCTTTATAGATACTTTATTTTTGCTTTCTGATATAGATCCACCTGCCACCTCTCAACTGGTGTTCTATGTAAAGTGTGAATATGATCATATCACTTTGTAATTTTAAAACCTTTCATTGCTTCTTAGCAAATACAAAATCAAGTTCAAGTTCCTTAACAAGGCATACAATGCCATTCAGGTCCAGGCCTTTACCTCTCCAGCATCATGCTTCTCTACTTGCCACTCTACCCTTTATGCTTCTGCGAATACCAGATGATAGCTTCTGGAATATTCTGTTTCATACCCTGTGTTTTCATCCAATCTGTTTTGTTTATTTTTTTCATGAGTATCTTTCCTTTCCCTGCTGGGGAATCATCTCTCAAGAATCATTTGAACATCATCTCCTCCAGGAAGTCTTCCACAAAATCTCAGTTTGGGCCAAGTCCCACTTCTTTATCGGTCTGTACACATAATTATTTTATTGCTCATTATATTATATTGAAACTATCTATCTGCAACTAGATTGACAACTCCTTAAGGGCAGGGGCAATTTGTTATATAGCATAACTCCTAGCACCTAGCACATGATAAGATTCAAATTTAGCTTGAAAGAACTGGACTGTAGCCCACCCTTCTGCTCCAGGTCCATGCCATAACTGTTTCTCAGCAGGCTCAGTATGCCTCCCTGGAAAGGAGCAGCAGCTGAAAGTGACCAGAGGGGCTGAAGAAAACAACATGGGCAGACTTTCCCCTTCCCTGCCTATAGAAGGAGCTGGCAGCTTGAATCCCAAGAATCCCAGGCAAGAGCAGAGTAGACAGTTTGCTAACCAAAGAGTTTTAATTTGAGAATGCAACATGGGAGATGGGAGGCAGGACTTCTTAGACAGGGCCAGTTCTTGGCATTTGTATCCTAAAGCAGAGTGCCATGTTCAGCTTTGTAAGAAGAACCAGAAGCAGGGACTGTGAGGGATTAGGGCTTCCAATAAACCAGGCTACAGGTTAGGGCCTGATTGAAATCCCAGCATGGATTTTCTATGAAGGAAACTGAGACCAGGTACCCAGGCAGAAGCCTGTGGAATAGATACACATGGTGAGGACTAACTAGGGAAGACGAAGACCATGACTACAGCGCTTCTCAGGGGTCAGTTCAGTCCAGGCCCAGTACTTGCTGAATGTGCAAGCCACATTTCCACCTCTTGGGGAAGCAGCCTCCATAAACTACCAGCCTGAGCCTACCCAGCTTCAGTGATTGGATCCAGTCTAAGTGCCCTAAACCATTCTCTCTGCAGTCTTAACCTCTTCAGTCCTCAGCTCCTTTGACTCCCTGCACAGAAGTAGCTTGAATTAGGACCTATATTTTCTAAACATATGGGATCAGGTCATTCACTGAAAGCTCTAATTGCTTTTGATTTTTCACAGTGATGCTTTAAAATAGTGGCTCCATCTTAGGAGCCTTGCACCTAGAAGGCATCACAGCATTATCAGAGGACATGAGAAAAAGCCTGTTAGAAGAGCTTGGGGCTTGTAAATAGAATTTCTATGATCTTCTGCTGAGTTCTTCAAACTGTTCAGTTTTTCCCAACTAGACCTTGGCAGCATCACTGCTAAACCTTCCATCTTAGGCTAACACCCTCCCTTGGGGATATACATGACATAGGCAGTCATCAACTGGTCTTTTATTTCCTTTCAGACCAAAATCAGCACTGCAGGCTACCATATCTATATCCCAATTATACTTTATTCTGATCATCCCATTTGAATGGAAGGGAGGTTTAATCTTCATATGCCTGGGGGGATTTGTTTAAGTCTAATGTCAGATTGATTTATGACAGCATTAGTGTAAATCTTCTAGATTTCACAAGAGGGAAAAAAATCAATAAAAGTATGACAATCGGAGACTAAAAATAAAACAAGGAACCAAAATCTTGAGAAATAATTTTGTAAAGCTTAAATGTCTATTAACAGGCTATTAGCATTTAAAAATATTTCTCCAAACAGGATTAGAATAAAGAAAGTAGGAGAGATGACTCCAGAGTGAAAGGAGAAAAATGCTTTTGAGCTTTTTCTACTGAATCAGGATCACCAAGATCTTGTGGCCCAGGAATCTATATTAAAAGCTCCCTCTCTGCTTCTGATAAACAGCCAAGTTGGGGAACAACTGTTCTAGCTAATTGAGGCTACAACTGAGGGCACTCTCCTAAATAAAAGTATAAGGACAGTAATTTACCTAAAGCACATAATTTCTGCTAACCACTTCTGCTATATTATCTCATTTCTACTATAATTTTTCTCTGAAAAAAGGCCAACCAGTTGAGATTGGTTGTTCTAAATAAATGAGTATCATCAACTTTGATAACCCCAAAAGAGTTTCTATGGTAACACAGAATAAAGATAATAACCATCAAGATCGAAATAATCAAGGCTGCTTAGTGAGCTTAAACTGGCTTACTTTAATGGTTTTAAATGCAGTAAAAGGCAAACGGTTCAGCTCCAAGGAGTCAGACAGCATTACTACAAGAGCATTTAACTAATTATGTGGCCCCCAAAAGCCCCAAATAAAAGTAAAATGGAATATATTGTTTAATCACGAAAGCAATTAAAATACATAAATATAATTTTCACTGATCCCACCACTCTCAGCATGTAATTATTTATCTAATTCAAGTCATGCAGCTAGGTGTTAGAATTAACTTCTCTGAACTAAATACAAAAATAGAAAGTCATTTTGGGATTTGATTCTCATTCATTTTCAACCAAATATCCAAATTCATTTCAAATTCGCACAAGAACTGCAACAGCTTTACCTAAATCAGTTTTCTACAAGTTAAACATCCCTCCTACACTCAGATGTGATTGTGGAACTACTTTGATCTTTATTCCCAAATTTATTGCTCCATGTAATCCATGACAAAATATAATGTGATTTACTATATCTCTATATGACAGCCCAGCAGCTGACAGAACTTAATAATTTAGCATAAGAAAAAAACCTTCTGGCACCAAAATACACAGAAGATCATAATGGGGGCTCTTTAGTATCAGTTTACAATGAAGCCTATACAAGCTGATCATAAGAACTTCAAAACAATTCTTTTTTTTTTCCTCACGCATCTAATGAAGGAGATTTTTATTCCATAAACATGCTTTGTAGCTGCAAGCAAGTAATTTTGGAACATTTTGCTTTTGTTCTCATTAAAACAATGGAGGACTAGTCACATACTGATGTCCTTTTCTCAAAGAAAAGTACTAAATTTCTCCTTTTAATTTCAAATAAGTAAAGAAACACAACATATGGGAAACTAGAATCTCTGAAAAAGTAAATTTACATTGTGATATGATATATAAAAAGCATAAATTAGATCATTAGGCACTGTATATAGCATTATCAGAATTAAGTGAAATCAAGACCTGTTTCAGGAGTTGCTAGGACTGAAATTTCTCTGAAATTCCCTCTCCCTGATGAGTCTGCATCTATGGCAAGGAAAGATGGCCCTTAAATCTCTTTTGACTTGAAATCTCCAAGATCCTTAAGACTGCTTTAGGAATTTTAGCAGTTTTCTTCTTAACAAATGAGAATAATTTAAAGTCTATAGTTGATATGAAATATACAAACTCAATAGAAGAAAGTTCCTAAATTCAATCTAATTCTAGTGAACACACAAATAAAACATAATTTACCTGCTTTTATATCAGAAGCAAGAATGAAAATTAAATGGATTCACAGTAGAGATGGTTCCTCTACCCACACCAAAGCAGTATGTCCAGTTCCTTTGAAAGGAAAGTTGACTGTAGATAACCTAAACTGCTTTGTACAGAGAGACCTAAATTATATCCATTTTCATTCCTTGAAAATCTGATTTCTAAACTTCAAGTAGAAGACAATATTGCAAATTAATAGATAAGCATTTATTGGGCCCCTACTGCACACTTTAGATCACTTGCTGCCAAACATGTCTGTGCAACAGAACTCACCAGCCCCAGAGATTCCTATTGAGCGCGTCTGGGGTGGGGACCACACAATTCTCGTTTTAACAGTCTCCCAAATGCGTCTAACCCTCAGTCAGGGTTTGGAGCTTCTATTCTAAAACATTACTTAACTGTTCTTGCAGTTTGTACTATACTTTTAGATCTTTTAGAATTGTTTGGTGCTGCAAACAGCAATTAATATTGATCATCTACCTACTTTATGTGTTTTGTAATCAAATATGCAGAAAAATACAATTTTTAGATTTATTGTACAACTTTTCCACTCCAGGTGATTTTAAAAATTTGTTCGTCCAACTCTTGCAAGAACTTACTTTATCTCATATATTCTCTCTTTCTTTTTTGCCCTTGAGGCAACAGGTGGCAAGCTCACCTGAATCTGATTTGCTAATTTTTGAACATAGACACATTTTCTTCCATCCCTCAATTCTTTCTTAGTCTATCATTCATGAAAACTGGTTCTAAAATTGAGATAAATCTCTACCCTCTAGGCTTGTTAATATTAATATATTCTTAAGTTCTAATAATTTTTCTACAGAAAATACCATTTGTATATTCCTGGAAAAGTTCTGCTGGGAAGAATAATCTTCATTGAACAATAATCCTTCCAACTTCATTACCTTTCTCTTACTCCAATTTGACCTATACCTCAATTCTCTGTGAGTGCACCCATAACTAAGCAATGATTATGCAAAACAACTACTCTTGATGAAACACAAAGAATGATCATTTCCTTGAATAATTCAGATATTCTCTTTCTGCTGAAACTTTTAATTCATCTATTCAACAGTTATTGAATGCCTGCTACATGCTAGGCACTCTTCCAGGCACTGGGGACACAGCAGTGAATAAAATGGGCAAAATTCCTGCTGTCATGGAGATTAAACTCCAGAGGGGAGTAATAATTGTTCTACTGGCACACACAATCCTCTTTTGAAAGGTAAACTCACTTAAGGCCATATTCCACTTCTTTTGCATTTTTGTATGCATCCCATGACAGACAAAATATTTTGTAAACAGTAGGAAAAGGGTAAATATTCATTAAAAGAACAGATAAATCAATCTCTTTTTTATCTTCAATCTTTTTCCTTCCACTAGCTCACTCCCTTTGCCCTGTACATAAATATCTGAAGACACCACTGTCTCAAGCTACTTTTCTCAGTTTTTCCTTTCCTTCCCTGTGTAGTGCATACTAAGAGTAGTCTGTACCTACTATGGCTACTCTCTCATTTCTTTGTAGCCTACCACTTTATTGAAATTGGTTTGCTGAAAATCAACAATTATCTACAGGAAACTCCTCCCTCCCCCACCCAAAAAACTCCCAATTCTTCAGTACCCTCAATCTTTCTAATTTAAGAAAAATATTTCCCAATACCTGCTAGAATGCTCCAAACATTTTAGACTGAAGTCCACCATCTCCTTGTTCAAATGTGCTTATTCTCAATGCTTCCTTGTGGGTTGATAGCACAATGACCTTGGACAATCTCTTCAAGTGTCCCCTTTCCTTTCCACCAACACCAAGTCAGGAATCATACCTGAGGCTTTATACCTCTGTCTCCTCTTTTACTACCACTGTCCTAGCCCCAAACCTGTGTCACTTCCCTAGACAACTGCAGTCATCTTTCAATCAGTGTTCTCTTTCAACAATAACAGTGATCATTTAGAATGTGAGATCCACAAGGGCAGGGACTTTATTCTGTTTTGTTCACTGATATATTCCAAGCGCATGAAACAGTATCTGACACATGGCAAGTATTCAACAAACATCTGTTGAAAGAATGAACAGATTCATTCTATACTTCCTAAGTGCCAAGCATATGAAGAAATTTTGTACATACTCTCTCATTTGATCAACTCACAGCTTATAAGGTTGGGACTCCTCTCTTTATTTTATAGGAGACAACAACCACCACTGCCTGCTGAACAAACTGCAGGGATGCATCTACAGCAGGTAGGATAATACACCAACTCTGTATATATTTTTTTCTACTCATTGATCATTACTTTAAAAATTAGCAAACAATACCTAAGGAATTATTAATATTTAAATTTCTTCTAGGTAGAAATCAAATACTAAATTATATTTTAAAATAACCTCAAACACCTCATATAGTTTCAAAATATCAGTTAAAGTAGAAGATGGAAAAAATCTATAGACCTTTAATATTGGCACCTTGGTCACCATATTAACACTATCTTGGATGGTCATCTTGGGATGTACTATGATGTTCATCTGGATACTATGGCTGATTTTCACTAGCACTGATTTCAGATACTTCTATTCCCATTTGTTGGCTCCCATCATGAGTGGTTCTGTTGGAGCAGCATAACATTTGGGATCATATACTTGCCTGCCAGGCTCAGACACAACTTTGTTGATACCTATCTGCAGAGAGAGGGTTGAGACATCCACTGATTACAATGTTAGTTTCTGGACATAGATGTGTTTTGTGGTACTTGGTGACATCTAACATCTAAGCCTGGCTCATTTGTTAGTGCCTGTTTGATGGCTTATTCTTGTCTACTCAAAAAGTTTCTTGGTTTACAATTTGGGAAGATCAAGATACCAGCTGATCTCTTAGGCTGTCATACTCACCTGGCTACCATATTTGTTTATCTCATCTGCAAGTTCAGCTTATGATTTTCCTTCATCAAAATGCCTTGTTTTTTCTGCATACTTGACTCCAGTGTCAGCATAGTTTTGACCTGGGTCATGTTTCTAGTCTCAAAATACTACTTGCTTAAAAAATGTCCAGTAGCTTCATATCATAAATCTGAATAGCTTAGAAAGGAAGAAACAGCTAGTTTGAGGAAGACTCATTGAACTTCTTCACTGAATTTCATTAAGTTTGGAGAGAATTAAGTTGTCTTTTAAGCCCAACTGAAAGTTGGTTCAACACTCATGATAGTCACCTCTTCTGTGCAGCTGTGAAAAATCTTCTTTTGCCTGATAATTATATTAACACAATCTTGTTCTAGACCCTTAGAATCCAGAGGAACGGCCCTTGATGAAGAAGGTCGTGGTGGTCACCTTAGAGAGAATATCTCAAAAAAGTAAAGAAAAATAAAATTAAAAAAAAAAAGTGTTGTGGTGTTTCTGGCAGGAGGGGAGGCTGCAGATGGGCCTGAGGGTCTCGCACACTCCTGGCTAAAGTGGGAAATAATGAGAGATGCTCACAGCTTGCTTGTCTAGCACCCCTGGACAGGACCCAGTGGTGCATGAGTGTGGAGCCTCAGCCAGATGGTCTGGCTGGGTTTGAAGAGCCTCAAAGCTACCCTTTGCTCCTTGCCCATGCTATTGGGTATATAAAATCAGTGAACAAATTGAAAGCAGCAGCCATCAGCATAAAGGACAACATGAAAGAAGACGGAGGAGATGGAAGAACTATAAAAAGGACAGAAAACTGGACTGACAATGTGGGTCACATTTATTGTAGAGAATCTTTTATGTGGTACCAAAACATTCATAATGGTGACTCTGAGTTGATGTCTTCAGCACTTTTTGTTTAAAAGAGTAGGGTATTAAGTAGAGCATGTTAGAAAAATATCCTTCAAAATGTTAAGTTTTGGCACATGTATAGGGATTACATTTTAGTTATTTGGAAACTGACTAGGGGAACATTTTATTCCTGGACAATATCTGATAAATGAGGTATTCCTGTACTTCTTTTTATTTGGCTTGAAACTATCTCCTTCAAATTCTTCTAAACAGTGCTTTGTTGAAAAAATAATCCGAATTAACCTATCCATGGTATTAAAGAATCTGATCATAGAATCTCTCAATCTTCTGCCTAAAACCAAAACTTCCAAAAAATCTTCATATGAAGGCAGCTCATTCTCTTTACCACTTTATTCTGTTTCAAATGTTTACCAGTTCTGTATTATTTTCAAAATTTTGAGCTGCATTATGGATACATTCAAATCATATTTGATATATTCAGATCATATTTTATACAAAAGCAGAAAAAAAATTGTTTTGTTTTATTCTGTTACCAGAGAGCTAGAAGTATCTGTGTCAATATTACTGTTGGTGAAATCAAGACCCAAGAATTATCCTTGATAAAATCTTTTCAGTCTCAATTAGGGTATTATAGGTAAAAAAACATTTAAAAATCCATCTATCTATTAAACAAATTTGTATCAGACACCTGCTATGTGCCAGGCAATGTTCCAGGCATGGAAAAAACAGCAGCAAATAATAAAAAATAAATCATAAGAATTGAGAAGTAATGTGGAGAAAAAAGGTAGGGTACAATAATAGAAAGTGATGGGGGTATGCTAACATTTAGGCAGAGAGCAGTGGTCACTGGGAGATAGGAGACCTGCTATGTTCTCAATGTGTCCCCCAAAGTTCATGTGCTAGGAAGTTAATCCCCAATGCAACCATATTGAGAGGTGGGACCTTTAGGAGGTGAATTAATGTCATTATTTCAGGAGTGGGTTTGTTATAAAAGTGAGTTTGGCCCTCTCTTGCTCTCTCTCACTCTCCGTTGCCATAGATGCCTTCTGTTATGTTACGATGCAGCAAGAAGGCCCCCCACTAGATGCAGGCCCTTGATCTTGGACTTCCCAGCCTCCAGAACCATGAGCCAAATGAACTTCTATTGCTTACAAATTACTCATTTTGTGGTATTCTGTAATAACAGTGCTAAACAGACTAAGACAAGATCTGAGGGTGAAACCGAGACAAAGAGAAAAAAATTAGTTTAAAGGCCTTAGGTAGGAACAAGTTTGGCATAGTTGTAAATGGCAAGAAAGCCACATGCTGGGTCTGTGTACTTGAGGGGGAGAAGAGTAGGAGATAAGTTGGAGAGATAGGCAGGGGCCAGATCACATGGCACTTTGAGGGCAAAATTAAAGACTTTCCCTTTTGTTATAATAGCGATGAGAAGCCACTGGAGGGTTTTGAGCAGGGGAATTACACAATCTCATTTATTTCCCCAAAGATCTGGTTGCTGTGGAAATAAACTGCTGGAGGAAGCAGGTGTGAAAATAGGGAGACTAGGTAGGAGCTACTGCAACAGTCCAGTCAAGAGTTGGTGTTTTAGACTAGGGTAGTAATGACAGAAGTAATAAGAAGTGATTTGATGTGGGATATATTTTGAAGATAGAATCAGCAGGACTTTCTGATAGGAAGAATGTGGGTGTGAAAGAAAGAAATAAGTCAGGGATGACTCAATACTAATTATTGATTTGAATTAGACTGTGAGAGAATCAAGAGTTCTGTTTTCAGAAATACTGTCGGGCACAGTGGCTCAGCCTGTAATCCTAGCACTTTGGGAGGCTGAGGCAAGAGGATTACTTGAGGCCAGGAGTTTGAGAAATATTAAGTGTGAGATGCCTATTAGAATTTCAGGGAAGATATTTAGGAAGAGATTGCATACAAGTCTGGAGCTCAGGGAAGAGACCAGGGCTAGAGATACAAACTGGAAGTCATCAGCATGTAGACAGCATTTAAAGCTTGGGACTGAGTAAAGAAATCTTAAGGGGGTGGGAAGATGAGGTGGGGCCAGTAAAGGAGGTGGAACAGGAGCAGCTAGCCAATTAGGAGAAACCCCTGGAGAGCACAATGTTCCTCTTAATTGATGATGTGATTAAAGTCTATCAGAGAGGGAAGGATCAATGGTGTCAAAACTGCTCAGACGTCAACTCAGATGAAGACTGAAGACTGAGCATTGTATTCAGTGCAGAGATCATTTGTGAACTGGACAAATGTTTCAGTGTACTGAAGTGGCTAAGAGACTCATTGCCATGGGTGAAAGAGAGAAGAGAATATGAAACAGTAGAGCAAGTAAGTACACAGCACTTTTGAAGACTCTGTTTACAAAGATAAACAGAGAAATGGTACAATGGTTGAAGGGGGATTTGGCTATTTGGATTGCAGCAGAGCATTTACTGATAGTTGAATATCCATTCCTCCTCCCACATCTCCCCCTCCCTGTACACACTTCCTAGTCCCTTGCAGGTAGGTGGGGCCCTTTGTCTAGTTCTAGCTAATGGGCTGTGAGGGGAATATGTGTAACTTCCCGGCCAAAGCCCAAATGGATGTGAGTACTTCACACCCTCTCTTCTCCAGTCATGGGTGACTGGTGGTATTCAGGAAAATGCAATCTCTCTGTCAACCAACATTGGACGTATAATCTGCAAAAGTATAACTCACATTAAATTAGTGATAATTAACCATTTTAGACCTACAAAAGCAGCATTTTGTTATTGTTTCACTTAATATATATTTGCTGAGTTAAGCCACTGAGATATGGGGGAAATTTGTTACCATGGTATAATTTAGCATAATTTGGCATAGGTGATCAAAGAATTCTTCAAAAAATACCACATTTTTATGATTTTGGAAATAATTTAGTAGGGAGAAAAATAATATAAAGGGAAGGGTGGATAATTACAGGAGAAAAATCCTTAAGTAAGAGTGAGGTGTGTAGTACACTAGTGAAAACACAGGGAGGCACACATTTCCTTAAGTAAGGTATCCAATCACCCTAAAGGAGGGATTGTGGAACATATAGATACAGATGTACCTGGAGGGTAGATTTGTGATGGGTGAATAAAGTAGTTCTCTTTTGTTTGCTTCTACTTTGTCAATGAAATTGAGGTCATCATCTTAGAATAGAAATGGAAAGGCAGTGTTGGAGGTTTGAGAAGCAAAGAGAGATGTGAGATTTTCATAGATAGTGGAAAAATGAATTAACATTAGTGCTGAGGGCCAACTTGAGCTTTTTGTCCTTAAGTTTAAGTGAAAGCAGTTAACATAAGAGAAGCTTAAACCACATTCAGCTGTTTAGATACAATAGTAACATACATGAGTCTTTTGTGTAACCAGCCTCGGGATTTGCCAGTGAGGAAAGTGGAGGAAAAGAGGGTCAAAGGAAGTTGAGGGTCGTTTAAGGGAGTGAGTACACTGATGCACCATGAAATCTAATCTGGGAAGCGAAGACAAAGAAGTCAATGGAAAGTGAAAAATGGTGATGTCAATGGATTTCTCTATAGGGCAAAAAACTGTTAGAGTGAGGATGATAACCTAAGTGAGTTAGAAAGATGGGGATGGGGGATGGACAGAGAGAGTGGAATGCCTGAAACCAAGATTTTGAAGGTGGTACAGTTATTGGAATTGTCAAGGACTATAGGTCATATCCTTAACAGGTGGCTGAGGTGGAAGAGTGATGAGTTCAAGTATCTGAGAGGCCAGTGAGTTGCAATCATCCTCATTAATGGGTCAATCCATTCAATGTCATCTTGGCTATGGACAATTCTGATTTGAGAAATGACATTTTGTTTTTTCCGTACCAGTTTTATCTTATGCAAGTTATAGCCATGAAGGTCAAGCTCTATGAATGAGATAGTGTGTGAAGCAATTTCTAAATTTACAAGAAAGGTGTTATTTAATTAAATGAAAGTTTTTAAAAAACTGCTTTTCTTAACTTTTAGAACTGAAAACTAAATGAAGAGCCATGCATTTCTTCAAAAACAGAATGCTCCATTTTTGGTCTACAACTCTAAATCGAAGTGGCACTTTACTACTAAAATACATGCAAAATCATTCTAGTTTTCTTTCCGTCAGAAAAATACATATTTTTCTGTCATTGCTGTTTTCCAATTATATGTATTAAAAGCAATTTTTTTCTTGTAAAAAAAATCTTACTTTCCCTTGATTTTAATTTTCTTTGTTCTCCAGAGTATTTACATGGGAAAAATGGTGTTTCTCCCCTGTAGATGATTCACAGTTAAGAAAGGAATAGAATTGACTTATATTGCATTGCTCCATAAGAGACCCTAAGAGCCCACAGAAAATTTTTCCACATCTATCAAAATCAGCAGTCCCATGCAGCTGACAAGGGTACCTACAGCAATCAAACAACAGTCAACCCATTTATAATTGAAGGTTCTTATTGAACTATTTTTGGTTCCTGTTATATATTATCTCCACAAGAAACCAACCAGATTAAAATGAAATATTACAGTGAATCAACAAAACTTCAGTTTTATTTAGACAAAAGGCAACCTTCCAAACAAGCATTCCTAATCTCTCAAAGACAATGATAAGGCAATCTGGCAGCTTTCAAAAGTCAAAGTGACTTTCAAGCATTGCTATTTAAACCAACAGAAGTTTCTACATATGTCAATGCAAAATTTAAAAAGAGAACTAACACTTTTAATAATAAATGTATAAAACTAGAATTTGTACAGAATAAGAGTTTGTTTTTAACATTTCTAGGATCAAAAACAAAAGCAGACATTGCTTTTCTAAAGCCATTATTAAGCAGAAAAATTATTCATATAGAAGTAAAAATCAACAATGCAAATTAAAGCACAGAGCAAAAATCTAGAACATAACATTATTTCAAATAATAAGATAACACACGGGTGAGCATTTCCTCTGAACCTACGTGACCAGCAGGACATTATAGAAGGGTTACACTTCTGGTCATCCTATACAGAAACACTAAGACTTGGTATCTGTCCAGGGACAAGGCCAATAATTCTGCTAGAAAAGGATAAGTGGATCTAAGATCAAGTCCAAAGTGATCAAAAAAGAGCTAAAAAATTAACCAGGTAGCAAATACTCAAGGAGACTAATCAAGGTAGAAACAACAAACAGGTAAGCGTACTTGTGAACAAAGGAGTGGGTGGGTAATGAGGAGTGAGGCACCCAAACCAGAGTCTAGTTGGAGAATGAGGAAATGTAGCAATAGGCATGAACTGCCACCTCGTGAGCCAGGAGCTGCTTCTATCTTTCGCTCATGGTGACCTATCTGAGCCAACGCATAGCAGGATTAGCTGGATAACAGTATGAGAAGCGAACAATTCCTGGCATAGATTTTGGAGAAAGATACACTGGAGTATGGATCCTAGTTCTACAACTTGTGGCTGTGTAACTCTGAGCAAGCTGCTTAATTTCTCTGAGCTTCAGTATTTCCAACTACTTTAAGGCAATAATAACATCAAAGGGTTGTGAGAATTAAAATGGATAAGGTATGTGAAGGTGCCTGACACATGGTAGGCACACAATAAATATCTTCTTCCATTAGGCCAATACATACTGTACATTGCTTATCAATTGTTTAACTCATACTAATTATTTTCAGGAACTTATTTGAGCACAGGGAAGTGGAAAATTGACGATCTGTGTTGTGTGACCTTAAAAAAATACAGAGGAGATAGTTCATTTTTTTCATTACATTGAAAATGTCAACTTTTAACAAGAACAATTCTATTTAAAAATCTTACAGGCCGGGTGCGGTGGCTCATGCCTGTAATCCTAGCACTCTGGGAGGCTGAGGTGGGCACTTGAGGTCAGGAGTTCGAGACCAGCCTGAGCAAGAGGGAAACCCCATCTCTACTAAAAATAGAAAGAAATTAGCCAAACAACTAAAAATATATATAGAAAAAATTAGCCGGGCATGGTGGCGCATGCTTGTAGTCCCAGCTACTCGGGAGGCTGAGGCAGGAGGATTGCTTGACCCCAGGAGTTTGAGGTTGCTGTGAGCTAGGCTGACGCCATGGCACTCTACTCAGGGCAACATAGGGAGACTCTGTCTCAAAAAAAAAAAAAAATCTTATATTTCCTGATCAAATTATTGGAGTAGAAACAAGAAGGGAAAACAAAGTAGTAAACAAAATAAACATTTGCAAATGTAAACTCAGATTATAAATACCTTTATCCACTAAAAGTGTCCTTTTCCCATAATAGAAAAAGAGACAAGAAAGCATGAAAAGTTAAAGTTTAAAAAGACAGTACCCATGTAAGAGAAGGGCAGACTCTGTTCAGAGAGGTTACGTGTCTAGGGCTGCTTAGTTAGTTACTGACAGAGGCTTCTCTAGAACCCACACCTCTTCCTTCATGTGTGTCTAATGCTCATCTGTCCCAAAGGAGGAGCCTCAGGGAAGTCTTTCTTGGTCCCAAGACCAAGTTGTCTGCTCTGATATGTTCTCATAGCTTCCTGTATTTCCCTTCTCAACACAAGCTCATACATATTATTACCATGTGTATAATGGAATGGTTAAGAGCACAAGTCCTGGTGTCAAACTGAGTGTGAATCTTGCCTCTTCAAATTACTGAACATATTTAAGTCTCTAGCCTCCACAAAAATAATAAAAGCACTTAATTTAGAGAAATGTTGTGAGGAGACATTAAGATAAGCCTTTACAACAATGCTTGACACTTGTGGCAATAAATGTTGGCCATTTTTATTATTAGTCAGTAAGAATAATTAAGGCAAGGAATGCTTAATACCGGATGGTCAACAAACACACGTGGAGCTCCTTCTAAAAGTAATATAGGATGTGTCCCTTGTCAGACATGTAGTGGAATTGCAAACCTATAAAATTAATAACCTGTGAAAGTAGTTGTGATTGTGTTTGTTAATCACAAACAAGAAGGCAGTCCTTGCTTTGTGCAGTTCCAATATGCACAAATTTTAATTTCTATGGTTTAGTTAAATAAATCCAGTGTCCCAACAACATAGCTAAAATTTCAGTTACCACAGTACATCTTCTGTCATGAAGAGTGATTGCACTTGAGGCCAAGAGTTCAAGACCAGCCAGGGCAACACAGTGAGGCTCCATCTTTACGAACAATTTAAAAATTAGCTGGGTGTGGTGACGCACACCTATGGTTCCAGTTACTCGGGAGGCTGAGGTGAGAAGATTGCTTGAGCCTAGAAGTTTGACACTACAGTGAGCTATGATTGTGCCACAGCATTCCAGCCTGGGTGACAGAGTGAGGCTCTATCTCTAAATGTAAATAAAATAAATAAAAATAAAAATAAAAATATATTATCTTCTTACTCTTGAGTTATAAGAGTTCTTTATATGTGCTGGATAAAATCCTTTATCAGATATATATTTTGCAAATATTTTCTCCCAGACTGTGGTTTGCCTTTTTATTAAGTTTTAATATTGATGACGTCCAATGTATCAATTTTTTATTTCATAGTTCACACTTTTTGAGTCCAATTAAAGAAATGTTTGCCTAAGCCAACATCACCAAAGTGTTCTCTTCTGTTTCCTCCCAGGGTTTTATACTTTAGCATTGATTTCAAGTTAACTTTTGTATAAGTGTGAGGTAAAAGCTGAGTTCCATTTTTTCTCCACATGGACATCCAAATGTTCAGAACTATTTGTAGAAAGACTATCCTTCCCCCATTCATTATCTTAGAACATTTTTGTCAAAAATCAATTAACTATAAATGTGTAAGTTTATTTCAGGACTCTATTTTATTCCATGGATAGATATGTTTATTTTTACACCAATACCACATTCTTTTTATTACCATAGCTTTATAGTTAGTCATGAAATAAGAAAGTATAATTCCTCCAACTTTGTTCTTTTTCCAAATTGATTTAACAATCGATGCTCAAATGAAATTTAGAGCCAGCTTGTCAATTTCAACAAAAAAACTGCTAAAATTTTTATTAGGACTGTACTTAATCTAAGGATTAATCTGGGGAAAATGACATTATATTAGGTCACTGACCATGAAATGTCCAATTTCAAATCAAAAGTTTAGTTTATTTTCTATCTCAAACAAGAAGCAATACAATTAATCAAAGTATGCACCTAAACTATCGACACAGTTTTGCCATCTTAACGGTAGCTTGTTTATGCCAGCAGCGAAGAAGCCTGCAGAGCAAGTAGCAAAGAAGTCTCAAAAGGCCTTTTCCACAGCTTACTTAAAATTGAATATTTTTCCTTGCAAGAAGTGGTCAAAAGCTTGAAAGAAGTGGTAGTCAGTTGGTGCAAGGTCTGGTGAATACAGTGGATGACAGAGAGTTTCCAAGTCCAGTCTATGTAGTTTGAGAGCATTATTTGTGCAACATGTGGTCAAAGTTGTCTTGCAAGAGGATTGGCCTGTCTCTGTTGACCTATCTCAGCTGCTTAATCAAAAAAGCATCCTCATAATTTTGTCTAATTGGTTGCAGTAGACATCACTGTAACCAACCAATCGACCAGGTTTCATGACATTGTATTGGATAATATCAGCTCTGGAACACCAAACAGACACCATTAGTTTTTTTGGATGAATATTCGGTTTTAGATTGTGTTTTGGCACTTCATCTTTATCCAACCATTGTGCTGAATGCTTGTGATTGTCAAAAAGAATCCATTTTTCATCACGTGTAACAATACGGTATAGAAACAGTAGCCTTTGTGGTATGACAGCAAAGAAAGGAAAGCTTCCAGACGATTTCTCTTCTGATGCTTGTTTAATTCACGTAGAACCTATCTATCCAGCTTCTTTACCTTGCCCATTTGTTTCAAATGGTCCAATATTGTTGGAATAGTAATGTCAAACCTTGGGGCTAATTCATGTGTAGGTTAAGATGCATTGGCTTCCACTACAGCGTTCAGCTCACCATTATCCATCTTGGTGTCGGGTTGCCCACGTGGCTCATTTTCAAGATTCAAATCTCCAGAATGGAACTTCTCAAACCACTGATGTACTGTGCATTCATTAGCCACATCCTTCCAAACACTTCATTGATATTTCGAGCTGTCTGCACTGCATTGGTTCCACGACAGAATTTACATTTGAAAATAACACAAATTTTTGACTTATCTATGGTTTCACAAAAAGTGGTCTAAAAAAATTTTTGAAAGATAATCACAAGCCAAACCATGCATTTGAAACGATGAAGATGTGCCTTCACAATAAAAATAAAACAAAAAGTGTCAAAGTAAAATGTCAGAGATGTCAACTGTCAAACTTAGTACTTAAGGATATGGGACATTTCATACTTAATAACCTAATACCAAGGTTGAGTCTTCCTGCCTATGAACTTGGTATTTCTCTCTATTTAATTAGATCTTTTTTAATATATGTCACCAAAGTTTTATAGTTGTCAGTATACAAATCTTGCATTTATCTTGCTAAATAAGTGTTTCACATTTATGATGACATTGTAAATAGTATTATTTAAAATTCAATTTCCAATTGTTCATTGCTAGTACATAGAAATATAATTGATTTTGCATATTAACTTGGTACCCTGTGATCTTGCTAACCTCATTTAATAGTTCTTGTAGTTTTTTATAGATTTCTTTTGATTATTTAAAGGACATGCTGTCTAGAAATAGACACTTTTACTTCTTCCTTTGATTTGTATGCCTTTTATGTCTTTTTCTTGCCTTGTTGCACTGGCTAGGACCTTTAGAATAATGCGTAACAGAAGTGGTAAGAGTGGAAATCCTTGCCTTGTTGCCAATCTTGGGAAAAAATAATATAGTCTGTATCATTTAGGTATAATTTTAGCTGTAGATTTTTCTTTTTTTGCTATATGCTCTTTATCTTGTTCTTTGAATGGGTATTAAACTTTATCAAAATGCTTTTTCCACATCTACTGAGATGATATCATTATTTTTCTTTTTTAGTATTTTAATATGAGAAATTACATTGATTGATTTTTGAATGTTGAACCAACTCTGCATTCCTGGGATAAACTCTACTTGACCTTGCGTGGTATCCTTTTTATATATTGCTGGATGTGACTGGTTAATATTTTGTTAAGGATTTTTTTGTCTGTAGTTTGTAGTTTTCTTTTCTTACGATATCATTGTCCAGTTTTGTTACAAGGGTAATGATAAGTTCATAAGGTGAGTTGGAAAGTGTTTCTTTTCTATCTTCTTAGACAATTTATGTTAAATTGGTAGTATTTCTTTCTCAAATGTTTGGTAGAATTCACCAGTGTAGTAATCTGGTTTAAAATGTATTTGCTCATCTATTCATTCATTATTCCTAAGCTAATTCTATAAAGATATTGTTGAAGCAGGTGTTTATAATTCTTCCTTTCAGTAAATGTTAGTAGTTACTTGCATACAGGGATTGCCAAATCCTTGTGAAAGCAAAAAATAAAATGTTACAAGGCTTTTGTTTATTTCCTACCTCAGTTAAAAATATTTTGTGTGTGAACAGACAATATAAGTAGTGATGTATATATGATATATAATATATAATTAATTTTGGATTAAGTATAATATTAAAGGCTATTTTTAAAAGACAAAAGGAGATTGTTATTTATTATTTAACAAATATAGATATTCAGAATATTAACTAATGCTCTTCAATTAATTGAGTGGTTAATTAAACCACCTAGTTTATGAGAACAAAACCAAAATATTATCTAATTAAAAACATTACAAAACAGTGGTTGAAATACATGATGTGAAGAGATGTATGCGGGTGAAAGAGCCAATAAATATTCAACTGAAGAAGATTACAAGATGGTTTCCTAAATAACTTTCTTCCTTCCTTCTTGAAAGATCTGATCAAAGCAAAAATCAGACTCCTTTCATGTTAAAGTAAGTTCTTGTTTCATGTGACTTTTTAAAAATCTAAGATTTCTCCAAGATTTGTCTATTAAAAACTGTACTATTTCTAGCTTCTGAACAATAAAGATTCCGTTTATAAAAGTAGACAATTTTGATTTGATTCTATTCATGAGGTCTCATAGGGTATTTCAAAAATAAACATCAATTTCAACATCTGGATTTTTGATTAAAGTTGTTTCTAACTCCTTGCCCATATAAGGCAAATTTTAAAAAGATGGTACAAGGCAGTTAAAAATCATGCCAAAATATCACTCTGACTGGCAACTTTTATAGTTCTTTATTTTCAGCTTATAACCTAATAAATGAGATAACATGGAAATTCTACAGACCCTGCCAAATGTAGTTTACTTACCCTGGGTGAGTTCTTTATTTAATTTGAGCTATACTATATTGGGGCTATTTTATTCTTGGCTATATTTCATGGGAAATAAACTACTTTATAATTTAAAAAAATTTATGCTAAAATATATTTTGACCCTTTAGGTCCTAATCAATGATGATTTCAAGAATTTGAACTGATGACTTTTAAAAGTTTATTGCAGTGCATCTTGTTTTAATTTTGATGCTCTTTTTACATTTGCTACTGGAAAATGTAGAGTCAAATTGAGGTTCCTCAACAGGTGGTATAAAACCCTTAGCATGCATTGTGTTTTCACAAACCTTATCTCTAGCTTCACCTTTCTTTCTTCTGTTTTCAGTACTTAACACATTGCCTAGCTCACATTGTTGGTACTCAACCAACAACTTGAATATGAAGTTTAACTGAATTAAACTGGTGATGTGGCAATTTACAAAGTAATTTAGAAAGTTAGGTATCAATGTGATATACAATGAAAAATAATTACACATTTCTTTTTCCTTCACTAGAAGTGGTTCTAAATGTACAAATATTAAAATATTTAATTTGCATACCTCAGGTAGGCAGCCATTCATTTAAATATTGTGAAAAAGGTTTTTCAAAACATTTTGTTAAAAATAGCAAAGCCCTCATTGCAGAATATCAAAAGTCACATATTTTAAGATATCAAAATCTTAAAAATTTTTAGCTCTTTAGAAATAGAAAATTAATGAAAGATAACCTAAGTAACATTTCATACTTCTTTCTTTTCCTTATCACTCCTCTAACTTCATTTCTCAGTATTCAGTTCCAGTGGATATAATTATCATCAAAAGCACAACCTGAAGCAAAAAATCTCTCAAGAATTATACCAAATTAGGCAATGTTTGGCAAATCTTAATTTTGTTAGAACTTTCTTCTCAAGGTTAATATAATGGAACTATCATGTGACAAGGTTATTTGGGGACATCTCTATTTAATCCCTTTTTAGATGTTTGAGACTAAATGATTTCAACTCCAGAGAAAATACTACTATAACAAGGTTTTGGTTATTTAGCATAGTAGCATTCAAACAGCAAAAATTTAATTTTTGTTACAGCAAATACTATCTGTTTATCAATTTATTTAACGCCCAAATAATTTCTCAAACCTTGTAAGTTTGTGGGTTCTTAAAAAGAACTTCTGGAGGTCAGATTGACTTCTAATACATTACGTCTCACTCTAATAGTCATTCTATTTTTAGAAAAATTATAGTCAAAACAATACCTATTATGTCTCCCTTCTAAGAAAAAAAATTATGTTCCATGAGGATGTTGTTGAAGATGTTAATTAACCACATTACACATGTCCTCTTTGTGTAAATTTTTCTCTAAAGATTTCAATTCCAAGAATTTGAACTGATGACTTTTAAATGTTTATTGCAGTTCATCTTGTTTTAATTTTGATGCTCTTTTTACATCTGCTACTGGAAAATGTACAGTCAAATTGAGGTTCCTCAGCAGGTGGTATAAAACCCTCAGCATGCATTGTGTTTTCACAAACCTTATTTCTAGCTTCACCTTATTTTTTCTTTTATTTTCCCTTAGATCTGATTCCCTACTTTAAAAGAACCTTGCATTTAAAAAGTCACCTTTGATTTCCAATATTTTCTCCCCTAATGATATGAAACAATAAAAATGAAAACAAAATGAAACTCCACACCCTTGGAATAACTTAAAACCAGAAAATAACAAAATTTCAAAGTCACTGTGAGCAAAAAATGAGATAATTGTATCAGGCAAGATTCACCAATGGACAGTAAAATTAGTGGGCAAAAGTCTAAGAATACTCGCATAGTCTCAAAGTATGTCTCCCAAGATATTTTACATCTTACAAACAGAAAATGAATAACTTTATAGCACAGAAACCTGACAGATATCACCTTAACCAAGTTATCAATTTTAACCTCACCAGTAATAACCAAGTATCCCTTCATATAATGCACTTGAGAAAGGCACAATATCACTTCTGTATTATTCTTGCAAAAAATGCATAACCTCGATCTAATCATGAACAAATTTTAAAAAGTCAAAGTGAGAAACATGCTACAAAATAACTAGCTAGTCCTCTTCAAAAATGTCAAAGTCATGAAAGATGAGGAAAGATAAAGGAACTGTCACAGTTTGAAGGAAACCAAAGAGATATGACAACTAAATGCATGTGAGATCCTGGCTTGGGTCCTAGACCAACAAAAAAAGAACATTAGTGGACACACTGGTGAAATTAAAATAAGATTTGTAGTTACTTAATAGTATTGTACCAATGTTAATTTCCTGGTTTTGGTAATTTACTATGGAAAATGTTAGCATTAGGGGAAGCTGGGTGAAGGATGTATGGGAATTCTCTGTACCATTTTTGCAACTTTTCAGTAGGTGTAAATAAAAAGTATAAAAATTAAAAGTTTAAAAAATCACCTTCAATCTTTTTTAGAATAAGTGAATTTTCATAAACAACTACTGTCTGACATTCTCCCAATTTGTTGTAAGCTCATAGCTTCCCATTTTTTCCTCTTTAACTGCCTCAGAAAATTCTTCATATCCAGCGCCAATTCAAATATTGCACTTCAAGGCCCATCTTTTCCATAAAACATCCTCTGATTACTACAGACCTTCTCAAGTTTCCCAGCATTATTCCCTAATGTATTTAATAGAATTTTACTATGCATGATTAGATATTTATTTTTTATTTATATTTCTCATTATCACTACAATAAGAAAAGCTCCCAGAAAACAGTGACAAAGTTACATTATCCTTTTGTGATCATCCCCAGTACTGAGCTAAGTATACAGTAAATGTTTGTTAAATATATATTGACTCATTCACTCATAAATTACTAAGGACACTAGAGATTCTGAAGTTCACACCATTCATTTACAGCCTCTCTGTGAAATTAGACATCAAATATAAGACTAAATGGACCACTAGTTATGATCTAAGTATGGCAATTTTGATAATTTCTTGTTCTTAAGAAGTCTCTAAAATGTATGACACTTCCTTCAATTTAATAAAGTAGTTGGAATTGAATAAACACCATAATTATTAGAATTAGAATATTAGAATTAAAATAATTTATATATATAGGCCTAAATTCTAAATCTTTAAAAATCTGTAAAAAATTAGTCATTCAATATTAATATGAAATGTGTAACAACGTATTAATATTGCTTATTCATATTAATAAGCAACTGTCACATATTAGATTCAAAGATACCGATGTTTTAAGAGATATTTTCCATGACCCAGGGTTGCTTCCTTAGAGTATTCATAGGATGTCTACTGATCTGTTAAAGTCATGCAGTGGGAACAAATGTCCATTTTCTTTGCCAAGAAAATACCATAGATGAATATTAAAAACAGTTCTGTAGCCAAAATTCACATCTGCACATACTTAAAAATGTAGCTCTTCCTTTTTTTTTTTTCTGGACAATAATTTGTAATACATTCTGAAAAACACAAAAATGTAGTACAGTACTCTCTACACCTGGCTGGGTAACTAGTGTTTAGCTATAAGTGCAGTGATACAAGCTATGTTATTATTGAAATTGATCATTGTACACTAAATTGTGGAAATATGTATACATATGTATATTATTAATAGTAACTTTTTTGGCATTTATCTCAGGCTTATTTATATATAGAGAGAATATAAAGTTCAAAATATATTCTAGTGGTGTAACCAACAAATCAAAGAAAATAAAATATTTTTAAGGTGAATATAATTTAAAACATGGAAGTTAAAGGGATTTGAATACTTAAACTTCTCAACTATTAAACTAATATTACTTTTAAAAAAACCTTTTAAAAAGTCATTAATACACTGAGAATGCCAGATATCCCAAACAATGCTTTCTAAAAAATTTTTAAATATGTGTGGAGAAGAAATATATTTTGGCCTAATAGCAAAGAAGAAAATATATTGGGCCTGACTTCTATATTGCGATTTGCAAAAATTTTGTAACATTTAAGTAGTCAAGGCTCTCAATTCAATAGAATATTTAGAATATACAAATAAACAATATTATTTTAAAATACTGTTATATTATTTAATTTTAAAAAGAATGATTATGGAGAGTTAAGATAAAAATAGCTGTGTCTTAAAAATATGCATTTAAAAAATTTAAAAATACCTATCACTTTTCCTTTCCCATGCTTGTTTATATTATTGTCATTTTTAAAAATCATATGTATGTCATGGGACACAACAAAGTACAGTCATTCCTAGGTATCTGTGGGGGACTGGTTCCAAGATTCCCACGATACCAAAATCCACAGACGCTCAAGTCCCTTCTTTAAAATGATGTAGTATTTGCATATAACCTATGCACCTCCTCCTGTATACTGTAAATCATCTATAGATTACTATAATACCTAATACAATGTAAATCATTATTATATTGTTTTTATTTGTATTATTTTTATTGTTATATTTTTATTTTTTATTGTTTTTTCAATTTTTGAATATTTTTGATCCATGGTTGGTTGAATCCAAGGATGCAGAACCCACAGACACAGAGGGCTGACTGTTAACTGGGATCTTACTAATGCTCTTGCCTCCCTATATCATACATGCATTTTCTCTGGCTCATTTGGTTCTTCATATGCTAGATTTGTTTTGAGAAATCGTTTTCCAAATTCATCAGTCTACTAATAAAATATACCACTGTGAAAAATAAAATATATTGATATATGTGACATAATTAAGATAAAATTAATCCCTCATAGGGAAAATTATTAAGCAACATGCATTTATCTGATTATCTATGTAGAAAATCTCAAGAATCTACCCAAAAAAGGTGACTAGAACTAATAAGTGAGGTTAGAAAGGTCACATGGTATAAGATCAACATCTAAAAATCTTTTATACTTTTATATATTAGCAATGAACAATTGAGAATTGAAGTTAAAAACATGAAATGATTAGATATAATTTAGCAAAATATGTGCAACATCAATATGCTGAAAACTAGAAACACCTATGAGAGAAATTAAATAAAATCTTAATAAATGGCAATATCTTTCATGTTCATGGATCAGAACATTCAATTTCATTAAGATTTCAATTTTCTCCAAAGATATAGATTCAACACAATTTTCTTTAAAAATCCCAGCAGGATTTTGTATAGAATTCATCATGCTGAGTCTAAAAAAAGCAAAGGCAAAACATTTGACTGAGCAAACAATTTTGAAAAAGATCAGGTTGAACAAGTCACACTACCTGTCTCTAAGACTGACCATAAAAGCTACAGTAATCAAGACAGGGTAGTATTGGAAAAGGACAGACACAGATGAACAGAACAAAATTAGACACTTCACTAGTAGATCAAACATATATGATCAATCGATTTCCAACAAAACTGCAAAGGCAATTCAATGAAGAAAGAATAGTCATTTCAACAAATGTTGCTGAAACAATTGTGTCTTAGTCTATGCCTTGCACCATTCTCAAAAATCAACTCAAAATGGATCACAGACCTAAATATAAAACCTAAAACTCTAAAACTTATAGAGGAAAAAGGAGAAAAATTTTGTGATCTTAGATTAGGTAAAGATTTCTTAGACACAACACAAAAAGCATGATGTATAAAAGAACAAACTGATAACCTGAACTTCACAAAAAGTAAGAACCTCTGCTCTTTGAAATACACTTTAATAAAAATGAAAAGTCAAGCCATTCACTGGGATAAAATGTTTGTAAATCACGTATCTTATAAAGAACTTGTATCCAGAATACATAAATAACTCTCAAAATTCAATAATTAAAAAATAAACAACTGAATAAAAAATCAGAAAAAGATCTGAATAGACATTTCACCAAGGAACATATTTAGATGATGAAATATACACACAAAAAGGTGCTGAAAATTATTAATTATTGGGGAAGAACACATGTGACAAGATACCCCTGTTAGGACAGCTAAAATAACATTACAAACTCATCAATACCAAGGGCTGGCGAGGATGCAACGTAACTGGAACTCTCATACATTGCCGGTAGATATGCAAAATGATACAGCTACTTTGGAAAACAGTTTGGCAGTTTCTAATAAAGTTTTAAAAACATATTTAACATACCATCAGCAATCTCACTCCTTGCTATTTATCCAAGTGAAATTAAAATTTATATACACATAAAACCTTTATATGAATGTTTACCAATCCAAATGTTTCTCAGCTGGAGAATGGATAAACACACTTTTGTACATTTATATAATGGAATATTACTAAGCAATAAAAAGAAACGGGTAACTGCCACACACAACAACAGGGTGAATCTCAAATGCATTATGCTAAGGGAAAGAAGCCAGACTCAACAGGCTATATGCTGAATCGTCCATTTATATGACATTCCAGAAAAGAAAACTCTATAGTCACAGAAAATAGATGTGTGGTTTCCAGGAGTTTAGGCTCAAGAAAGGAAGTGGGGCTGATGACAAAGGGTCTAGAGGAATATTTGAGGTGACGGAACTGTGCTTTACCTTGATTTAGTGATGGTTTGTCAGAACTTACAGAACTGTATACAATTGTATGCAAGTTATATTTGTTTTAAAAAGAGAGGAGAAGAATACTAGAAAGAGCCTGATTTCTTTTGAGCTGGTGTGAGGAGGAGGAGGAGGAAGATGCAAACAAGTGACATCTTTGAGTGAGGATGATGAGTTACCAGGTCTTCCAAGCAGAGGAAACAACACCTGAAGCCATGAAGGGAGACTGTTCACATCCTATTTGTGGAAAAGGGAGTTGTCTGGGGTGAGCATAGCAAAGATGGTATTTGGGGTGACGGAGATAGTTAAGAAAGGTATTAATGCAAGAAGATACCAATTCATATCCATTATGATGACTATTATAAAACAAAGTGTTGGCAATGATGTAGAGAAAATAGAAGACTTCTGCATCACTGGTAGGCATATAAAATGGTACAGCCACTATGGAAAACATATGGCAGTTCCTAAAAAAAATAAAAATAGAATTATCATATCCACCAATTCCACTTCTGGGTATATACTCAAAATAATTGAAAGCAGGAACTATTATAGAACAGATATTTGCACACCCTTATTCACAGCGGCAGTATTCATAACAGCCAAAAGGTGGAAACAATTCAAGTGCTCATCAACAGGTGAATGGATAAACAAAATATGATATACACATACAATGGAATATAATTCAGCCTTAAGAAAAAGAGGAAATTTTGACACATGCTACAACATAGATGAACCCTGAAGACATTATCCTAAGTGAAATAAGCCAGTCACAAAAAGAAAACTACTATATGATTCCACTCATAACAGGTACCCTTGAATAGTCACACACATAGAAACAGAAAGCAGAATGATGGTTGCCAGGAGCTAGCGGGGGGAGAGTAATGGGATTACTGTTTAATGGGTATAGTTTCAATTTTGTAAGATGAAAAAAGTTCTGGAGATGGATGGTGGTGATGGTTGTATAACAATCTAAATGTACCCCCTATGACACTGAACTGTACAATTAAAAATGGTTAAAATGGTAAATTTTATGTGACATATATTCTTCCCCAACTTTAATTCATTCAAATAAATAAATAAGAAAGAAAAACAAGAAAAGGTAGAAAGGAGAAATGGGATTATGCAAATCCTTGGACAGACTGCTAAGAAGCTGTGACAATTTCACTTTGTTTTGGGCAACGGAACTTTGTAAGTTTTTAAGCAAGGGAGGAAACGCCATTAGCTCACAATCTACCTCTTCCAGAAAGTTCTGTCTGAATCCACTTGCTCCCACTCCCCAGACTCTAGACACCTGAGTTGTTTCCCACATCATGCTGTCCAGTAGATCTAGGTGATGGCCCCGATTTCAGTTCAATGTGATCACAGCTTGTTCCATCATCCCCACTCTTTCAAAATTCATCTCCTTAAGGGGAGAGTCTGTTTTTATGTTACCAGAGCCTAGTTCAGCTCAGCAAGGAGATCTGATTTTTAGCATGGCCCCTATCTCCAGAACACAGAGGGTGTCTCAGTCTTACCTTGTTCTCCTTGAGGCCAGATGGTCCTGTGTCTCTCAGGGGCCTCAAGCTTCCAGCCTGCTCTTTCTCAGGGGCATTATAATTTTCTTCTCTCATCCCTATCAGTCCCAAGGCTTGGTTTTCCTTGCGGGATGGGCAGTCCAAAGTCAGAGAAGACCACATCTCCTTTGGCTTCCATTAAGATCCCATAAGCAATGATGACAGCCCCTGGTTCAGGTTCAGAATGGGCAAAGCTTTTGCTTATCTTTGATGCTACTGAGAGCACAGCTTCCCTGCCCTGATAGAAAGGTGATTGGGCCCAAGTGGTAAGAGTATTTGAGAACCTCCCCCAACCTCTCAAATAGGGGTAAAGAGGAGCTAGTGACATCATAATTATACTGTTCATTCCTGATGTCAGCTGACATGATGCCAGGGCTGAAGGGCCAGCACACCCTCTTCTTTGTGACTCTGTTCTCCCAGGGGCCGAAGAGAGGAAGCAGGCTGACGATGCCCTAGGGCTTAGGGACACGGTAAAAATATGACCAGATGGTGACTTCTGTACACCACCATTCATCCGAGAAAGTGTTTATAATAGAGTACATTTAGAAAATACAGAATAATACAATTCAAAAGCACATACAATCCCATCCCACAGAGAAAGGAACTAGTATATTTCTTTACATGTTTTCCTGTGTGTAAACTTACATATGGTTTACTTTCTTGCTCTCACACCCCATATCAAATCCATTCAAATTTAGAAAAGGAAAGGCAGAGAGGAGAAAGCCGTGTTGGCTCTCACTTTAAAATATATCCAGAATCTGACCACTTCCCCTGCTACCACTCTGGTCTAAGCGACTATCATCTTCTCTCACCTGGATTACCAAAGTTGCCTTCTGATTGGTTTCCCACTTTTGTTCTCATGCAGCTAGAATGATCTTTTAAAGCCTAAGTTAGATCATGGAGACAGATTCTCCACAGAAATAGAAAAAAAATACTAAAATTTGTATGGAACTACAAAAGACCCTGAATATCCAAAGCCATCCTGAGCAAAAAGAACAAATCTGGAGGTATCACACTACCAGATGTCAAAATACACTACAAAATTATAGTAACAAAAACAGCATGGAAAACCCAGGAATAAATCCAGGCATTTACAGCCAACTCATTTTCAACAAAGGCATCAAGAACTTACATCAAGGAAAGGACAGTCTTTTCAATAAATGGTGGTGGGAAATCTGAATATCCACATGCGTAAGAATGAAACTAGACCTCTATCTCTTACCATATACAAAAATCAAATCAAAATGGATTAAACACTTAAATGTAAGACCTGAAACTATGAAACTACTAGAAGAAAACATTGGGGAAGCACTCTGGGACATTGGTCTGGACAAAGATTTTTTGGGGGTAAGACCTCAAATAGAACAGACAACTAAAGCAAAAATAGATAAATGGGATTATGAAGCTGAAAAGCTTCTGCACAGCAAAGAAAACAATCAACAGAGTGAAGAGACAACCTACAGAATGAGAGAAAATATTTACAAACTATCTATCTGGAACACCAGCTCTCTACCAATAGACACAAACCAGATTCAAAGTAGCAACATGTCTCAGGAGGAATTTCAATCATGGATCATGAACAAGCTGAATCTTATGCAAGAAATAATCAACAACTATCACAAAGAAACTACAAAGAAAATCCAGGACATGGAAGAAAAATTCACTAAAGAAATAGAATTATTGAAGAAAAATCAAAATGAACTCCTGGAAATGAAGAATTTATTCAGGGAGGTTCAAAACACAGTGGAAAGTCTCAAGAGCAGGGTAGATCAAACAGAAGAAAGAATCTCAGAGATCGAAGAT
>CM052441.1:137568730-137599520 GCA_028533085.1 Varecia variegata | reverse complement strand
AAAAAAAAAACTATCTATCTGATAACAGATTAATATCCAAAATATATAAGGAACTCAAACTACTCAATAACACAAAAACATATACTGTAAGTAAAAAATGAGCAAATGATTTGAATAGACATTTTTCAAAAGAAAATATAAAATGGCCAACAGGCATATGAAAAAATGCTCAGTATCACTAATGATCAGGAAAACACAAATCAAAACAATAATGAGAGATCATCTCACTTAAGTTAAAATGACTATTAAAAAGACCAAAAAAAAAAAAGATGCTGGCAAAGATGTGGATAAGGGAGAACATTAGTACAATGCTGGTAAGATTATAAATTTGTACAGTCACAGTATGGAGGTTTCTTAAAAAACTAAAAATAGATCTACCATATGATTCAGCAATCCCACTGCTGGGTATATATCCAAAAGAAAGGAAATCAGTATATCAAAGAGATATTTGCACTCCCACATTTACTGCAGAACTATTCACAATAGCCAAAATATGGAAGCAACCTAAGTGTCCATTATCAGATGAATTAAGAATATGTAGTATATATACGCACAATGGAATATCATTCAACCATAAAAAAGAATGAAATTCTGTCATTTGCGGCAATCTGGATGGAACTGGAGGTCATTATGTTAAAGTGAAATAAGCCAGAAAGGCAAATATCACATGTTCTCATTCATATATGGGAACTAAAAAAGTTGTTCTCATTAAAGTAGAGAGTAGAATGATGGTTACCAGAGGCTGAGAAGGGTAGTGGGGAGAAGACATAAAGAGAGGTTGATTAATGGGTACAAAAATACAGCTAGATAGAAGGAATTAAGTTCTAGTTTGTGACAGAACAGTAGGGTGAATATAGTCATCAATAATTTATTATATATTTTAAAGAACTAGAAAAGAAGATTTGAAATGTTCTCACAACAAAGAACTGATAAATGTTTGAGGTACTGGATATCCTAATTGTCCTGATTTGATCATTACATGTTGCATGCATGTATCAAAATATCACATGTACTCCATAAATATATACAATTATTATGCATAAATAATTTTTAAAAAGGTTTGTAGAATTATCAGCACTAATCTTAAACACACACACACACCAAGAAACAAACAAAACTCTCCAAAACTCAAAATGAATAAACACACACACACATACACCCCCCCACATACATACACACACATCCTCCCCATGAGACTTAGGGCACAAATACCTGCTCTTTTCACTTGCCCCCAACTTCTGAGTTTAGATATCAACCTCTGAAGATGGCAAATAAACTGTTATGTTTTTAACAACTTCTCAAGTTAAATCACTATCTTTTACTGCACTGACCTAAGAGGTTTTTGTTTATCCTAGGTAAAAATTTTTTCACTAAGAGCACCCAGAAAGAAAACCAAAATTTCTGGTGAATGCAGAATGCCCATTCTTTAATAGTTTTATTAGAATGTTAAAACTTAGGCTACAGAATGATAAGAGAGGATTAATCCTGTAAAATTTAAATGTTAATTTTAAATATAAACAATGATTCATTTATAATTCTAGATTGTATTTTCAAATAATCTTAATATAAAATATACTCTTTTAATTTTCTCCAAGAAAAGCATAGTTTTCTAGCCTAGGGACACTAGACTTTGAAGTTAAGCTATTGATTTCCTCTCCTAGATTGCTAGAAAATAGGACTTCTCTTTAACATGCAGCAAGAGGCAGAGGGAGAAAGAGCAAAAGATTCTCTAGGAAACTGTAAAAGCCACTCAGCCGGGAGCAGTCCATTTCCATCTATATCCATGACTCCATGTTGACACTGAGCTTTGCAGTCCCACTCAGGTAGGGACGGTAGACCTTTGACAATGTAAATATGCAAGTATGAATAATGATAGATACCCTGCTCTGTTTGTTTAATAAACAAATGCCCCAGACATTATTCCAGCATTTATTTAGTGGACTTATTGTGAAACATGTGGGGGCTGATGTAAAAAAGAAGAGCTGGGGGCTGATGTAAAAAAGGAAGAGTCTAACGAACGTCTATTTCTCTTGTTACGTAAGCAGATATGTAAGCACATTCCACTAAAATACTTGATTTGGTTTTGTTTGTGCATTTTGTCAAAATGATAATAAAAGTCTTAGGTTTTATATAATACCTTTCATTATTCAAGAAAGGTTTACAATTGAGGTCATTTATAGACAAATTACAATTTGAAATCTTAATATAAATGAACAATTTATCACATTTAAATTATGTACACATCATAAGTTTTCCAGGTTGGCATTTGAGTTTTCTTTTAATCTTTAAATTAATTTATTCACATGCTTGGAGATGCCATTATCCATTACATCAGACTGTAGCTTATACACCCAGAGGAAAATGCCAACTTTAAGTTCATTGACATTTGTGGAAAATAAAAATTATACTGGATGTTGTTTGTAAATCAATTTTTATAAATCTAAACTATTTGAGGATAATATTTAATTTAAAATTTAAGGATATAAAACTTTACTTTTCTTAGCAAAGGAAAAACTCAGGGAAAAGATCAAAGTAAAAAGAACAAAATTGAGATTAGAAATCCATTTTAAGCTAAAATGACAATGTCTTCATAAGTTAATATTAATCCTTTAATTATAAATTTCAAAGGTTTAAGTAGTTTCTATGACCTTAGCTTTGAATAATTATGCCATATGGAGCTTTTCTTAAATTTGAAAAAGATGCTGAATTGTTGTTCAAAGCCTTTTAATGACTTCAGGCTGGCAGAATTCCAGCATAATCTTTCAGATACGACTTAAAATTACAGACCAGGAACCCAAGGTGGTAAATGCTATGTCAAATTTGTAAGAGCTTTTTACTTACAGTACCTTGCAGAAAATGTTTGATATGTTGATATATTTATAAATATCAAAACAGGGAGCTTAAAACAACTATTTATAGTGGAGAATTCACAGAGAGAAAGATGCAGAGATTAGACTAAATATAAATAAAATTATTTGTGTATCCTGGAATTAAGAGGCAAATACCAAAAATATTTTCCACAAAGATAAGGGTTTTATCATCCTACATATAAAAAGAATTTATATAAGCTGGTAAGAAAAACATCAGGACCCTAAAAGAAGGGAAACTGGCAAAGAACATGAACAGGCAATTCCTAGAAAATGAAATACAAATAACAAGTAATCTATTGTAAATGTTCAATCTATCACTCTTTAAAAATGCAAATTAAAAACAATAACTGTTTTTCACAAAAAGTACCAAAACTTAAAAAAAATACTAACAATACCAAGGACTAAATAGATACTCTATTGGAATAAATATAAATTAGTACAGATTTTCTGAAATGTAATTGACCTGTTAATTCCAGTGGAATTTTAACCTAAGGGAAAACAATTGAAAACATTTATAAAACTTTATCTATAATGTGATAATCTCCACAATTAATAGCTTTTTAAAAAATCTAAATGTTCCAAAATAAAGGAATAACACAATAAATTATGCCATATCCACAAAATGGAATATCATGAAACAATGAAAACTATATTTTCAAAGATTTTCAAATGACATTGGAATATTTTTAGCACGACTTTTGAAAAATGAAGAGATGGAACTGTTTAATTAGGATGATCTGGATCAGCTAAGTTAATATAGCTATTTTTACATACACATTAAATTATTATTATTGGTTATATCTGATTGGCGGCAGTTAGCAGAGAATTTTATATGTCTCTCTATTTTCCATCTCCTCTAAATTATCCTCTGGTTTAAGAATGGTTATTTTTCAAATAGCTGAATAGCTTCATAAAATTTAAATAACAAAGTTTTAATCAATCTTCTAAAAATTACCAACTATCATCACTTAGTAATGTTCTTTAATTTTTCAAAGGTTCATATATTATGGGCTTTGTTTCAATTCAGTTTGAAAAAATTTTAAAAGGCTAGAAAAGAAGCTTTCCGTTTGCAAATGTCAATCATTTACTTTCTTGGATTCTCTATTTCAAGTATTTTGACCTTGTGGAGGTATTTCATGTTTCTCTTAACTCAAAGTCATTCAAGATATCATCTAGGTCTAAATCGCTACTGACAGAAACTCAGGTAGGATCTGGACTTAGGAATTCTTTTATAACCTTAACATTGTAAGTGCTACTGAAACAACCCAGACTCACATGGAATGTTACATTTAGATTATTTATTATTCTGGTGTTACTGTCCTCTCCTCTTTGAACCTCAATTTTTATTCAATGATAGAAAATTAATTTCTAAACCTCTGAATTCTGATGGGATTTTAAACTACTAGCAAATATTTGAACTTTCAGATTTATTTAAACATGATGAAACATTAAACTTTTTATAAGATACAGGGAGAAGAATTCAAGTAACTTTCAGAATGACACAACCAACTAGCAACAGAATTACCAGCTTATTAGTGTTAATTCAAAGTTTTATAGTAGTAGGAACTCAAATATTTATTAATTTGTGTAGAAAAGTTAAAGTTATGTCTGAAAAAAGATTTATGCTATGTGTTTAACTTATTAAGTAATATGGAGGAAATTATAACACATTTTTTAAATAATATAAATTAATATTTGAATATAAAGATGGATCTTGCCCTAGCCAAAGTATTTATAATAGGTTGAAATCAAATTTGGATAAACCGATAATTTATTTATTCACATCACCACACACAGGGCTTATACTGAATTTCTGAGTTGATCGTTATTCTTTTATTCACTCACCATTTAATGAATGCCTACTTTGGGCAAGGCACCATGCATGACCCTAGTGCTTTACAGGATATTTTTTTTTTTTTTTTTTTTTTTTGAGACAGAGTCTCACTCTGTTGCCTGGGCTAGAGTGAGTGCCGTGGCGTCAGCCTAGCTCACAGCAACCTCACACTCCTGGGCTCAAGCAATCCTACTGCCACAGCCTCCTGAGTAGCTGGGACTACAGGCATGCGCCACTATGCCCGGCTAATTTTTTTTTTCTATATATATTTTTTTAGCTGTCCAAATCATTTCTTTCTATTTTTAGTAGAGACGGGGGTCTCGCTCTTGCTCAGGCTGGTCTCAAACTCCTGAGCTCAAAGGATCCGCCCGCCTCGGCCTCCCAAGTGCTAGGATTACAGGCGTGAGCCACCGCGCCCGGCCGACCTTAGTGCTTTAGAAATGATTATTTCCTGCTTTCAGGAAATTCACAGTTCAGGTCTTCACTGCATTTGGAAATGTTAAATTTCTTTTACTAGTTAAGTAAAAACATTAATCAGTTGGAAACACAAATTACTCTTCATAGGAAGAGTCCAGCAGCACTTGGATTTCAACATATGAACTTTGAAGTTGGCAAATTTCACCAATTCAAAAAAAACAAACTCATCACACTAAACACTAGCCTATTTAATGTTCTCTTCCCTTTTCCCAGGCTCCCCGCCTTTGCCAACAGGTCCTTACATTTTGGTTCACCTCCTCAAGTGCCTTTATCCGTGGCAGCTAAGATGACTACGCTCAGGCCCCATTTCTATCTTCGTGTATTCCTGTGTCCTCACTTCAATTTGGGAGCATTCCGTTCCTCCAGACTCAGACTCCCCATGCTCCCTACTCTGCTGCAGAACTCCAATTCTGTACGAGCAAATTCCCTCACACCCTCTTCCTTTCTGTTGCATTCCACATCTGTTCAGCCGGAAGCCTGGCTGCCTTTACTATTCTTGAAACTCCTCATTTAAGCAGGCTACTGTGATTCTTTCCTAAGAACACAGATGACATTAGCTATAAGGGCTCAAGTCTTATCAGAGAACTTCTCTGTGTCTTTACCAATCCTCTTCTACCTTTCCCCCTTGGTGAAAGTCATCCCTCCTGTCGCGCATTCACTCACTATATCCCAGGTGAGCACCTACCATGTGCGGGGTTTTCTAGGCATGGTGGTACAGAAATGAACAAATAGACAAGGTCCTGTTAATAGAGCTTATTTTCTAATGGGTGGGAGGAAATAGAAAATAAACGAACATGATTTCAGGTAGTGAGATGAGCTATGAAGACAATGGGCCAAAGTAAGGTGGTATTCGAAGGCTTTAGGTAAAGAGGTCAGGGAAGGATGCTCTGAGGAGTGTGGAATGATGAGAAGGAGGCTGGCCATATGAAAATCATGCAAAGAACATTCTGGGCAGAGGGTGACAGTTGTACAGACCTGGAGGCAGGAGAGGGCGTGGCACGTTCCAGGCACAGACCAACATCTCCTGTGCCTGGACCCTTGTAGCCAAGGTGGGCCTGTGCTGGGGATTCCACTTACACTCACACCTCTCAGATCACAAGCCAGCAATTATCCACGACTCTTCACATCATTAAGCTGCTCCTGTCCTTTAGTCCCTTCTCATGTACTTCAAAATGCTCAGGATATGTTCAGCCTAAAAATATACTCTCCTTAACTCCTGCTGCTCTTTGGAACTGCACCTTCCTTTTAACATCACATTTTCCAGAACAAGAGTGTTCCTTCATCCCCACTTCCCCACTTATCTTTTGCAACCGTGTTTCTGTGCACACTATCATTTTCAGTGCACTGTCCAAGATCATCAATGACTTCTCTGTTTCAAATCCAGTGACCTTTCCTCAACCCTCATCCTTCCTGATTTTCTGTCACATTCTTGACAATCCTCCTTTCCAAATATTCTTTTCCTTTATTTCCATGAAAATTCATTCTTCTCATATTCCATCTACCTTGATGACCCTCATTTGACTGTTTCCTCCCCAACCTCTCAAATGGAGTTTTCCCTTAAGTTCTTCTATCAGAGCTGTTTTCTCACTCTCCCTCTCCTTCTCTTCCCCCCTCCCTCCCTCTCTTTTTTTTTTTTCTCTCTCTCTCTCCCCCTCTCTCCCGCTCCACTCTCTTCAATAGTCTCACTCATTCCCAAGGCCACAGGCCAGACCCTCTCTGTGGGTGACTCCTATAGCTGCTTTACTCCAGTCCTGTCTTCTCTTGGGACATCTAGAAACATTATTTCAACAGAAAGTGAAAGTATAGTGTGGCACTTCAAACTCAACATGTTCTTAACTGAATTCATCATCTTTCTTCCCAAACTGGAAACTTCTATGTTCCCAATTAAGCGTTAAATGTATACTTATCAAGTATATCAATGTCATCTCTGTGATGCTTCTGCAATGTCTTCTCTGTCCCACTGCCACCACGACACCCCTAGTACCTCTCATGCACCTCTACTGTGCCCTCAAGAACCAGTAGCTTGGACTAATCCAGTCCCCGTAAGCTCCTTCTACTGGTACCATACCTTGCCAACGCTGACAGAATCATATTCCTGATAATCACTTGAATCTTGACACTTCATCTCTCAAAAAATTCAGTAGCTCCTCAGTGTTTACCCAACAAAGCCAAAATACTTATTGCAGCTTTGGAGACTAGCCTGATCACTAACCACTCCCCTTGATTAACCTATTTGCCATGTACATGGTTTTGTTTGCTCTTGTTTTTGTTATTCCTTCGACTCAGAATGCTATATTCTATGTCCACTGGTCAAAATCCTACATATGACTTATGTCTAGTTCAAATGACATCTCTTCTAATTAATTTTTCCTGATTTCCTCAGCAGAAAATAATTTTTCCCAAATTCACACTCTATCTTGCATTATAGGTCTCTGTGGATGTGTGAATGTGTGTGTGTCTTGCTGTCACTATTATTTCATCTTCTTGAGGACAGTGACCTTCTTTTGTTTTTTTTCTTTGTATCTACACAGTACCTAGGAAATGCCTTTTCAGGATACACAAACTCTATCAAAAATGTTTGCCAAATGAATTACCAATGGTTTCTAACATTAACTTTTTAATTATGTTTAACCTGTCAATTTAGTTAGTAACACATATAAATCTACACTTGAAAAACTTCATCTCCTGTTAAAAAGAAATATTTGTAATGTGTATATATAATGCAAGATAATTAAAGCCTGAATTGGATGTTTTATAAGTCTGGCTTTGGCAAATCCAATTTTCTTAAATCAAGATACACTGGCATCTATGTGATTTAAGAACATTTACTTAGAAATACCTTGAACTGTTAGCAGAGTTGATTGAAGCCAAGGTGAGGTGTGCTTGTAAGAGTTCTTTCCCTCTCCATCCTCTTTCCCTCTCCGTCTCTTTTATCTGCTATTTTCAAAGGTATAAGATTCTTCTGTATGAGGCAATTTCTCTAATTCCTGAAACTTTGTATATCTTAGCATCAAAACATTATTTTATACTGCTGTGAATGAATTATCACTAACATCCCACTTAGATGTATCAAAGGCATTTCAACCTGAACATGTCCTGAATGGCGCAACCTATTGCTTTCACAAGTCCTGTTCCTTTCAGCTAAGAGAAACTCCATTTGTCTACTGGCTTGGGCAAGTAACCTTGGTGTCACTCTCAACAGTTTCCTCTATACCCTGCCCTCCATGCCCCATGTATAAATCAACAGCAAATCCTGTCAACTCTACCTTTGGAACATATCCCAAATCTGATCAGCTTTGACCACCTTTACTGCTATTACCTAGACACCTCTTGTCTAAATTATTGCAATAGCCTTTTAACTGGTCTCTCTACTTTTTCCTTTGTCCTCAATTCAGTCTCCTCTCAGCATGGCAGTTGGAGAGATCCTCCTACTCAAGGGTGAGTCAGATCATGTCACTCCTCTGCTCAAAATCTGCCAAGCCTCCTCTGCCCACGGACAGTCAAAGCAAAGCCCTTTCACTGGCCTACTCAGACCTCCCTGACCTGGGCCCATGCCCTGAGTTTTCTTCTCTGGCCTTATTACCTTGCCCTCTTCTCCTCCGTCAACATTCCCAGCCATACCAGTCTCCCTGCTGTTCATCCAAGAAGCCAGGTGAACTCCCACCTCTTTGGAGCCCTTTTCCTATTTATTTCTGAGTTCAGAGCTATGCTGCCAAGGGCAAAGCTGAAATCTAACTTTCAAATGAATTAAAGTACCATAAAGAAAGCACATTAGGATCATAGTCTATGTGAAATCAGTGGAGTAATGCCTAATATGGTGATATATACTCTTTGAAGGCACATTATTTGAAGATGGAGAAGAGGTGGAAAAAATTAAATAGAATTAGGTGATTCTTAAATTACCCTTTTCAAGTTTCTTATTCCCAAGATACAGATTGGTCTTAAGAAACTCAAGGGGCAATTTTATAAACAGTAATTCACATTTGGTACCTGAATAAAATATTTATACTTTTTCAGAACATCAAAAAAAAAAAAAGGAATGCTTCAGATTGTGCCTTGAATATAAGTCAACCCAAAACATGTAAACATTTATTGACATTTATTTTAGTAATGTATGATTATAAAGAGACTTTTCTTATTTCTACTGAAATATCAACCTGGAAAATAAATCATCATTTATGCTACACTGTTATAAAAAACTGTAAAATATAGAAATGATTGTAAGACAACCTAGGAAAATCTGAAACTTAAGTATTAACCCAGCAAAATTTAGCCCAAGTATTTCTAATCAATATAATAGTTGACCATATTATAATATTTTTTTATCACAATGTGTTTTTAATTACAATGGAATAGAAAATTCCATATAATCTCTTCCATGAAAGTCAATGGAAAAGTTAGGAAATTCTTGAAATTATTTTATAGGGATATATCATAAATCAACACAATAAATCCTAGTAGATATGGTGCCTAGACATAGAGCAAGATACTTAAATTACTCATTTGGAGAGTTTATAAATACAAAGAGTAATTCCATGTCTATTACCTTTCAGAGATTAAATATAAGGGTGGTGGCCAAGCATTTTAGACATGGGTTTCAACTGCCAATTAAAAAATACAGTTAGATGTCTTACCTTTTCCAATGTCATCTCTGTCTCTGCAGCATGAGTCTTTTTCAGTTCTATTTTCATCTTTTCTGATTCAGCCTTCAGTTTGTTGACAGCGGTCTCATGGTCCCGTGCAGCCCTTTGCTTTTCCTCTTCACGAAGAAGACCGAGCTCTACCAGCTGCTGTTTCCGCTGTGAGTTCACACTAATCAGCTCTTCTCTCAACTTGTGAACCTGGGTCTCCATGTCAGCAATAACCTTGTGTTTAAAAATGGAAGAATGGGCAGAGGATATGAATAGGAAAGTCACAAAAGAAGAACTGCAAAAGGCCAATAAACAAAATCTGAAAATATGAAATACAAATAGTTCACTCCTTCCTTCCATTCTTCTTTCCTCCCTCCCTCCCTTCCTGCCTCCCTTCCCTCATTCCTCACTCACATGCCATTCCCTCACCGACAAGAGGTAAAATACCACCTGGAACATTTTACCTTATATTTGTATCCTAAAACAACATGCTATTTAGTTTTACTTGTATCTAATATCTATGCAAATGGAATATTACATGTATTCTTCTGAAACTTGCTTTTTGAATATTTGATATCATCACATTCCTGAAATTCATCCAGTGCTCCTTATTACATTTTTTTAGTTTCATTGGTTTCTGCTTTTATTTCCTTCCTCCTACTTTTTTCAGGTTTATTTTGTATTCCTTCTTCTTATCTTAGATACTTAACTCATTTATTTTTATCCTGTCTTCTTTTCTGATTAATAAACTTAAGACTATGAACATTTCTCTAACTATTGCTTTAGTTCCATCTCTTAGGTTTAGATATATGGAATTTTCATTATCATTGAATTCAAAATATTTTTTTAAACAGCCCCTATGATTTATTTTGTTGACTTATGAACCATTTAGAAGTATGCTTCTTAATTCCCAAGCATATGGGATATATTAGTCTCCCAGGGATGCCATAACAAAGTACCACAAACTAGATGCCTTACAAGAACAGAATTTTATTCTCTCATGGTTCTGGAGGCTAGAAGTCTAAAATCAAGGGGTTGGCACAGTTGGTTCCTTCTGGAAGCTATGAAGGAGAATCTGTTCCATGCCTGTCTCTTAGCCTCTGATATTTGCTGGCAATCCATGGTGTCCCTTGGTTTGTAGACACATCATTCTAATCTGTGACTCTGTCTTCACATGATTTGTTTTCTCTGGGTGTGTCTTTTGTCATGTTTCTCAATATGCCACTGGTCATATTGGATTTAGGGCCCACTTTAATCCACTACCACCTAATTTTAACTTGATTACATCTGCAAAGACTCTATTTCCAAAAAATAACACTTTCACAAGTTCTGTGTGGATATGAAATTTGAGGGAGACACCACTCAACTAAGGGACATGGAGTTTCATGGTTATCATTTTGTTATTCACTTCTAATTGCACTGTGGCCAAAGAATGTATTCTATCTTCCATTAATTCTTTGAAAATTGTTGAAACTGTTTGATGGCAAGTTTATACAGTCAAGTTTTTTAAAAAAAGCTTTATGTGTGAATGCTAAGAAATGTATATTCTGCATTTTCTGCAGTTGTTGAGTGCTGTATTCTAGACACGCCCACTGGATCAAACTTTTTATGTTGTTGAAGTGTTCTATAACTTACTGTTTCTTTTTTAACTTGAGTTACTAGTTAAAGATATGCATTAAGATCTCCCTCTATAATGGTAGATTTGTCTATTTCTCTTTTGTATCTCTTTAAATTTTCCTCTATATATTTTAAGGTTATAAGGTCAATCTTGTTAGTTGGCTTTTTGTTATCAAATAGTGATCCTTGTCCTCTTTTCTGCAGTACTGATTTTGAATTAAAGTCACTTTTGTCCGAGAGTAACAGATTTTGCTAGTAGCTTTTTGGGGGGAGAGAGTATTTGCTTGGTATATCTTTATGTATTCTTTTACTTTAATCCTTTCTGCATCCTCAGTTTTAGATATGTATCTTGTAAATAACATAGATTTTGAATTTTCTGTTTGTCTTTTAAGTGGAACATTTAGTCCAATTAGCTTATATATGCTAACTTATTTGCTTTTTTTTCTCTTATTTTATGCTATTTGGCCCACTTTTTGTGCATTTCATTATTTTCCTCCTTTTTTTATCTTCTTTTAGTCTAAAGAAATTTTTTCCTCATTCAACTTTCTTTTCCTTCCCCGTTTGTAAGCCATACACTATATTTTCTTTTGGTGTTAATAGTAAAAGGGATCAACACCCACATTTGACTTATCAAATTTTAGAGTTATTTATTTTTTATATCATCCTGAACAATAAATGAAACTTAGGACATTTTAAGTTGTGTTGTCCTCTTCTAGATTTATCTGCTAGTTGTTATTTTCAATTTATTTTGTTTTTCTCAACTCAATATTGCAATTATTATTTTATTCACTCACTAACTCTTTGGATATGCCCATATATTAATGTTTACCAATGTCTTGTTTCACCACTCCTTCTTGCAACTCTAACCTCCCAGCAACCACTTTCCTTTAGTCGCAACTGCATTCTTTAAGTTCTTTTAAAGAGGTTTAGCAGAAAGTAGTTTTAGTTATTACTGGTCTTAAAATATGTATATGGGTATTGATAAAAAGTCAGCTGTTATTCCTCTGAAGATAATTTATCTCCCTGGATGCTTTTAAGATCTTCTCTTTGCCTTCAGTGTTCATCACTTTCTTTATGATTTCTCTAAGTGTAAGCATGTATTCCTTTATTCTGATCAGAACATGTTAGTCCTCTGAATCTGTCTTTGGCGAGTATTGCAAAATTCTCAGTCAAAACCTAACCATTTAATGTCTCTGTTCCTTCTCTCTCCACCTTTATAAAACTCACTTAGATGTATGTTGAATTTTCCATGCTTTCATTTCCTTTCTTATATTTTTCATCTCCTTCAGTCTCTCCTACATGCTGGATGTTTTCTTTGGTGTCTAATCTGCTGTCAGATACATCCAAGTTCTTAATTTCAATTATTTTGTTTTTATTTTTAGAAGTTTTATTCTTTTAAAAATGTTTGGTAATTTTAAAACTCTCTTGCTTTTACTATTTTAAATCCATTTAAAATTTAAGCATATATCACATATTAATATATGACTATTTTCTCTTCTATGGCTGATAATTCTGGTATCTGAAGTTCTTGCAGGTCTCATTCTGCTATTCTCAATTTCTAAAGGCTCTAGCTTCATGGTACTCTTTCTCATGTTGTTTTGTGTTGCTTTTCTTTTTTAATGTGAGCCCACATTTCTTGGAACTTTATCTTCTGGCATTGAAAGTGGTTTTTCCAGTAATCATGTCACTGACAGAACTGGAGATATCAGTATCTCTTGAAAACTTTAAAATAAGTTCTTAGCCTCAAGTTTTTCAGAACACTCTGATAGTAAGAGTTCAGGCAGAAAATCCTCATGAAGACCATCTTATAGTTATGAGTTTTCAGGGGCAACTCCCCATTCAGTGCTAAGGCTTGAGATAGGTAATATTCCTGTTTCTAGTTCACTGGTTTTCCATTTACCCACACACTATGGGTGTGACCTTTTGGTATCCTAGCTTGATGTATGCTCGTGTCATAATAGATTCCCCACCTTAAACAGGTCCTGGACTTTGTTTTTTTGTCCGCTGTACCCCATAAGAGCCAAAACAAAAACAAAACAAAACTGAAGTTCAAGTTCACTCAGTTGAGGAAAGGTACTCAAGTTGAGAGCCTTTTTCAGTGCTCTGCTTACAGCTCTAGATTTCCGTTTCCAGTTAGTTTTTGGTCCTCAGTATCCTAACTAACTTAACAGTTCATAAACACACAAAAAATAAGTTATGTAAAAATTTTCTTATCTATCATTTTTAGTTGTTTTCAGAGGGAAAGTTGATCAGAGAACATAGTGCCTTGCTACCAGATGAATAGTTAGTTCAGGCTTAAGGGAACCTCTTATTGCTACCAATGTATTAGCTATGAATGCAACATTTTCTAAAACACAATAGTAACTGCTTTACGCATGGTGGATTTTCAATGAACACTACACATTTCCCTGACTAGAAACCAGAAAGTCCAAGTGACAGTAATGCAAAAGTAACATTAGGATGCTGGGAATAGGAATACAAAGCTAAATGATGTGAAGCTACTATGATAATCAAAATGTCTATAAAATTATTTAATTTTCAATAAAAATATTTTACTCATACTATTTTAAGTATTAACAATTGTACTATTTCTACATGAAAAATAATAATTGCTAGAATGTTGAGTATTTATTTTGCACCAGGTATCTTATATAGCTTATTTTATTTAATCTTTGTAACAACCCAGTATAATAAATACTATTAATATAAAAAGTTTTCCCTTTTCTTGGATTGTGGTCAGTATCTGCTAGCTCCACTATTCACCCTGCTCCCTCCCTATGCTAGACTGAAAGAGACATTGCAGACAGCTGGACAAAAACATTTTGGAGAAGAAAGTACTTGATAATCACAAATCTGAGCCTGAGAGACATGAGGTGATCAGGTGTCCCATTTTTATCATGCCTCTCTAAAAAAGCTGACTTGAAATAGTCCCAGAGGAATGTGTAAGAGGGCTTTATATAAAAAGCTAATTCTCACAAACCTGTAGTGGAAACGGTGAGTCTTTTTTCTCAGGAAATGTATGTATGTTTTAATGTTTGTTTTTCTGTTTCATAGATGTATTGATATCTGTATATCAATACATAGCTAAAGACCAATTGTCCTTGAAACCAAAGACTCCTGCCTTTTGTTCCTTGTTTTATAATGATTCCTTTGAATTCAATACTTGGGAATAACAAGAGAAGAGACAGTCAATTTAATCAAATTCTGAAGCAGATTAGAAATCTTCTAAGAGCAGACAGACTTCAGCAGTGACAACAGTATGTTTCTAGGGGGTAAAACATTCTTTTGAAAAAAGATCTGTGATATCAAGGTGGCAGATGAGGATGGGCTACTGGCTCCTTTCCCCAAAATCAACTTGAAGAAACCACAGGAAGCATGAATCTGAGATATTACTGATGATAACAACAATAATAAAAATAAGAAAACAAACTCTGAAAAGCTCCTGTGTAGAGTAAGGCAGTCTGCAACTGGAGAATATATGTGTGTGGAAGGGAAGGGGTTGTAGCCTAGGGAAGAAAACAACAGAAAAGTACTATAAGAAGGTAGGCTGGAAGAATGCTTTACTTTTTGCTCTTGCCTCTCCCTTTTGTTGCCACAGGACAATCTTATCTGTGCCATTACCATGTTGGAAGCGAGAACTCAACATGGTGTTGCTATGAATCAGGTAATACCAAGGCAAGCAAAAGCCTTGCTTGGGTGAGGAGTTGTAGAAAACAGGTGCAGATGTATCAGAGCTTCTTATTTACTCTTCCATACTCGCCCCTGCAAACTCCCAGGACTAATGATTTATAACATCAGAAGACAGCCTCCTCCTATTGCTGTTGTACTGATTTCCAAGAGGTTAGTTAAGTTCCCGAACAGCAGATTTTCCTGATGAAATAGATATGAAAGGGAGTGGCACAGTGATGGAATACTCTGTCTTGGGGTTCATAACCTCCTCCTTCCATAAGCTCATCTCTCAGTCAAGGGCTAAGGCCCAGTCTTTTGCTCTTTCCCAGCAGATGTTACCAGTTAGACTACATGATAGTTCCAGTGGAATGTAAGCTCACTGGCCAAAGTAAGCAAACCTGAGGAGCAAAACTACTATCAAAAAGATACAACTCAATGACATACATTATCTGAAGCAGTATAATTAGAACAAATGAGTCAAGAATTTTTTAAAAGGATAATAAAAACATAAATAACATATACATAATAAATATACTGAAAAGGGTAATGGAAGAAGTTAGAAACATGAAGCAGCAATAAGAAGTCATAAAGGGAGGAAAAGGTGAAAATGATTGGAGAAAGGGCAGAAAATGTAAAAGAAAAGCTGAGATTTGTGAAGGACAAAGGAAGTGACATCTAGATAATGGAGTCTGAGAAAAAGAGACATGAAAGATTTAATCCAAGTTCAATCTTACTGGAATGCCTTTGCTCTTCATCACACACCATACTGTGTCAAAGTACTAGGAATTTCTCATAAAGAACAGTGCATATTTATTGTACCTTATTAATTTGTGCTTATTGTACACCTCTACACCTGAATTTCCACTATGGTTAATACAAAGTAAACATCCAAAGTCACAAGGCCACAATGTCTTCACAAAAAATAGAGGGAACTCAGCTCAACTTGATAAAGAACATCTATAAAAAAACTACAGCTAAAGTCATACTTAATGGGTAAGAAATTGTATGTTTTCCCCCTAAGATTAGAAACAGGGCCAGGATGTCTCCTGTCACCACTATCTGACTTCATACTGGAAGTCCTAGCTAATGCAATTAAAGAAAAGGAAATAGAAGGTACCTAGATTGGGAATGAAGAAATAGAACTGTCTTTGTTTGCAGCTGACATGATTGTCTCTGTAGAAAATCTGAAAGAATTAAAAAAATCCTTCTTGGAACTAGTAAGTGATTTATAGCAAGGTCAAAGGATACAAAGTTAATATACAAAAGTCAATTCTTTTCTTATATAGTAGCCATTAACAACTGAAATTTGAAATTATAAAAACATCACCATTTACTAAAGTACCACCACATAACATACTTAGGTATGAATCTAAGAAAATATGTGTAAGATCTATATGTGTGAAACTATAAAACTGTGAAGAAAGATATCAAAGAAGATATAAAAAAATGGAGGGATATTCCATGTTGATGTATTGCATAAGTTAATATTATTAAGATGTCATCTACAAATTCAACACAATACAAATCAAAATCCCACAAATTATTTTATAGATATCAGTGATGTGATTCTAAAGCTAATATGGACAGGCAAAAGACCTGGAATAGCTGACACAATACTGAAGAAAAGAACAAAGTCTGAGGACTCAAATTAGATGATTTTAAGACTTATTATAAAGCTACAGTAATCAGAAAGTGAAAGCATGGTATTGGCAAAAGAATATACTCACAGATTGATGTAACAGAGTAGAGAGCCCAGAAACACACACACAGAAATACAGCTAACATATCTTTGACAAAGAAGCGAAGGCAACTCAATGGAACAAAATATTTTTTTTCAACAAATGGTGCTCTAACAATTTGCATATCCAAATACAAAAAAAAAAAAAAAAGAACCTAGATAAACCTTACACCTTTCACAAAAATGAGCTCAAAATGGATTACGGTCCTAAATACAAAACAGAAAACTAAAACTTATAGACGAAAACATAGGAGAAAATGGAGTGGGCCTTGGGTATGGCAATGTGTTTTTAGATACAACATCAGCATAATCCATGAAAGAAAAATAGTAAGTGGGAGAATATTAAAATTTTAGAGACTTATGCTCTGTAAAAGACACTGTTCAGAGAATGAAAACATAAATCACAGACTGAGAGAAAATATTTGTAAAACACATATGACAAAGGACTTATATCCAAAATATACAACAAATTTAATGGAACTACAGGGAAAAATGGACAAATATACCATTCTAGTGGGAGATTTAATCATATATACATATATGTATATATATGAAATGTGTCAAGTGTCAACACATTGCAAGATATTGGTGATATCAGAAACATTCTTTGGCAACATTACAATTAAGTTAGAAACCAATGACAAAAATGACAAAAAAAAGCAAATATAATTCCTCAAATATTTTGAAATTTCAAATACACATGTTAAATAACTCATGGTTCAAGACAAAATTAAGATGAAATTAAAAGTACTTAGAACTGATCTCTAGAAGGAGACATAAGACACTTCACATTGGTACCATTTTGGATGGGAATAAGAGAGTTAGTGGTAACAGGAGTGAGTAGAAGATACTTTACTGTATCTATTTGTGTGATCTATAAATTCTGATCAATATTAACATACTTCCTAATAAAAAATAAATTCATAACATTTAAATTAAAATAGTTAGAAATAATTGATAATGAAAATATTACTTACCAAATCTTGAAGGATAAAGCTGAAGTGAGGGAAATGTATAGTCTTAATATGCCATTTATTTTTAAAAGGCTAATTATTAACGAAGTAGGCAACCAGTTTAAGAAGGTAGCAAGATAGAACAATTTCTGGTAAGACTGATAAAATAAGGTCCAAATAAACAATATTAGGGATGAAAATAAAGTTATGGCAATGTTATCTATAAAAGAGATATTAATAACTAACAATAAATTTTAAAAAGGATGTACTACAGATCAGAGATTTTAAAAGTGATGATATAAAAACATTATGCCAATAATTGGAGAATCTAGGTAAAATGGACAAATTTCTAGGAATACATAAAATGCCAAAAGAAGAAACAAAAAGATAAATAATGCAATTAAAGAAATTTAAAGAAAAGTTAAAAATCTTCCCAAAAGAAAATACCGAGCTCATATAATTTTACAGGTGAGTTCTAAAAAAATCTCTCAAGGAATAGGTCATTCTAGTCCTTTACAAACTCTTCCAGAGAATAAAAAAAAGAAAAATACTCTGAAACTAATTTAAAACTCATTATAATATTGATACCAATGGATGACAGAGAGGGAGAGAAATAAAAATTGCAGGCCAACTTACGAACACAGACAGAAAAATCATAAATTATTGGCAAAACAAGTCCAGCAATGTATAATAATAAACTATGTAATCACCAAGTTGTGGACAATGCAAGGAAGTTTAACATTTATAAAAAATTTATAAATGCCAATAAATATCAAGTTTAGATGAAGAAAAAAAATTCCTAAACTATAAAAACTTACCAAAACTGACTTTATAAAATACTGGAAAATGTGAATCATCCTATAACCACTAGAAAAATTAAAATAGTTGTCAAAAATCTTTCCAGAAATAAAATACCAAGCCCAGATGACTCTATTGGCCAGTTCTACTAAATATTGAAGGAACAAATAATTTACTCTTATACTGATTCTTTCAGAGAATTAAAAAAGGAAGCAACATTCAACAACTCAATTTATGAAGCTAGCACAGCACCAATTTAAAAACATGCCAGGGAGAGTCTAAGAAAGAAAAATCTCAGGTCAATCTCTCTCAAGGATTATTAGTAAATTATTAGCAAACTGAATCCAGTGATATTATACTATCAAAAAATTGAATGCAACATAAGGTTGATGTAAGGTTAAAAAACTAACCTATAATTTACTCCATTTATGCATTAAAAGAAAAAAGCATTGATTATCTCAATATACAGAAAAACATTTGATAAAATCCAACTACACATTCTTAGCAAAACAGGAATAGAAAAGACTATTGATAACCAGATAAAAGGTATTTTCCAAAAACTCAGAAAATTTCATTCATTTTTTATTTTGAAGTTTTAAAATATCCCTTTTAAAATCAGAAAGATGACTTTTCTTCCTTCTGCCTACTACCATTACTTATATTCACAAGTGTATGCCTAGAAAGAAAACAAAAACAAAACTGTCTTTAATCATGGATGTTATGAGTGTATTATATATAGAAAATACAAAATGAATGTACAAATTATTAGAAAAAATAAGTTTAGAAAGATGTCTAAATAAATGATAAATGTCCAAAAATTGACTGCAATTTTTATACATCAGCAAAAAATTATAAAACACCATTTACAACTATGACAATAAATAAAAGATTCTTAGAAATAAGCCTATCAAAAGATGTGCAAAACTCCAAGGAAAAAATATAAGCCTTTTTGAAAGGTATTCGAGAAGATCTAAATAACTAAGAGACATATCATGGTGATGGAAACTCTCTCCATCAGTTCTCTACAGATTGATCTATAGCATCGGTACAAGTCCAATTAAAATTTCAAGGAAAGCTTTCAAGAAACTTGACAAGGTGAATCTACAATGTACAGGGATGAACACAGTACCATAACACCCCTAAAAAAGAACAGATGGTGTGACATTTTCTATTAGATATCTGGGCCTAACATAATGCTATTATAATTAACACAGTTTACTATTATCATAGAGAATAGAAAAAATCAACTAATAGAACAGAAATGAGAACCTATAAACAGGCTCACATTGGACAAAGCTGGCATTGCAGTGTAGTGGGGATGTGACAAACTACTGTATTCTAAAAATTGTGCTGAGACAACAAGTTGTCCATATGGGGAAAAAATGAAACCAGACCCCTATCTTACACAATAGACAAAAATAAATTCTCTCCATTTTTTGGTCTATATCCAAGAGAAATAAAACATATCTTCACACAAATACTTGTACATGAATGTTCATAGAAGCAATATTAATAATAGCCAAAAAGGAGAAACCAAAATGTCCATATTAATAGCATATCCACACAATGTAATGTTATTCAGCAATGTAAAGAAATGGAGAGCTAATACATGCTACAATATGAATGAACCTTGAATACATACTGAGTGAAAGAAGCCAGTCACCACATATTGTATGATTCTATTTATGTGAAATATATGAAATATCTGGAATAGGCATATTTATAGAGACAGGACTTAGATTAGCGGTTGCATAGGGCTGGGAGTGTTAGGCAAAAATGAGGAATGACTGCTGATGGGCATGAGTTTCTGGGGGGAGGTAATAAAATTCTCTAAAACTGATTGTAATGATGGTTTCACAACCCTGTGAATATACTAAAAACCACTGAATTATACAGTGTAAATGGGTGAAATGTATGGCATGGCAATTATATCTCAATAAAAGTGTTGTTTTAAAAATTAATTCTCAATAGATTAGAGGCCAAATGTGAAAGACAACATTTTTAAAAATATGACAGATGATTTTGTGCATTTAAGGTAAGGAAGGGTATGACTCAAAGGGCACTAACTTGAAAGATTGATAAATTAGATTATAATACAATTAAGAACATTTCTTCATCAAATGACACCATAAAGATAATGAAAAGCTAAATCACAAACTAGAAGGAAAGACCTATAACATATGTAATTTACAAAAGAATATGATCCAGAATTTCTAAAGTATACTAACAAATAAAAGATATACAACCCAATAGAAAAATAAGTAAAATACATGACCAGGACTTCGTAAAAGGCAAAATTTTTTTTTTTTTTCTTTTTTTTTGAGACAGAGTCTTGCTCTGTTGCCTGGGCTAGAGTGAGTGCCATGGCGTCAGCCTAGCTCACAGCAACCTCAAACTCCTGGGCTCAAGCGATCCTCCTGCCTCAGCTTCCCGAGTAGCTGGGACTACAGACATGTGCCACCATGCCCGGCTAATTTTTTCTATATATATTTTTAGTTGTGCGGTTAACTTCTTTCTATATTTTTAGTAGAGACGGGGGTCTCACTCTTGCTTAGGCTGGTCTCGAACCACTGACTTCAAGCAATCCTCCCGCCTCGGCCTCCCAGAGTGCTAGGATTACAGGCGTGAGCCACCGCGCCCGGCCAAAAGGCAAAATTTTAATGGTAAACATACGAAAAGGTGCCCAACCTCATTAGTCATCAGAAATGCAAAGTAAGGCCATTTTGATATCATTTTACAATCACAAATTTGCAAAAATTAAAAGTCTGACAATACCATATGTTGGCAAGGATGTGTGTTAATGGGTACTCTTACACACTACTGCTTTGAATGTTATGTGGTAAAACTCTATTGTAAATTGCACTACCTAGAAAAGTTGAACATTTTCATAAGTTATGTGCCAGCAATTTGTAGAGAATCTCTTACACATGTATACCAGAGACATGACCAAGAATGCACATAGCATTATTTTAAAAACTACATAACCAAACACGTCCCAAATGATCATCACAATTGACTTCTCATCATACAATGGGATGGATATTATATCCTGCAAAATGAATTAACTAGAGTGCACACAAGACAATAGCTGAATCTTAAGAATAAAATATTGAATGAAAAATGCAAATCAGTTTACCTACAATATGGAACCATTTTAATAAATTTCACAAACAAGGAAAAATAAACAATTTTCTGTTCAGAGAACATATCTGTGATAAAGCTATACTGGAAAATCATTAGGTAACCATCAACACACAATTAAGGATAATGGTTACCTCTGGGACAGGGTGGCCAGGAATATGGAAAAGGAAGGAGCACAAAGGTAGAGGCAACAATTTTAATAATGTTCTAATTCTTAACTTGAGTGGTCAGTTCATGACATTCATTTTGTGGTATGCATTAGTACTTAAATATTATTTATGACATATATTCCTCGTATGCATCAGACACAAGGTTAAAATTTTCAAAAAGATGATGCAGAGGTTTTAAGTCCAGGTAACAAGGAGATTGCTTCTAAAAAGAAATACTTTCTTAAATTTTAATATAATAATTATTTTTAATATACTGCCATTTTATTTATCATGGAAATACAAACATCCTATGACAATTTTTCTTTTTGTTGTGAATATTTCAAAGGAGACACAATTCCAATTATGTCTTCAAATACCACTTTGCTTCATTATTTTTTACTTTTGATTAGCATGTAACAAAGTTAATTAAAAATAATGTTATCTTTAAAGCAATATATCAACAGTTCTATTAATAGTGTACATTTTAATTATTTATGGTTAATATTAAGGCCACCAAATTTATTATTTTAAATCATATAAAACTGATCAAAATGATTCTTCTATTTTCACTATGACCACAATAAATATATATATATATTTGGATTTAAGCTTACAAATTCCTAGAAAATACATTATTTTATGTTCTTTTAGTCTTCTAACATTATGTTATAAATGTCATATGCAATAGAATTTTCTTTTGTAAATAACTCCCATTGAAACTTTAGCATAAAAGAGAATTTACCTTATGAGAAGGAGACATTACTTTTGTCTCCCAAAGATAAAAAGTTAGTGCCAGAAATAATGATAGATGGTTAGTTTGTTTCTATCAAACTAAATTCAATAATTAAATACCAATCAGCTCTGCTCTGAAGCAGGACAACTGGTATATAACAAGCACCATGGGCTCAGGCAGTGGCAGGGTGAGACAATATGATAGGCATGATGAAAAAGAAACAAAATGGTAAAAGACAGCACCAGGTTTAAATTCAGAAGAATCTGAGGCAGAGGTGTTCAAAGAATGGTGAGTACCAGGAGAACTCTTGCTTTGACACAGGTCTCAGATCGTTCAAGACTTTTGATCCTTAGCTAGTTCAAAGCTCTCTGGTCAGCCACGCCAGTCATTGGTTTGCTGTTGTCTGTGTCCATCTAAACATCCAATATTATCTCACGAAATCCTATTTTGAGGAGCTAGATTGTCTATATCAATGTGCCTTCAGTGTTCCCTTCTGAAGAGCTGTGTTCTCATTTACATACAAGATTTATCATAATTCTCAAAGGAAACTGGGATTGGATTTTAAGAGAAGTTGTCCAAGCTCCTGACTTCCTCCTCCCTGAAAATTTCTTCCCACAGAGCCCTCTAACAACAGGGCTCTGACACCATTCTCCTCCCTTTCTTGACATTCCTTGGCTAGTCACAAGTGGTTAGAATTAGTAAGCAATACTGTATTTGGTTAGGTATTATTATAACTGCTTCATTTAGGCTTCTGAAAGCACTACGTCACAGAACTCAGACACATTTGTGTTTCTTACATGAATCATGGGTGAATACAGACCGGAATGGCTGAGGTATGCCTGTTCATCTCTGTGGGATACAGGAAAGAACAGGAAAGCACTGTTCATCTTCATCATTGCCAGGACCTAAAAGCCACAGGACTGAAACCCTCACAGATGAATCAAAGTTTGAAGTGATCATCTAATATCTTGGCTGGTTACGTCCTATAGAAGAGGTCAGAATGCTACTACCTCTACCTCTGCAGTTAAGAGGCCCTTTTCAGGGTGGGTGGTTGCTGTGAGTGTGTGTGTGTGTGTGTGTGTGTGTGTTCTACCTCTTATTCACTTGGTCCTTTCTTTTATTAATACCTCATACAGGAAGGACTGTTACAGTTGGTCTGCGTGCCTTGTATATGAGTGAGATAATTAGGCCATTGTAAGTGTCACACACAGCAAGAAGTGAGTGTACTATACTGAGGAGGGCAAGCTGCTGCATACACACTTATGTAATAATCCTTTAATCTTAGTTTGGAGATTTTGAAAATACTCCAGGACAATACAATAATTCAAGGTTATTATTATAAGTACCAATTATCAATGTAAAGTAATAATAAATGTATAAGGTTTAAGGGATTGGGGTTAATCTATAGTAACTGGATGGATAACCTATAAATAATTTTTAAAAGAATCCTCGTTATCAGCTATTTACTTTTATGGAGCCTAACCATTTAAATTCTCCTTACTTACCTCATTCTTTTTCTTTAGATTCTAAGTAAGGAGTTTATTATATAATAATTTAGGTTTATTTATTACTATATATTTCCGCATTTTAATGTGTTTTTATACAAACCACCCCAAATTTGTCCTCAACTACATGTCCCTAAAATTTCACTGAGATCTTTCTTTGTCAAGTGGAAACACTGGGAGATAACTTTCAGTGTTTGGTAGCTGCCAGCTTATGAAAAATAACCCAAGGCTGTTTTTTCATATAATGTCGAGGGGGAAAAAATTTTCTAATGGCTAAGTTTAAAAATATATATTTTGTTACTTATGACATATAATCTAAGTATATATTTATTAGTTTACATTACTATTTATTGTATTACTAATACATCTAAAAATTAACATAGATATTAATAAAATACTTGGTTACATTTGGTTGTTGATACCTCTTTATATCAAAGATATTAATGAGGCAAAACTTCAGACTCTTACTCATCTAAAACTTTTACTGCACCAAAAAAGGTTCTTATTTTATTTTTTAACAAAAGAAATAAATTGAATGAAATATGCAATTTAAGATTTTATTAAGTATATAGAACTATTTTGAAAGTGTATATTCAGATTTCAAAGGAGAGCATACATATTAAAAATTGGCAATAGAAAATATTATGAAAATACTGCTATATCAATAAAAAAGAATATTTTGGATAGGTTTAATGTGTCAGTTTATTTCACAGAGATTAAATGTATATCATGCATACAACTAAATGTTACATGTTTATTATAATTCAAAGACTGAAATTCATCTAAACATTTAAAATAAAAAGCATATTTTACTGTATAATGAAATCATACTTCATATTATTATACCTTTTAACACTTTTTGGACATTAATGATTTCAAGTAAGTCAACATTATAAAATATTTTATAGGTGAGACAATTTTTTTGCTATGAGTTTTTTAATAAAATTTTGTATTTTTATAGGGCTAAAACTTTAAAGTGTTCACATACGCTGTAGGAAAGACAGGTAGTTGATAATAGTAGAAAAGAGAAACATTAAGGGATGCAAGTAAAGTCACATAAACGTCTGGGCAATTAACCAGGTCTTCAGATTCCTAGGGCAGCATATTTTCTATTTTTAACCTGCTGCATCTAAGCTGCAAATAGAATTTTCTTGACTCATGTTGCCTGTGTTCTATCAAGTAGAAAATATTTTTAAAATCCCTTAAATGGCTGAGAGATATTTAGAAATAGAGTCAACATATTTATCTTTAAAGTAATTTAAAATTTGCTCTGACATCCAATACACATACTTGGTATTATTTAAAGTACATTTGTGTTTTTAGACTCTTGTGCTACTGTTATTAAACCTAGTAATTAAAAATAAAATCATTATCCCAACCTTGGGGTTCAGCAAAAATATTTCCTTTGCAACTTGTAAAAATGAGGAAGAGGGTTAAATTCCCCCCAAACTCCAAAAGAATAGCTTAGCTCTAGAAGGAATTCTATACACAAGACTAAAATGTGGTACCAACAATCACAATAATTTTGTGATTTGTACACTACAAAGGGGTAATGTCGAGGGAAAAAAAAAACAAACAGAAAACATATACCTGCAAAAGAAGAGCATACTCTAATTAGAGAATTTTTAAAATAAAAGGGTGAAAATACAAAATAAAATTATTTGTACACTACAAATAATTTTGTGATTGTACACTACAAAGGGCTAATGTCAAGGGAAAAAAAAAACAAACAAAAAACATTTACCTGCAAAAGAAGAGCATACTCTAATTAGAGAATTTTTAAAAATAAAATAAAAGGGTGAAAATACAAAATAAAAGAACACAATAATTTACAAGCTTATCTGGAGGAGGAAAAAAACTTCAAAAGAAGTGGAACATTCTGTGAGTCACATGAACTGGCAAACATTATGGCTACATTTGTTTTTTGTGAGTAATGACAATACTGCTAAAGATTCATAACTGATGTTGAAATTTCTAGTTTTATTTTTAAAGAGCCACCCAAATCATCTAATTAAAAGTAAGTCTTGAAGAAAGTAAATAAAAAGTCCAGAACAATTTGCTTTTAGGTTAAGTTATAATTTGGAAAAAAAAGAAGGTTGATAACACATTGGCCTATTTTGGAAACTTGCAAATGAAATGTCTACCACATTTAAAATAACTATATAGGAGCATTTATTTTATAAATTAAACTATACAAATAATTAATAGAAGCAAAATATAAACATACATATTTTCTAGATTCAAATGGCATTGTAAAAGTGGAAATATTCTACTTGAGAATGATGATATTAAAATGAAACTATCTTCAAAGAGCACTTTTAATCTTAAATTTTGAAAATGCAAAATATCAGTATTAAAAAACCAACACAGGAGCATTATCCATAACTTACTCCAGTGCAACGTCAGGGCTAATAAACAGGAGGACCATGTGTCAGGAAGATGTTATTTGAAGCATCTAGAAACACTTAAAGTTATTTTTTTGACAGAGTGTTTCCAGGAATGACAGGTAACCTATTTGGCCTTCGAAGAATAAAATTCAAGCTGAATTCTTCTTCACTAGAAAACTTCTTCTATAAAGAATGACATTCAAGTAATTGGAAAGCAGATTTTCAACACTCTCTCCACTCACCGAACTTCTCCTTTCCAGGAAAGCAGAATTTTGACCTAGGTTTTCTGCCAGTTCTGTATTAGCTACTTTACCCAAACATTCTGTACACACTAAGGTCACAAGTATCCACATATTAGACTAGTGCCATTCAGAACACTCTAATTACTATGCTAACAACTGTACAACATTACTAAAGTAAAGTATTCCAAAGTTTTGGTTGCTTAATTAAATATAAGAAAATCTAGAACATTCTGACAAAAATAGTTGAATTTTTAAAAATGAGCCAATGAAAGAAAGGAGTGTCCTGCCCTTCTATGAAAATTGAAGTTCACTCAATGGCTGCCTCAGTCAGAATCAACATAACGAGTCTTCCCTTATTATTATCACTTCGAACAGCTTTTCTCTCCCATTACATGTGCTTTTTTTGTGTATTATACATACTTCATGCAACTAATTTTCAAATATATGCAGACTAAAGGAAATACACTCTAATGCCATGAAGGCATTGGTGGTGTGTATCTCCAGTATAGCAACACAGTATCCGCCCCAGTCAACTTGACCTCAAAAGACAACTTTACTGACCAGGTGGACCTCCCTAAAATACCTTAAGTGTCAGAATTCTTTGTATTATGCTTAGGGTATGGAGTCAGAGGAGAGAATGGAGTTATCTCGCTCTTAATCCATCCCACTTGTGAGAGCATCCAGGATGAATTTTACACCAGCCCAGCAACCCCATGAGACTGTGCAACAATAACTTTATTATAATAACTTGTACTTTTGTACATGATCTTGTTATTTGCTGCTTTTGTTTTTCTATTTATAAAATGAATTCACCTGATATAAAAAGAAATTGTGTGAGAAAAGCCAAAGCAAACAACCAGAAAAAGAAAAACTTCATGGTAATATTATTTGCCTCTGATTAAAAATATTAAAATAATTGTTAATTTTTAGTTATTTGGCCTTTTACTTTAAAATTACTTTCAATTATATTAACATTTTTGGGTTTTTGTTACTTAGGTTCTTATATGAGTTAACATTAAAAAGCTATTCTTAAATATATCTAAGCATATATTTAAAAGATATAAATAGTTCTATAATAAAAATTGGCATACAGACATTAGAATCACAACATAATACATGCAGACATTAGAACAATGCTATAAAGGTTTTAAGTTAATTTATAGAATTTAGACTACCATTTTTAAGGATTCATCTTACTAAATACAATGTTAAATTCTTTTCAACATTATATCCTTCTACCTGGTAAAACTAGGCTGTAGTGAAATTTAAGTAAAGTTATCCATCTTAGATACTCAAACACTTAGCAACAGACACTGTGATTCTAATTATAACAGTATTTAAAATAAACTAAGGAACAAAAGCTACCTAGATCAAGATCATGAACACTAACAGATTTTCCAATGCTATAAGTAAATTTATAGATGAACACCAATAAAAAAATTATATGTGGTTTCAACTAGTTTAACATTTAAAATATGTGAATTAACTTTTTCACTAAATACTAATAAACATCAAATCTACTTTGACATTGACTTTTATTTTTTTTGAGACAGAGTTTCACTCTGTTGCCTAGGCTACAGTGCTGTGGCATCAGCCTAGCTCACAGCAACCTCAAACTCCTGGGCTCAAGCAATTCTACTGCCTCAGCCTCCCGAGTAGCTGGGACTACAAGCTTGTGCCACCATGCCCGGCATAGTTTTAGTTGTCCAGCTAATTTCTATTTTTTTTTTTTTAGTAGAGACAGGGTCTCACTCTTTCTCAGGCTGGTCTCGAACTCCTGAGCTCAAATGATCCACCTGCCCTGGACTCCCAGAGTGCTAGGATTAAGGCGTGAGCCACTGCACCGGGCCAATATTGACATTTTTGATAACAAAAATATTTTACCCAATTTAATGTAGAGCTCTTCTGAAACCATTCTAGTCAGTATCCAACAAGTTTCCAAGGTCTGTTAAAACTACAGATAGCTTATTAGTTGCATGTTATACTTACTCAGTGTACAGAAGAAAGTCACCTGACAGTATATGAGACCTATACTTCATGAGATTATCTTCCTTTTTGTTAACCTAAACAGTTCAGAAACTCTTTTCATCCTTTCTCTCCAATTTGACCTCAAGCACCAGCCTGCACTCTGCCATCCACTCAATGGATCATTTTCAGCTAAGAAAGAACATAGCCAAGCCAAAGAGATCTTGCCTCCAAGATGGGTTCACAGATATGAAGCTTGGTCATAGTCCTGTCAGGCCCACCTGCCTGACTAAACCTTTTTGTTGCCCTTAATCTCTGATACTTGTTTGCTTCATAATCTGGGATCTGGATTAGTGACATTATGCATGTTCCTAAATTCAGGTTACTATCTTCTCCCCAAATTGTTTTTGTGATTAGATTCTTGACTTTCTGTAATTATATCCTTTTTATCTCTTGTTTTAACTACCTGGACTCTTAAAGTTCATTCTCTGACTTCTTGATCTGACTTCATTAACCTAAAATGAACTTACTTGAATTTCTGATCTATCATCTAACTCTCACAGTAATTTAATGGTCCATATTAGTGCCTAGCTACCCAGGTCCTGGTCTTCTCCCTCTGCCACCCCCTAAAGTACTGACATTACTAGATTTATTCTTATGCCATTTATCCTCCATTTGTCCTCCAGCAAACCTAAGTAAGTACTAGAAGAAATATAACTACCTGTAAAGTGTTGAAACAGAAATGCATGTTGCCATGGATACAGAATATATTTATGACTCACCTTTATTCCATGCAGTTCCAAAGCAAAGAACTAGCCAATAAGGAGACAAAAACTTAACTATGAATGTGATCCAAGAAATCAGAAAGTACATGTTACTTTTATTAGAAGAAAACTAGATGACAGGTTTTTTGGTTTTTGTTTTTTTGTTCAGTAATGGATGCTTTGAATGTGGGTATATACCATATACTAATTTCATGTCATAAGGAATTTTTCCTAGTTCTGTATGATTACAGTTAAATGTATATAATAATAAAATATATGTTGTTAAAATACTATGCATAATACAAACTACATCACATAAATAATACCCTACATGTCAATTCTACATTTTAGAAAACCATTATATGTGAGTGTGTGCATATGTGTACATATATTCTACTTACTTTGAAATTTTACAAGCAGCTTCACAGACTTATTTGAAATCCTTACAATAAATATGTAGGTATTAACATTTACATTGAAAATGATTAAATGGGTTCCCAAAAAGATGGGTTTAAAATATCTGTTTTAGTTCACAAATCTTGCAAGTAATAATCAAGGTTACATCTAGACTCTCTGACTTCACTTGCCTGCTCTATTTAGACAGCACTGTCTTTTAGTTAATTAAAGCTTGTTGCTTTAGATCTCATAGAAATTTTGCATAGAAGCTTAGACTCCAGTGATTAGGGTACTTGCTTAAATTTTTAATTAAAATCTTTAATAATCATTATTAATTTTAATTTATTTTATAAACAGTTGCTGGCTAGATCAATAACATTGATTCAACTAACATGTCAGTATTTTTTTTAAAAATCCTAAAAAGTCTAAAATAACTAATGGAAAAAAGTCTATCACATTCATCCACGTGGAATTATCCTATGTGTTGACAAATTTATCTCTTTGAAATAATGCCATTTTATTTATTAACATCTATAATTTTGCTTTTCTCAAATTTTTTGCATCATGAAATTACTTTTCAAAAGGATGTTCAAGATTTATTAAGAAAGTGTTGACTCAATCTGTCTTGTACTGATTTCTACTAATATTTCAGTTTTCCATGTAGTTTCTATTTCTTAGCACATTCTTCCTAATCCTTCTAAAAATCCACTTACTTTTTTTTTTGTTTATTTATTTCAGCTTATCATGGGGGTACAAAAGTTCAGGTTATATATACTGCCCATGTTCCGCCCATCCCCCAGAGTCAGAGCTTCAAGCGTGTCCATTCCCCAGACAGTGCGCATCACACTCTTCATGTAGGTATACCCCCATCCCCTCCACCCACCCCCCACCTCAGTCCGAAACCCAATTGGTGTTATTCCC